>JANAVB010010508.1:0-37307 GCA_029216955.1 Iris pallida | reverse complement strand
TGTATATCATGGTCCATTTTATTTATAAAAAAAAAATTGTATACAAATTGTTGAAAAAAGTTTAAATTGTTAATATGGAAATCGAACAACCAAACAAGAAAACTACCTCACCAATTTGTTGTATGCTAGCTTAGTACTAGCTCACTACTAGCAAATGCTGATGTGGTGGAGAGAGATAACAAAGTTTACGGTTTAGCTGGTTAACATTAACATTATATAAAATTAACCAAAAAATTAATTATCCAAAAATTAATTGATGTTAATGCTAATGCTAATTTTAATTAATGTTATTAATTCTAATATTAATGTTAAAATTAATATTAATACTAATTAATGTTAACATTAATATTAGATTCATGTTAATTTGAAGTAACATTTATTTAATATTAATGTTAATGTTAATGTTAATGCTCATTTTAATTTAATGTTAATATTAATTTTAATGTTAATATTAAGTTAATTCTAATATTAATGTTAATATTAATTTTAATTAAAGTTAATGTTAACAAGCTAAACATGTAAACTTGGTTACATCTTTCTGTCACATCAGCATTTACTAGTAGTGAGCTAATACTAAGTAGCCATACAACAATTTCGTAAATAGAAGTAGCTAAATATAATTTGTGAAGCTTGGTTCTAATTGTGAAGTAGGAAGCATTCTTGAATTGGACAAACGATTGACTCGTATCGTGACCGAGACTATCTCGGAAAACCGTGTTCTAGTTGAGTTATCGTGGATTGTTTCTTTCCTCCGTGTATAATTTATAGTCACTCAGCTCTTTAATAATCCTGCTTGGATACAAAAAATTATTTTTATGACGGATTTAAAACTTTAATTATATGATCATTTTCGCTAGCTAGCTCTCTAGTACTAAGATCATCTTCAATTATATTGTCTTGTAATGTATTGTGATTCCTATACGACGTCATTAATCACAAGATAATGTTACTAGGTGACAAGAATGTATTCACAAAAGGAATGAAGCAAGAAAATTTTCTCCAATGCAAATGTTGAGATGTTTATTTTTTTCCACTTGCAAATGAATTAAGAAAAACCTTCTTCAATGCAAAAGTATTGAGATGTTGTTTTTTTCAACTTTCAATATGATATTGAGAGATGTACTTTTGTTTTCAAACTTCCAACACAAGTTTTCTTTTCTTCCTTTATTATAATATTTCTTTTAATCTATAATTAATGACATGGAGGTAAAAATAGGACTAGACAACAAATTTCATAATGTCTTCCATCGCTTATGTCACATACGTTTCACAATTTAATTGACAACTGCACTGGAGAAGAATTTTGGAAAAAATTTTGGCATTCCTATATGACAACAACTTTTTTATAAAATCACAATAGGGTGGAGATGCGTTATCTCCAATGATGATTTCTAAATTGATTTTCTATCCTACTTGACAGAGTTTGTACATAGAGATTGTACCAAAAAAATACTAGTCAATGGTTCTCAATTTCTATCCTACCTGTTAGAACATAAAAAGGTCAATTAAATGATTTAGTTAGAGTAGCTCCAATATAAATTTTTCTGAGAGATCATAATTTTTTTATGAGAATTCTACCTATAGTAATTCTCCTAAAAAATCATCCTATATTAGTATCATGTAGGATGAAAAAAATTGGAAAAAAATTGTTTGAGAGATTTTTTTTTTAAAATACTATTAAAATAGAAGAGAGAGAAACTCCCATTTGGGAGAGGGTCTCTGTTGCCGCCGGCAGTGTCAACTGAAAACTCCAATTGTCACATTTGCATATGTTTCTCTTCTTCTTTTTGGCTCCTTCCTCTCAACACTCGAAGGATTCAAGCCTTTGTTGTGATGTGTAAACTATTTTTTTTTCCTGCAATTATTTGTCGGCTAACACCAATGTTGTCATGGTAACATTGACCGGTCGAATATGTTGTGTTTTTGACGAAACGGTTGCTAACTGACAGGTGTTTCGATTCTCTGTTTTCCATCGAAAATTACGTCTCGAAAATAACAGAATACCCATATAAGAAACCTATAACACAACAACAATTAAAAATAAATGATGTTTCTGATACATTGCATCTAGTTTGGTGTTACGTCACGAAGCTGCCATCCACCAAGGTTATTCCATGGTCACATTTGGTTCGAATCAATCTTTTAAAAAAAAAATTATTTTTGTGTGGAGAAAGTAAAATATTAAAAGATTTATTTTTTCTTTCAATTTCTTTTTCTGCGGACTATATTTTTCGTATTGCTAAAAAATACTGTCGGAAAAAAAAAATTATAATGTTCATTTCATGAGATATAGCAAACTAGCCCTATGTGTCCGCGAACCACACGATGTGTCTGGTACACAGTACATTCTGATGCGACTCGCCGCCTACAGAACTGCATTGTGTGTGAGGTTTAGGGACACAGTGTTCCCTTTTGTTTCATTAGTTGGCAGCTCTTTCTCAGAGATATGTTGGGTGTAAACATGATTTAGAGTATAAGCAAGGCCTTGGCTTTTCCTCCTTTGTCGATTGCTCGGGACGAGGTCGAACATCGAGAGAAAAAGAAATGATTTCTGGGTTTCATTGTTTCATAGATTAGAGGATTGAGTAGTATTCTGTTAACTTCATAATCCAGTATACATTCTCAGGATCTCTCAGCGATGATTCACATGCTGCCGCGGATGAAGCGTACAGCAGACACCGTTTTACCAAATAGATATGACCTGATAAGAATCGAAGAAAACGTTGTACAAAAAATAGTCAAAATCACACAGAAAGTACAACGCAAACACAATTATTTACTTGAAATCCAAAAAAATCACGAGACGATCGGAGCCCAATCCGAAAAAGTCTCCACTAATGGAATTAAAAAATACACCGATTCCTTTCTAACAGCTCTCCGAATCACACGAATCATCGCAACACTTCAATCAGATGCAATTAGATTACAATCAGGGCTGACTCCAGCATTTTGGAGGCCCTAGACAAGTCCCAGAAAATGAGGCCCTCATCCCTTTGTAATTTTTTTTTTAATTTCAAAATCCAACAAATCCAAAATATAATATAATTAGTCATAAGCAACTCCAAGTTTTAAATTTATAACAAGGTTTCTGCATGTATTCACTATACTATAAACAACGGGCATTATCTATAACAGCGGGCATAATATGGATAAAAAAATTATAAAAGAATAATTCATATACAAAGTTGTCAACTGCAAGATGAAGATGGAAAATAATATGTCAATGGTCCTAAAGTTTTCATCTTCTACAAAAATGAAGATCAAGAATCAGGCTCCTTGTTGTCGTGTCTTGTGAAACCTCTTCAGGTCCGATTGCCAGAATGAAACCAAAAAAATAGGGAGAGGATATTAGAGATTTATAGAGAGGGAGAGAATATTAGTTTATCAAATACTAAAAATTATGTAAACTAAGAGGAAAGAGAGTTTTATTTTATTTTTTAGATTTTTTTCTGGGAGAGAGGAGATGAAGATGGCTTAGAATATGGGTGACGTTTATTTGTTTTTCTAGGTTTTATTTGAATATTCTCCGGAAGCCATGGGCTTCCCCGTGCCATAGTTTTGTTTTTCCATGGATCAAAAAAAATGCCGTTTAAAAAAATTAAGGCCCCTTGGGGGAGGAGGCCTAGGCAACTAACTGCCTAGCCGTCTCCCCCTGGAGCCAGCTATGATTACAATGAGTAGAACGAAGATTACCGAAGAAAGGATAACGATGAAGAACTCCTCGAAAAGATCACTCTCCTAATCAACCACCGAAATTCCAAATCTCTCCCTTCCTCTCTTAGAAAGTTATAAACTTCATAGAGCTCTCACATTTGATCTTTTGATAATATATGAGAATGATTTAGGGTTAGGAAAGACCTATATAAAACAACCCAACCCCGTAAGTATCTGGACCCTGATTACGATCAACGGTGTAAATAAAACACCTAATTCTGACCTTCAGTCTCGACAACAATATATCGTAGGTATACCAGTTTTGGTTTGTACCGAGTTATAACGAAAATTGCCTACTTTGAGTCAGAATCTATTCTTGAATATTGTTGTTAGAGGGTATACCGACAGTATGTCACGCCCCGATTCCGGAGGATCGAAAACTAGCCACTGGGCGTGATGCCGTACAAGTCTAGATTGCACTTGTACAAGGCAAAACCATTATAGTTCCTGGTAATTCTCAGAAAAACATCGACAACGCAGCGGAACCAAGCAGATAAATTGAAGTCACACAATTATGAAGAAATGTATCACTTTATTGATAATCATAATGGATTACAAGACTTGCAGCGGAATACAGAGTTTACAACTGATTACAAGACTCGCAGCGAAATACAGAATTTACAACTGTTTACATGGCTCTTGAATAGCTAACTGAATGTATACACTTGCCCTTTAGGCTACAATGAAATATCGACTTCTTTACAATGAACTTGCCAATATGGCTACAATCTCACTGGCACAAATGAGTTCCCCTGTTCCATACATTATGTCCCGTATAGCAGAAGACATCGTCTTGAAAGAAGAGCTTCTGCACACCCATCCGATTCATCGATGCCAAGCACAGATTCATAGGATTTCCCCAAGCATACACCTGTAATATTGCCCACAACGTGGGTCAGTACATCATCAATATACTGGCGAGCGGTGCTGGCCCAACTCACCTAAGAAGACAACACTAAGTAATCATGTTACAGAACATTATTAACAGTGGTCTTTCTCGTTGCCTTATGGTCAATTTCATGTTATAGCCGACAAGAAGTAAAACATGCAATTCATAGCCAACATAATTTAAAGACTACTTTTATCACCCTTTGGTGATTCTTACCCACGGTCGTGTAGCCATCTCTGTACATTTATAATACTTACTCTGCCTGCACAAGACTTGTTAGGAACAATATCATGATTCAATATAAATATCACCGTTCAGGTGATTCTTACCAACAGCCGACATCCTTTCCTGTATTTGAGTAATAACTTACTCTGCCTGTATAAGACATCATTAGCACTGGACCTATCTATATGAAGGTCACTGGCGACACGCCATCCTGGACCATCTTACTGGTACAACGGCGCCCTTTCAGTGCAGGTAGCTAGCCTCACTGCAAGTCCCGTTTACCGATGCCAGTACGTCGGCACAATCCTTGTTCCCCCTAGGACGAACCGGGTTCCATGGCCCAGGAATACCGTTCGAGGAACCACCTTGTCGACAAGTTGTCCATGACCATGCAACTATATGCAACTTATCTATAAGAAAAACATATAATGTATGGTAAGAAAAACTAGCAAAACCCATCATTCTCATTCGCATTGCCATCTTGCCATCTTGCCTTGAGCCAACGCTCACATTATCATCTGCCCAATCCAGGGTCTTAGTGTAATCAACATTCTACATCGGCGACAGGATAATAGAATGTTGTTACCCAATGCCTTGCCACATCTTTCATACCATACATCTTTCCAACCAACTCAAAGTACTCACCGCCCAATGCTTTGGGGCTTAGCATGTTTTAGCATACATTCATTCGAATGCAGTTCAAGCATACTCACTGCCCAGTTCTTGGGTCTTAACATCTGTTTTGCCATCTATTCATTGAGCCAAAGCTCGATATACTCACGCCTAACTAATTGGGACTTTGCTTCACCTTTCTTGTATTCATCACAACATCGTACAAGCATACAATTCATTTAGCCACAACAGTTTACGTTCAGGTGATTATTATCTTCATTATCTTTTCAAATTCCATGCAAGGTGTTATTGAGCAACACAATAAGAAACATAGCACACTATCCTTTATTTTAAGCGTGAAGCTAAAGGATTTTTGAAAGGTTCAACACTACTCCATTCATAGGACGATTTTCGCCACGATCGCATAGCCTTCCAAGCGATCCTTCGCATAATCCCAAGTCCAACAAGGCTTCATCGAACCAACCATCCATCATAAGGCATTTTGCGGGTCGGGGCACTACAATATATACCACCCAGAAAAAGTTTCGTCCTCGAAACTTAAAACAAAACTCATCCCCAAAACTTCAACCAACTTTTCATGAAACTTATCAACGATCAACTTGCACCATTTAATATTTCTCCATAATCTCCTGATTGATTTCAAGTAATGTACCATCTCGTTACAACATCTCAATGATTCAAAATAGTTTACCATATTTGATCTTTCTTCCGACACTCGTGCAAATCTTAGCACATAATAATCCTCTCCGTGGCTTCGTTTGAATTCAGCATATCACTTAGTTGGAATCATACACGTATTTTAGGTGTTCCCGAAATACATGCACTTCAACCAAGTTCAGTGATAGAGAAAACGAACGAGCTATGGTGTACCTTCCTTTTCCGAACATCGGTAGTTCTCTTCAAGCATCTCGTATAATCCCACTTGTTTATTCAATATTCCAACCAACTAATAAGACAATAGATGTTGCCAATTCCAACTCGAGAAATTTCCTCAACCGATCCAAATTTTTTTTCCAAAGTATTTCGACTTAGATGTATCAAGTATTCCTTTCAAGTTTATTGTCATCCATGCCACCAAAGTTGATAACTCCTATTGCCACATTTTATTTTGATACCCCGATTCTGGTCGATCGAATCTTGTACTCGTCATCGTTCGTATCCATACACTTTATTTTCCACTCGTAACTTTTCGGTCATAATCCATCCATCAAATTGTACCATCACTCCACTCTAGCAATATTTCTCGCTGTACTCAAATATTTTCTCGTATTGATCAAGCCAACATATTACCCCTTCGCACAAGCACTTATATTCCAGCAACATTAATCCCGAGGGTCATTCCTATTCACCTTCACTCTCGCCGATCTCGGTTACATGTATTATTCAATTCCGTCGTACACTTATCCTCAATTCTGATCCGATAAATAAAATTATTCACACTGTCTCAAAGCACTACCATCAATTTTACGTGCTCAATATCAATCAACCAAATCCAACCAGCTTTATCAATTTCAGCATTCTAACAAAGGCAACCAAATTTCGAAACCAACATGATCCGTCATCCCATCCAATATTATAACATCAAAATTTTCAATCTTATTCCATTCCAAAGTTTACCTTCCAACACAATTACTCATTCCGACTATACTCACGCGACATCAATAGGGACATCCTACGGTTTCCAACAGTCAACTTAGCATACAGTCAAGTCTCTACGGTTAGCTAATCTAAGCTAAACCAGACATTCAGCTAACTCATATGAGATGGATAGCTATCAGGGACATACTTATCTTATCTTAGAGGCAACCAATTTCATCATAGTGGCAACTCTATGGTCTGACCAACTTAGGGACATGGGACACCACCCCAATCTTATGAACTTATTCCAACACGGACAACTGAAGAACATAGCCAAGCAATCTGAAACTTAAGCAACCAACCAACATTCCAGGCCAACCGACACTCTAGTCAACCAACCGACATCTAGGCAACCAACCGACAATCTAGGCATCCAGCCAACAATCTAGGCAACCAACCAACAATCTAGGCAACCAGTCGACACTCTAGGGTCAAGTCTTTCTACCCGTACTCATACTCGGGTCATACCCGATAAAGTCTCATTCTAGACTTACCCGCAACCGACCAAATCTATCCGACAATTCTATCCAACAATTCTTATGGTCAATCCCGAAGCTATCATATAAAACTTATCAATCGAATATCCAAACTTTCAATTTCTATGAGACATAGCATCACTTGTTTAATCCGACTTGCATCCTCATATCGTACTCCAATTGTCTATTCAATCGGGTCAACTATTCGAGTTATCATCCGACATTGTTACTTCAATAGTTTATCACTTACGATCTCTTCCTACGGTCTCTTCGCGACATATTCGTTTCCCATATTTTAGATCATCGATACGGTCTGTACTCTCTTAACCAACAAAACAAGGCAACTACACAATCATATTTCTTCCGAGGCATCTTTTATAAATTTTCTAGCACCAACACAGTCATCTCTTAGCAATTCACGTTAACCATCAATATTCGTTTTGCATCATCTCCTTGTAATTCCATAAGAAGATTACTATTCATGCACCGATCCAATCTCTATAGCACCAATCATCTAGCATCGTATATCGGTCATCTTAGTGGATATAACATAACTCATTAGCTAAGTTATAATCCAACAATTCTATATTCCACCCAAACTTGTTATTCAAGCGACAACATCATCTACCGACAGGGTCTATTACATATCGTTGCACTTCGATACTTATTTGTATCCCAGCCATTCGACTCTCGTAAGGAACATCTACTCTTTCATGCATTAAGGGACAAGTACCCATTCTCTATGCCTCAAAATAGTCAAGGGTCATAACTTGTTAATTCGGAACATCAATTTCTCTCAAGCACAACTATACCACGTGCTAAGATCATCTATTCCTCAAGCCCATCCTCTAACTTTTCGGTCGTCGATGCAACTCTCTGCATCTTCTAAATCATTCGCAACATCCCGTTAAGCGTCTAACATCACCATCAATTCTGTCGATATCCAACATGCAATTTCTTTCACTCAATTCCAATATCGTTCAATATTCGGTCCATAGTTGTTCTCGTAAAATCTTTCGATAGCAACATCACACATCATTACTAAGCCTACAATCCTTTTTACCAGCTGATTCAAGTACTCGCCTGAATCTGAAATTTATTTCTTTCCAACCAAGGCATTCATTTCATATTCTCTTCTCTTATTACCAACGTAACGCTAACCGACAAGGTCTTGCGATGGTTCATTGAACACATCAAAATCTCACAACTGTCATCCAACTTAACAATCAGGGACACACCTAGCCGTCATGTATCAATCGTAAGCTCAGCTACGATTCGATACCACCCAATACCTTATAGGTAAAGCAATCACAAAATCATAACACATTAAGGGTCAAGGGACATCTTATCACGACGAGGGTATATGTAATATACCACCCAGAGCTCAAGCCATTCCGACACAGTATTCCCTCGCATTAAACCAACGTCTAACATGGACTATCCATCCTGCAGTGGTTATGCTGACCACAAATATCGACTCAAGATTCTGTCGATTCTCATTTACTGAAATCCATACATTCTGTTCCAATATACCATGCCATCACCCACGATCGATTGCTGCATAACAATCGACTCAATGAATCCCAACATAAGACATCCAGCATACATCACAAACTTATTATCACATCGCATCATTGTTATTTTTTGTATCTTTTAGAAATTCAAAAAACACACATAACACAGCCCACATATTTAGACTTATTGTATGGAACACCCAGTGAGAGGTTAGAATGATCAACGAACTTTCAGTCAAAGGAACAACTTAGAATAGTTTGGAAGCAACACAGAATAATCGCAGAATCACTATGAATCATCATAGAGGCAACTTTAATTTCATCGCAGAAGCAACTTTGAGTATTCGCGGAAGCAACTTTGATTCACCACGGAAGCAACTTTGAATTATCGCGGAAGCAATCTTTGAATCATCGCAGAAGCAGCTTAGAATCATCTTAGTAGCAACATTGATTTGAAACAAATCGAATAAGAATCCAAGGACGTAAAGCCGTGCTCTGATACCATTATGTCACGTCCTGATCCCGGAGGATCGAAAACTAGCCATTGGGCGTGATGCCGTACAAGTCTAGATTGTACTTGTACAAGGCAAACCATTACAGTTCCTGGTAATTCTCAGAAAACATCGACAACGCAGCGGAACCAAGCAGATAAATTGAAGTCACACAATTTATGAAGAAATGTATCTCTTTATTGATACTCATAATGGATTACAAGACTTGCAGCAGAATACAGAGTTTACAACTGATTACAAGACTCGCAGCGGAATATAGAATTTACAACTGTTTACATGGCTCTTGAATAGCCAACTGAATGTATACACTTGCCCTTTAAGCTATAATGAATATACCGACTTCTTTACAATGAACTTGCCATATAGCTACAATCTCACTGGCACAAATGAGTTCCCCTGTTCCATACATTATGTCCCGTATAGCAGAAGACATCGTCTTAAAAGAAGAGCTTCTGCACACCCATCCGATTCATCGATGCCAAGCACAGATTCACATGATTTCTCCATGCATACACCTGTAATATTGCCCACAACGTGGGTCAGTACATCATCAATGTACTGGCGAGCGGTGCTGGCCCAACTCTCCTAAGAAGACAATACTAAGTAATCATGTTACAGAACATTATATTAAAGTGGTCTTTCTCGTTGCCTTAGGGTCAATTTCATGTTATAGCCGACAAGAAGTAAAACATGCAATTCTCATAGCCAAATATTTAAAGACTACTGTTATCACCCTTTGGTGATTCTTACCCACGGTCGTGTAGCCATCTCTGTACGTTTATAATACTTACTCTGCCTGCACAAGATATTGTTAGAAACAATATCATGATTCAATATAATATTACCGTTCAGGTGATTCTTACCAACAGCCGACATCCTTCCCTCTATTTGATTAATAACTTACTCTGCCTGCATAAGACATCATTAGCACTGGACCTATCATAAAGGTCACTGGCGACACGCCATCCTGGACCGTCTTACTGGTACAACGGTGCCCTTTCAGTGCAGGTAGCTAGCCTCACTGCAAGTCCCATTTACCAATGCCAGTACGTCGGCACAATCCTTGTTCTCCCTAGGACGAAGGGTTCCATGGCCCAGGAATACCGTTCGAGGAACCATCTTGTCGACACGTTGTCCATGACCATGCAACTATATGCAACTTATCTATAAGGAAAACATATATGCATGGTAAGGAAAACTAAGCAAAATCCATCATTCTCATTCGCATTGCCATCTTGCCATCTTGCCTTGAGCCAACGCTCATATTATCATCTGCCCAATCCAGGGTCTTAGCGTAATCAACATTCTACATCGGCGACATGATAATAGAATGTTGTTACCCAATGCCTTGCCACATCTTTGATACCATACATCTTTCCAACCAACTCAAAGTACTTACCGCCCAATGCTTTTAGGCTTAGCATCTGTTTTAGCATACATTCATTCGAATGCAGTTCAAGCATACTCACTGCCCAGTTCTTGGGTCTTAACATCTGTTTTGCCATCTATTCATTGAGCCAAAGCTCGATATACTCACCGCCCAACTAATTGGGACTTTGCTTCACCTGTCATGTATTTCATCGCAACATCGTACAAGCATACATTCATTTAGCCATAACAGTTTACGTTCAGGTGATTATTATCTTTCATTATCTTTCCAAATTCCATGCAAGGTGTTATTGAGCAACACAATAAGAAACATAGCACACTATCCTTTATTTTAAGCGTGAAGCTAAAGGATCTTTGAAAGGTTCAATACTACTCACATTCATAGGACGATTCCCGCCACGATCGCATAGCCTTCCAAGCGATCCTTCGCATAATCCCAAGTCCAACAAGGCTTCATCGAACCAACCATCCATCATAAGACATTTTGCGGGTCGGGGCACTACACAGTACAAACATCGGTGACTTTGATATTGGTTTTCTAATAAACTCTGATACGCGTTGAAATCAAGCAACATTTATCGTCTTCGACTTTTTGAGCTTCTCTGACATACGGATAGCGCTCGTAATACTCCAAGATATTCTCCATATAGGTTGGGAATCCCATCTATCACCAGCAAATTTCTCCCTTCCCAACTAGGTCGAGGAACTCATTATTCTGACGGCCTTCTAAAGTACTCAAATGTTTTCTTTGGCAAAATTTTCATAAGCATATCTGCTCCATGTCCTATAAACCTTATCAATGCGCTGTATCATTTACCTCAAGCACAACTCGTATCCAGTGATACCAAGTTGCAATATACTTGGACTGACTATTTAATGTCGGGTTTGTTCCAATGAATAACACTTTGGCTATCACAAAACAATCATACTCCTCTTGCTTAAGCCCCATTTCCTAACTTTTTCATCCATAGTAACTCATTGCAAGCCTTCGTTGCCGCAATGAACTCTATCCCTGTCGTCGACAAGACAATACACTTTTGCAACCGCAACTGCTATGAAACTACTCCACCAGCAAACACCATGCCAATTCGATCTCCTGGATTGGAGAGATACCCGCTAACCCTACATACTGCGTGAGCAATCTGGCATTGTCTATACCATGGCTACATGAGACTCACCATATATAAAGCTACAAAACTTCTTCATATCTTCATTTTCATCCTCAATTGATGGACACTACTCCATAGTGAGCTTAAAATGAGCTACAAGTGGGGTGCTTACTTACTTTGATATGTCCATCCTAAAATGCTAAGTACCCGATGAGTAATTCTTTTGGGACAACTATAGCAACTTGGACTCTCTTTCTCGACAAATCTACATCCCCAAAATAGTTTTCCTTGTGCCCAATCCTTCATAGAGAAGGTCACATCCAGTTGGTGCTTCAACTCCGCTATTTTCATGACCCACACCCGCTTTTTCGGATACGAGACTTGTCCAAGTCAACCCACGCCGCAGAGTCGGTGGTAGAACGCTGTCGCGGCCAAGATGCTCAAAATCATAAAATAACTTTATTGCTCATTCATATTTCTAGATTTATTTACAACATTTACAATATTTAAATTTAAAGGAAATACAAGATTCTTATAATTAATGAAAGTGATACCACTTCTATCTAATTTCTAGGTCTCTGCCTGCAAGTACACCCGTATCTCCCCACGCTATGTGAAGTCACAGCTAACCTAAAAAATGTTGGTTTCCAGTCAGGAATGAAAACAAGCACACAAACCGACGGTAATGCGAGAACACAATAGAATTAACAAGACATGAAAATAACATATGAGAGATAAAAACTAGAAAGTACTGATGACATGGTAGGTGGTGGAGAAGACAAGGAAAACAAATAAACTACAACTATCTATGTGATTTGAAATATCCGTTTCGACACGTGAACGGCTATGGGGAAATCTGGCACCCTGCACGTCGTGTGCAGCTGTATTCTCCACGAAAGACACGGAGGATATTCTGGGTAGTCCACATGTCTACTAGGATATTTCCCCTCCCGAATACTCCGTGTGACGAGCGTGTCAACAAGCAACAAGACATATGTAAACATGAAATGTATAGACTACTATGAATCGAAAAGCAATTAGAAAGTGTACTTGCCTGAGGTCCTTCGCTGGTGAAACCGATAGTACAATCACTCAGATGATCACTAAATTCAACACATGCAAAAAGTCTCCGGATGCTGAAATAAACATTACCAACGTTCTCAGAATAGTCAAATTAACTAGAATTGTCTTTCTTTAAGTCCAATTCTGGACACAGGGACAAAACGGTAATTTTAGGTCAAAACGGTGTCCGCCGTTGGACCCGCTGTGCACCGAAAAGTGTGCCAGAGTCAATGGTCTATAAAGTCGTCAAACTATATGTCAACAGGTCCAGTTTTTCGATATGAACCCAACCGTATGTCCAAAGTTGGATTTCGGCGGGCCGTGCACAAAATCGCCAGTTGAGTCGGACCATGGGGGACCACAAAACGGCGATCCGATCAACTGTCTAAGAATTGGAACAAACTTGGCATGCAGGACTAGAAAAATGATACGGTCCTGTTGGCGCAAGTTTCGTCTTGATCTGACGAACATGCACAAAGTAATTAAAAAATTTGCACAGAGGTCGATACGGTAAATTTCGACGGATACGCATCAATTCGTCGCGCACACACATTATATCTATATTTATTATTTCCTTTATATATTATATCTATATTTATTACTATTTAATAAACTCCATAAAACCTCACTGATAATTTATTTCTAGTGTAGGGTCTACTTATATAATATGAGCACATATATTATAATATTTATTCGACAACAATTTATATAACCAATAATAGTAAAATAATATTATACATTAATAACCTCAATAACATTGATAATAGTAAAATAATAATAATAATAATAATAATAATAACGAAATTCAATAACCAATAATGGTGTATATATCATTTTGTACCGTCTAATAAATCCCAAAATGTACAAGGACCTATCTTATACAAATGTCATTGAATATCAACTAATAATGATATTTATAATATCTATTTAACGAATACTTTAGAAAATATTCCTTAGCTCATTAAAACGGAATACGACACAATCATACCAAAATATATCAACACAAATGTCATTGGACGTCCCGCATGACTACATGGGCTTGGGCTTGGGCTTGGTTCGGGCCCAGTCCAGGCTAGTTTGGTACCACCGGGTTTCCTAAAATTCAATAATCTAATTAATAAATAATAAAATTGTTCTATAGGGGTTAAGTTGTAACTTGGTCTGGTTTTCCTAGTTAGGACAATCCTATGGCTCAGCCTTTCCCTACCATGGCTAAACACTAGTCAAAGCACGCCACTGCACTATTCGTGCCATGATTCTTAGTCGTCTTGTACTCAAATCCTAATCATGACTAAAATCATCTACCGTAATAATTAACTAAATAATTATTTATAAATCTAAAATCACCACTCAAATAAAATAAATAATAATAAAAATATTTCAAATTTTCGGGAATGGAAGCTACAAATCTACCCACCTTAAAAATAAATTCGTCCTCGAATTTAAGGATCGCTAGTATAGGCTGACTTGGTAGATTGGTGAAAGATAGTAGAAATTTATGTTAAAGGAAATTGATCAAAATAAAATAGGAAGAAAAAGGTTTGAAGCTCTAAAATGCTCTCATCTTCATTTCGAAACAAGTTTTGCAGGATAATAATCATAAATAAAGTATTGACAAAATCTGCCTTCAACCTTGACAAAATAAATATGTGGATAATAAATGAATAAAAATTTCTGAAACTCCGGAAAAGAAAATATAGGGATTTGACCCAATCATGCCCCAAATCTTTCATAAATTTTTATAAAAAATACCTATTACTTTAAATAATCTTTGCATTAAAAAATCAATTGTCAAAATATTGTTAAGAACAATTCAGATACTTATAGCTTTATATTTTCCAAAATACAATATCTTTTAAAATAATATAGTAATGATTTGAATTTAATATAACTCTTGATAAAACAGTAATTCAAATAATCCTGGAATAAAATCTCTTCTAAAATTTTGCAGATCTCTCCTCACCCTTTTTTTTTCAAAATATCTAAAATAGAAATACAATAAAAAATTATTTCCCGATTTGGAAAATAATTAAACTAAAATGGAGAATGTAAGAAAGCGAAAAATGGGCTTACGACCTACCCACCTTAGAATGATTCTTTCTCGAATTGAAGGACTAGGATGATCAAATCTTTCTAATAAATATTGGATTTATCAAATCAAAATCAATCCATAATGATTTTAAAAATAATCCAAGGTTTTATTTAAAAAATACATTTGATCGAATCTAAATATAATACAATTATAATTTAAATGAATAACATGTTTATCAAATGACTCGGAAAATATGGTATATATTATTTAAATAGTACAATCTTTGTTAGTCCAAGACTGAATCAAACTAATTATAATATAACAAAATAAATTTAATTGATAATTAATATTAGCAACTAATTTAAACGTTTTATAAATTCTAAATCCAAAATAGTTTGACAAAATTTCTGTTGTCATCAAAATATATTCGATAGTGGTTACAATTAAATCTATTTTCTAACTAAAATTTATTAATAAAACAAAAATAAAACTTTTGAAAGCAAGGATGTGGATTTACAATTCTACCCACCTTAGAATTAAAATAAAAACAAAAATAAAACTTTGGTGCTTCAACTCAGCTATCATGGTGATATTTCGACCCACCAATAACATATATCATCAACAAAGAGAATTAAAAATAAAAAATCTTCTTTGAAAAAATGCTTTACAAATATACAATAGTCTGACGTCATACATACATAACTATTGTCACGCCCCAGTACCGAATACGGGGACGGACTAGGCCAGCTACTCCATATGAGGTACGTAACGTCATACGGCGATCGTGGCTGTCGAGAGACTAGGGGGTACATGCTACAATCAAGTCTCCTATGGTCCCACAGAGTTCTATGTCTCAATCAATTAAGTCAAATCAGCAATTAAATGAACATTAAAGATAAGCAGTAAGGCGTCCCTGACGCTTCATCAAAATGATCATGAGAGACTAGCTTTATAATTTAGCTATCTCAGAGAGTCAGGAGTACAAAATTATACACAGCTGCAGTCTGTTTAATTACAATTATGTACTGACACAAAATATCAAGTAATCCGGCTAACAGGTGCCGGTGGCTAAACGCCGCAAAAGTATAAGCAGGAGTGGTGGAGAAGAAACCCACTCGAGTCAACCGCCATGCTCCTAGTATGCACCATGGATGTCAGGGAGGAAGATCGTGTCCTCTGGCTCTGCTACGAGATCTGGCCAAACAAAACCAGCGGGGTCAGCCCCGAATAGCAAGTACCGCCAAAGGGGCACAAGAGTTAAGATTAAAAACCCAACTAATAGAATGACTGATAATAGAAATGCTTATGCTACTATTATAGGGTAGCGCAACATCCTCGAACCCATATGGCACCCTTACAACCAAACAAGGACAAAATGTGCCGCATGGAGTCGGGACGTGTCGTATTCTATAACTTTCACATAAGTTAAAAAGGTAAAAAGCATAAAATCTCCTGGTCGTGACTTCGGTCGATAGCCTATCGCAGCACAATAACCAACCCAACAATCAAACAAGAACATGGGTTGGATCATGTACCATGATAGACCATGTTCCTCAGTCATTCACAGAAGTAGCACTTCACAACCAGAATAAGTCTTCCGTTCATAACTTCGGTCCACAGCCTGTCATAGTACGATAACCAACCCAACAATCAAACAAGAACATGGGTTGGATCACGCACCATGACAGTCCGCTTCCCTCAGTTATTCACGGAAGGTAAATAGGAAACATGCAAGTCATTTTCATGGCCAATCAAGTCTACGAGTTTCTAGTGGAACGAGGTTATCCTCGCGTCATGTTATTAGAAAAATCCTCAGATCGTATCTTTCCAGCAAGGCTAGCCAACCCAGGGGTTCGCGTAGACAGGTGTCATGGAGCACAGGTCCCTCGTGAGGCCACCTTGCCAAGACATGTAATATATAGCAGGAATTAATCGGATACAGTCATCCACTCGTTGCGGATGACACAGTATCCGTGGAGACCAGCCGGCGCGCCAAGACAATATCTCAGGGCGACTGGTGTAACACGATCTCGGGATTTTGTCCTCCCCATGCATCTAGTATATTTAGTTGCCTAATTTAACCCTAGGTGAAATCTTGGACTCACATGCTGTGGCCTGCATGATCATCCTCCTAAAGTCGTACTCAAGTACGAGTACCCCAAAGAGGATCCATGTCAATCAGTATGTCAACATGTTCTACCCTCCTTAGTGTAATGCATCATTGCAAATACGCCACGTGGAGTTACGAGTCATTTGTCGAGCATGAACAAGAACTAGGACATTCAGGTACATGTATCAGGTAGGAACACTTTGTTCTCCGGGGTCACATCAGTGCTCATATCATGCTCAGGACAAAAGACGTAAGGATATAAAATGGGCATATAATATCTAATAAATATCAAAAGCATACGCACAACAAGGCAGCGTGCGTGAAAAGTCACGCAGGCTCAAGGAAAAGAGCAGCGTAAAAAGTCATGCAAGCTCAAGGGAAGAGCTACGTGAAAAGTCATGCAAGCTCAAGGGAAGAGCTGCGTGAAAAGTCACGCAGACTCAAGGGAAGAGCTGCGTGAAAAGTCACGCAGACTCAAGGGAAGAGCTGCGTGAAAAGTCACGCAAGCTCAAGGGAAGAGCTGCGTGAAAAGTCACGCAGGCTCAAGGGAAAGAGCTGCGTGAAAAGTCACGCAAGCTCAAGGGGAAGAGCTGCATGAAAAGTCACGCAAGCTCAAGGGAAGAGCTGCGTGAAAAGTCACGCAGGCTCAAGGGGAGACACGCTTCCAACAGGAAGCGTGCTCAAACAGGAGCACACTGTTCACTGTCTTCTCCAAAACAGCAAGAACACCATGGCTGAACCCAAGCTTCAAAGTATCATAACTTGGCCATCCGAACTCCAAATCCAGATTTCTAAAGCTCCAACTTGGGTGAAACTGAATGCTCTTCCTCATGGAAGCATCAAAAACCCATAAAATCCTACTAAAGTAGATCAAACCATGCAAAATCCGAAAATGATTAAAACTTAGATCTACAAAAATCAAAGCTTCAAAATAGAAATTTCCAAGTTCTAAACTAGTATAGATTGAGGAGAAGAACATGTTTTGGCAAATAGTTTTGTAAGAATCATTAACAAAATAATGGATCCTTCTCTTGAGCAAGTTGGTACTTGCCTTGGTTGGTGGAGGAAGTAAATGAGAAGAAGTAAATGAGAGGAGAGAGAAGGAGATGAGTTATATATATAGAATTCTTGGACCCATGGGTTCATGATGAACCAAAGGGTTCATGATGGACCATGGGTGAACCAAGAATAGGTTACCCAAATGAGCCAAAACTGTAGGCCCAAATGCAGAAAATAAATTAGGAAATAATATTTTGTCGAATATTTTTGGAAAATGCATGAAGAAATACTGCATAATAAATATCGTATAAATTCAAGGTAAATACAATTTATCGGTTTACGTATTAAAATACGTATTCCAGGATTGGAGAGTGACATCTCTACCCTTCTTAGAAAAATTTCGTCCTCGGAATTCCAGCCAAGACAGGATAGTGAAATCAGGGCAAGCAAGGCACAATCATATATATAAGTTAACTATCATAGCAGTTATTATCATACATCACAAGGTGCAAAATAAGCAGGTACAGAAAAGCATGGAATCGTGTCAATAAGGTGCATAAATATACCTTATTAGTCAAACAAATACGGATAACGAGATCTGATCTCGTCCTCGCGCTCCCAGGTTGACTCTCCCGAAGAGTGATGGTTCCAAGAAACACGGACAAGGCTTATCGTCCGATTCTTGAGTACCTTCTCTCGCCGGTCCAAAATAGATACGGGTTGTTCCTCGTAAGTTAGGTCGGTACCAACGACTAACTCAGAATGATCGAGGACATGACTCAGATCCGGGACATACCTACGTAATTGGGACACATAAAACACATCATGTATGCCAGTTAACGAAGGCGGAAGGGCAAGTCGATAAGCCACATCGCCTACCCGAGCGAGAATCTTGAAAGGACCAACGTATCTTGGACTAAGCTTTCCCCGGGTTCCAAATCTGATGATACCCCGAGTAGGCAAAATTTGCAGAAACACTTGGTCGCCAACTCTGAACTCTAGAGGCCTACGATGCTGTTCTGCCCAATGACGATGTCGATCCTGTGCAACTCGAAGGCGCTCTCTGACCAACTTAACTATCTCCACCGTTTGCGTAATCATCTCTGGCCCCAACAACTTTCGTTCTCCGACGTCGTCCCATGCCAAAGGGGACCTGCACTTCCTTCCGTACAATGCTTCGAACGGGGCCATATGAATGCTATCCTGATAGCTGTTGTTATAGGAGAACTCCACTAGATGAAGGTGATCCTCCCAAGATCCGCCAAAATCTAAGGTACACGCCCGTAGCATATCTTCTAACGTCTGAATGGTTCTTTCTGATTGCCCGTCAGTTTATGGATGATAAGCAGTACTGAATCTTAACTTGGTTCCCAAACTTTGGTGTAAGCTCTGCCAAAAATGGAAAGTAAACCGCGTATCCCGATCTGATACTATACTAACTGGAACACCGTGCTGCCTTACTATCTGTTTCATGTACATTTCTGCTAGCTGTTCAGTAGTCTGTCCAACTCGAAAGGGAAGGAAATGAGCAACCTTCGTGAGTCGATCTACTATTACCCAGACTGTATTCTTGCCAGCCGGGGATCTAGGTAAACCGGTCACAAAATCCACCGTGATGTGCTCCCATTTCCATTCTGGGATAGGAAGCGGCTGTAGCAATTCTGCTGGTCTCTGCTGCTCGGCTTTCACCTGCTGACATACCAGACACTTGGATACAAATCTCGCTCTCTCTCTTTTCATGCCATTCCACCAAAAGAACTTTCTGATATCTCGATACATCTTCGTTCCTCCTGGATGAATAGAGTAAATAGAACTATGAGCTTCGGACATAACCTTCTTGCCGAAGGTCTCCACTCGGTACACAGAGTCTGTTTCCAAACCTGAGCGTACCATCTTCATGAATCACTAACTCCTTCCTACGGCCTGATTCACACTCCGATCGCAACTTCTGAATCTGTGGATCTCCTGCTTGTGCTGCCATTATCCTCTCTACTAAGGTTGACTGAATCTGCATACTGGTCATTCTTCCTATATCCCTTGGCAAAACTACTTCGATTCCCATACTCTGAAGGTCATCTAAAATATGCTTCTGCGAGGTCAAGATAAAGGCACTGTCTCTCCTACTCAGTGCATCTGCAACTACATTCGCCTTGCCTGGGTGATACTGAAGATCTAAATCAAAATCCTTCAGCAGTTCTAACCATCTTCTTTGCCTCATGTTCAAATCTCGCTGCATGAATACGTATTTCAAACTCTTATGATCAGTATAGATCTCTACCCGATCTCCGTATAAATAATGCCTCCACAACTTGAGTGAAAATACCACAGCTGCTAACTCCAAATCGTGAGTCGGGTAATTCTTCTCATGGTCTCGAAGCTGCCGAGACGCATATGCTATCACTTTTCTATGCTGCATTAATACACATCCAAGACCCTTCCCAGATGCGTCACAATATACTGTAAAGCCTCCAGCTCCTACTGGAAGCGTCAAGATCGGGGCTGAGATCAATCTCTTCTTCAATTCTTCAAATGATGCCTGACAGCTAGCTGACCAAACAAACTCTACGTCCTTGTGCGTCAAACACGTTAAGGGTGCAGAGATCTTGGCAAAGTCCGCCACGAACCTTCTGTAGTAACCAGCTAATCCTAAGAAACTTTGCACTTCTGCAATCGTTCTCGGAACTGGCCAATGCTCTACGGCCTCAATCTTCTTCGGATCCACTGACACTCCTGCCCCAGAAATTACATGCCCCAGGAACGAAATGTGATCTAACCAAAATTCACACTTGTTAAGCTTCACATAAAGTTGATGCTCCCTCAATGTCTGTAAGACAGTCCAAAGATGCTTCTCATGCTCCTCTTCACTGCTGGAATAGACAAGAATGTCATCTATGAATACCACCACAAATTTATCTAAGTACGGCAGAAATATGCGGTTCATTAAATCCATGAATACTGCGGGGGCGTTGGTTAGTCCAAAGGGCATTACTAAAAACTCATAATGCCCATATCTAGATCTGAATGCTGTCTTCGGTATGTCTTGCTCCCGGACTCTTACTTGATAGTATCCTGACCGAAGATCGATCTTGGAACAGACGCTGGCCTTGCTCAACTGGTCGAACAGGTCATCAATCCTTGGTAGTGGGTACTTATTCTTCACTGTTACTGCATTCAGCTTGCGGTAGTCGATGCACATCCTCGTCGACCCATCCTTCTTGGGAACTAGAATCACTGGCGCGGCCCAGGGCGATTTACTGTCTCGGATGAATCCCTTAGACTTCAACTCTTCTTCATGTTGATACAACTTATCCTGCTCTGATGGCGACATTCTGTAAACTCTATCTGCAATAGGCCTCGTTCCAGGGTTCAACTCAATGCTAAATTCTACCTCTCTGACTGGGGGTATCCCTGGGAGCTCATCGGGGAAGACGTCGAGAAAATCTTCGACCACTCTCGGAATCTGTCCTGGCTCTGACACTGCTGCTGAGATGACGCCTCCGGCCTGATTCTTCAAGGTTCGAGTAAAGATGAACTGCTCCATCCCAGGAACGCTGAATATGACCCTACCTCCTCTACAATCAATTGTCGCATGACTGTCTCTCAACCAATCCATGCCAAGAACGATATCAAAATTCTCCATAGGGAATTCAATCAATGATGCGGACAGTAAATGCCCACACACCTCCACCGGACATAAAAAGCGCACTCTGCTAACTTCTACGAGCCTATTGCCGGTGAGTATATCCATCCTCTCCGGCAATGCCTCAAACTCTAATCCAATCCGTGTAGCATATTGTGCAGAGATGAATGAGTGAGTAGCGTCTGAATCAAATAATGCTACAGCGGGAAATAAGGTGACGAGAATTTTACCTGCCACCACGTCACTAGACGCTAGAGCCTCTCCCAAGGTCAATGTGAGAGCCTGGCCCCGCGGAGCCCCTTGTTGCGGCCTTCCTCGACCATGCTATTGCTGCCCCTGAGGGCCTTCGGCTTCCTGTGCCTGGCGGAACATCTGAGCCTGCGTTGGTAAGCGCTGGGCTAGGGGCCTTACTGCTAATACTGGCCCTCCACTCGGGGTTGCCACTGGAGCTGGCAATGCTGGAAACTGTTGAGCTGGCCCTCCTGGCCTCTGCATCATAGGACAAGTGGAAATACGGTGGTCTGCACGACCACACCTCAAGCATAAGCCATTCGCTGACCGACACACCTCCCTCGTGTGCCCTGCCTTTCTACAGAAGGTACAGCCCTGGGGTGCTCCCTGACGCTGCTGCTGGTTCCTTGGCTGCTGATGCCGAACTGGCGCTGTATTAGCTGACACGGCCGTCCTCCGCGGCGCTCCTGCATCATGAACACGCACACCGGGTGCTGGTGCCGACGTTCGCTGCACTGCTCCTCCTCCAACCTGGGAATGAGATCTCTTCTGACCTCCTGTCCTCGATGCTAACCTCTGCTGGGTAAGCTCGTGCCTACGAGCTGCCGTCAGAACAGCGTCAAACGTCTGGTAGTCGTGTCCTTCCACAAGTTGCAATAGTTCCAAATGAAGTCCCTGCTGGAACCTCATAGCTTTCTCTGGCTCCGTTACCACCATTGCTGGTGCGAAACGGCACAATCTGTAGAACTCTGCGGCATACCCATCCACGGTCTTGCCTGCTTGCTTGAGACTGATAAACTTCTGCTGGAGCTCATATCGAGCTACTACGCCAAAATACTTGGCCTTGAATCAGTCACTGAAGGTGGTCCAACGAACAGGACGTCTTATACCAACTTCTTCTGATGCCCACCAGTCGCGGGCAAGATCCTGAAGTACCAGTTTGACCTGATCAACCTTCTCATCATCTGGAACCTTGGCTGCCATAAGAATGGCTTAAATGTCTTGAATCCATGCATCCGCAGTGATGGCATCCTCCGTGCCATCAAAATACCTCGGGTTCAAGCGATGGAACCTTCATGATGCTCCCGAGTCAACCCCGACACTCCTCTCAAGAGCTAACTGAATCTCTGGTTCAGCAATACGTTCTGCTCCTGCTGCCGAGTCTGTTGCTGTTGGTGAGTGACAAGAATCCCTCGGACGATCTCCAGGAGTGCTACGGCATCTGGTACTGCCGTCGCTGCTGGTGCTGCAGGAGTTTCAATAACCTGCGGCTGCACTGCCTCTGGTTCCACTTCTACTTGTGCCTGCCCTGGGGAAGGTTCTCTCCCCTGTTGCTGCCCAGTCGAGCCATGCTCTTGCTGCTCTTCCTTATGGGCCTCACCCGCTACTGAGAATGAAGCACCCCTATAGAGAAAGGTATAAGATTATCAAGTCCGGACAAGGAAGATTTCGAAGATGCAAGTCAGGTTAGAGATCAAGGCAAGGACAGAGAATTCGAAACAGAATTTCAAGGGGAACAAGTTTTGATTGAGACTCCTAATAATTTGCAATACCCCACAAGTCTGAAAATCAGACCTGCATGGGCCACCACTAAAACCTTGTCACGCCCCAGTACCGAAATACGGGGACGGACTAGGCCAGCTACTCCATATGAGGTACGTAACGTCATACGGCGATCGTGGCTGTCGAGAGACTAGGGGGTACATGCTACAATCAAGTCTCCTATGGTCCCACAGAGTTCTATGTCTCAATCAATTAAGTCAAATCAGTAATTAAATGAACATTAAAGATAAAGCAGTAAGACGTCCCTGACGCTTCATCAAAATGATCATGAGAGACTAGCTTTATAATTTAGCTATCTCAGAGAGTCAGGAGTACAAAATTATACACAGCTGCAGTCTGTTTAATTACAATTATGTACTGACACAAAATATTAAGTAATCCGGCTAACAGGTGCCGGTGGCTAAACGCCGCAAAAGTATAAGCAGGAGTGGTGGAGAAGAAACCCACTCGAGTCCCCGAACCGCCATGCTCCTAGTATGCACCATGGATGTCAGGGAGGAAGATCGTGTCCTCTGGCTCTGCTACGAGATCTGGCCAAACAAAACCAGCGGGGTCAGCCCCGAATAGCAAGTACCGCCAAAGGGGCACAAGAGTTAAGATTAAAAACCCAACTAATAGAATGACTGATAATAGAAATGCTTATGCTACTATTATAGGGTAGCACAACATCCTCGAACCCATATGGCACCTTTACAACCAAACAAGGACAAAAGGTGCCGCATGGAGTCGGGACGTGTCGTACTCTATAACTTTCACATAAGTTAAAAAGGTAAAAAGCATAAAATCTCCTGGTCGTGACTTTGGTCGATAGCCTATCGCAGCACAATAACCAACCCAACAATCAAACAAGAACATGGGTTGGATCATGTACCATGATAGACCATGTTCCTCAGTCATTCACAGAAGTAGCACTTCACAACCAGAATAAGTCTTCCGTTCATAACTTCGGTCCACAGCCTGTCATAGTACGATAACCAACCCAACAATCAAACAAGAACATGGGTTGGATCACGCACCATGACAGTCCGCTTCCCTCAGTTATTCACGGAAGGTAAATAGGAAACATGCAAGTCATTTTCACGGCCAATCAAGTCTACGAGTTTCTAGTGGAACGAGGTTATCCTCGCGTCATGTTATTAGAAAAATCCTCAGATCGTATCTTTCCAGCAAGGCTAGCCAACCCAGGGGTTCGCGTAGACAGGTGTCATGGAGCACAGGTCCCTCGTGAGGCCACCTTGCCAAGACATGTAATATATAGCAGGAATTAATCGGATACAGTCATCCACTCGTTGCGGATGACACAGTATCCGTGGAGACCAGCCGGCGCGCCAAGACAATATCTCAGGGCGACTGGTGTAACACGATCTCGGGATTTTGCCCTCCCCATGCATCTAGTATATTTAGTTGCCTAATTTAACCCTAGGTGAAATCTTGGACTCACATGATGTGGCCTGCATGATCATCCTCCTAAAGTCGTACTCAAGTACGAGTACCCCAAAGAGAATCCATGTCAATCAGTATGTCAACATGTTCTACCCTCCTTAGTGTAATGCATCATTGCAAATACGCCACGTGGAGTTACGAGTCATTTGTCGAGCATGAACAAGAACTAGGACATTCAGGTACATGTATCAGGTAGGAACACTTTGTTCTCCGGGGTCACATCAGTGCTCATATCATGCTCAGGACAAAAGGCGTAAGGATATAAAATGGGCATATAATATCTAATAAAATATCAAAAGCATACGCACAACAAGGCAGCATACGTGAAAAGTCACGCAGGCTCAAGGGAAAGAGCAGCGTAAAAAGTCACGCAAGCTCAAGGGAAGAGCTGCGTGAAAAGTCACGCAAGCTCAAGGGAAGAGCTGCGTAAAAAGTCACGCAGACTCAAGGGAAGAGCTGCGTGAAAAGTCACGCAAGCTCAAGGGAAGAGCTGCGTGAAAAGTCACGCAGGCTCAAGGGAAAGAGCTGTGTGAAAAGTCACGCAAGCTCAAGGGGAAGAGCTGCGTGAAAAGTCACGCAAGCTCAAGGGAAGAGCTGCGTGAAAAGTCACGCAGGCTCAAGGGGAGACACGCTTCCAACAGGAAGCGTGCTCAAACAGGAGCACACTGTTCACTGTCTTCTCCAAAATAGCAAGAACACCATGGCTGAACCCAAGCTTCAAAGTATCATAACTTGGCCATCCGAACTCCAAATCCAGATTTCCAAAGCTCCAACTTGGGTGAAACTGAATGCTCTTCCTCATGGAAGCATCAAAAACCCATAAAATCCAACTAAAGTAAATCAAACCATGCAAAATCCAAAAATGATTAAAACTTAGATCTACAAAAATCAAAGCTTCAAAATAGAAATTTCCAAGTTCTAAACTAGTATAGATTGAGGAGAAGAACATGTTTTGGCAAATAGTTTTGTAAGAATCATTAACAAAATAATAGATCCTTCTCTTGAGCAAGTTGTTACTTGCCTTGGTTGGTGGAGGAAGTAAATGAGAGGAGAGAGAAGGAGATGAGTTATATATATAGAATTTTTGGACCCATGGGTTCATGATGAACCAAAGGGTTCATGATGGACCATGGGTGAACCAAGAATAGGTTACCCAAATGAGCCAAAACTGTAGGCCCAAATGCAGAAAATAAATTAGGAAATAATATTTTATCGAATATTTTTGGGAAATGTATGAAGAAATACTGCATAATAAATATCGTATAAATTCAAGTTAAATACAATTTATCGGTTTACGTATTAAAATACGTATTCCAGGATTGGGGAGTGAAAACTATGCTCTTCCATAAATGACTAAAACTTTATGTACCATTGTCGCAGAGTTTGCTTCAAACCAAACAAACTCTTCTTTAATTGATAAACTAAATAAGACTTGCCCTTCTAACAGAATCTCTCTGACTACTCTATCACTACCAAAATAAGTCATATCAGCGACGTATTTAGCGACTCCAAGATAGAATGCCGCTAATTTTTGGGGGTTTAGCGATATTTAACAAGGAAGTCGCTGTTTGTCGCCAACAGCGACAAATAGCGACGTCTAGCGACTATAATTTGTTAACTGGGAACCTGCGTCGCAAGTTCGTCGGTACACGTCGCAGATGTAGCGACGTGTAGCGACGTACATTAAGCGGCATCGTCGTTTATTAAATATCAGCGACGTTTAGCGACGTCCATTTCGAATGTCGCTAAATATTTCATATAGGCTGCGAGGGTTTCCTTTTCGATCATTCACAAATTCCCCCCCCCCCCCCAAATTTTTCGCGCGTGCGCTCCTCCGGCGATTTCCCTCCTCCGGCCTCCTCCTTCGCGGTGCTCCTCCGACGATCTCCCTCCTCCGGCCTCCTCCTCCTTCTCAGGTAGCTCCCCCATCTCTCTTTCTCTCTTTCTCACACACACACACTCTCTCCTCTGTCCCCGCTTCCCAGTTTCTCTTCGTCTTCTAGCTCTCTCTCTCGCTTCTAGTTCGTGTCCACGAGAGCGTGGACTCGCCGCACGAGCAGCAATGTGATACCTATTTTGTTGGTTTGGATACGTCGTGTCCCACTGTGTGGACACGAGACTCACAGTGTGACACCTATATACTGATACTAGGAGTTTTTTGGGCATATCAACTGTCAATTTGATGTTTTGCTTGTATTAGAATTCCAATTTAGGGTTCGAGCCCTATTTACTGATACTGGAAAAAATGTTAATATATCCAATTTAGGGTTCGAGCCCTATTTATTGATAATGGGAAAAATTTAGGGTTCTCATGATAATTTCCTGAACTTCTTTGCTCTGATGTAACTTCTATGAAAAATGTTCTTTAAAAGAGCATTTTGTGTATTTTATGATAATTTTCAGAACTTCTTTACTTTGGGAGCAATTTTAACGAAACTCAATGCTATATATATGCAATTTTCTGATCTCAGAATGACCCAACACATATTTCATTAGAGATTGATGTATTGTTGGTGATTGATGTCTTGTCTCATAATTAGCTTGTTTTGAAGAGGTTCACAAGAACAGGCAAATACTGGTTGGTTGGTTTCAGAACAGTGGAGATAATGTTGCAAATTTATGTATGATATCCATTCACATTTGCTAGTGTAGTGTATGTGACCACAACCCATAAGGAGTAGCTCCTTTTTTTCTCTCCCCCCACCAAGCATCCCCCACTCATGTCACATACGCACCAACCTGGCATTTTGCCCATGTCTTGGTCTCCAATGCCATCAAGTTTCCATCATTTCCTAGTGGCAAGAAAGAAAGGAAGAAAGAAAGAAAGCATGGACTGTGTTGCCCAACTTTTTTTTTCTTCCTCTTGGGTGATTCCACTTTTCTTTGGTTTTTAGAAGGGGCACTCAGGTGCTTTGCACACTCAGAGGTAGAATAAATCCAATACAAATTATGGGACTGTCATGTTCAGGCAGTTGGTACCAGTGTTTAAGACTAGTTTGATTTGTATATTTTATGTTAAAGGTAGATAGGTAGGTCCTGTATGAGAGACTGGATACCTAGGTATGATGGCTTGGCTAGTTCATGTTACCCAAAGGAAATTTGTCTATTGATATGGACTTAGATAAATTCCTATTGGGAAATGATATTGGAATAAGGATTAACCTGAGAATAGGCTTAACTGAACAGTTATATCAGTTAGCAACTGTTTTCTGAGTTTGAATGTCAGGCATTTTGGGAAAATGGTGAGATACACCAAGTCAGACACTGTCCCTACAGCCATTCGACTGGCGAGGTAGAAATCTATGTACGACATTTGCTATAAGGACTTTGTATTAATCTACGGTACGACATCGTGATCAGGACATAGTCCCTGCAGCCATTCGACTGGCGAGGCAGAAACTATGTAGCTGTAGATAAAGTTGACTGTCCTCCGACCCCCATCCCTCGGCAATGATGATACGATAACTCATCACTACATCTTTTAGTAGTAGATAATGTCTTAGTATTACATTTTGTATGTTCATCTTATTGATTCTGTTACATCCTTCAGATACTATATTCGATAAGAACATATACTACACCATATGTACAGAACATAGATGATTCACACTAATGTATGCTAGAATGAATTTTGGGTTGTGTTCGGAGTCATCCGTTCTCACACTTAACAAAAAATCGAATATAACCTTTTTATCTGCCATTCGACTGGCGAGACAGAAATCTATGTACAATATTTTCTATAAGGAATTTGCATTAATCTACGGTATGACATCGTGATCAGGACATAGTCCCTGCAGCCATTCGACTGGCGAGGCAGAAACTATGTAGCCGTAGATAAAGTTGACTGTCCTCCGACTCCCATCACTCGGCAATGATGATACGACAACCTATCACTACATCTTTTAGTAGTAGATAATGTCTCAGTATTACATTTTGTGTGTTTATCTTATTGATTCTGTTACATCCTTCAGATACTATATTCGATAAGAACATATACTACACCATATGTACAGAACATAGATGATTCACACTAATGTATGCTAGAATAAATTTTGGGTTGTGTTCTGAGCCATCCGTTCTCACACTTGGCAATTATGCATGTGAAATATATCGTTGAAGAACATAAAACTTGTGGTCGTACAATCGTCACTTTCGTGCGTCAGTTCATGTCGGTCTTCACTTTCTGCAGTAATTATCTTAAATGGATATGAATTACTATCTGCGGAACCGTTTGTGGATGTACAAACGTCATCCTGATGAATTGTTATCTGTGTCAATCTTTGCAGAATTATCTTAAAATGGATATGAATTACTATATACGGAACGTTTGTGGATGTACAATCGTCATCCTGATGACATGTGCGGTGTGCGGGATAAATTTATACAGGGTGTGCAACAGTTCCTGCAGTTTGCCAAGGCATTCCCTCAGTACATGGACCGTACAAAAATTAAGTGTCCATGTGTGAGATGTCGTAACTTGATATATCATTCGGAAGTGGATGTGACATATCATTTGTATTCGAGGGGTTTCATGCCAAATTATTATCAGTGGACCGCACACGGAGAACTTATGCCTTTAGCCTCCGAGCCGGAGCCTTATGTGGAGCCTTATGTAGATGTCCACGAGCATGCTGATTACGACCAAGGGTGGACGAACATGGGTTTCGATGCTGCGGGGCCTAGTTTCGATCCGAACAATCAATATACAGCTGAGGAGGCACCGAATGTCGATGCTGTAAAGTTTATGGAGTTGCTAGAGAATGCAAGGACTCCTTAATATCCTGGTTGTGATGACCATTCACCGTTGGAGGTGATTACAAGATTGTTGAACATAAAATCAGATTTTAACATGTCTCAAGAATGCTACAACCGAATCCTGGAGTTAATTAAAATATATTGCCGGAGGGTAGCAAGTTACCTAAAGACTTCTACCGATCCAAGAGAATGGTGGGATCGCTCTGGATGGGGTATGAAAAATTGATGCATGTCGCAACGGATGCATGTTGTACTATAAGGACGACAATGATGAAGACGCCTGCAGATTTTGTGGTGCCGATCGCTTCAAGGCAACTGGTACAACAAGGACTTCTGGTGCACGCAAGCCAACAGATTCGATGCACTATTTGTCTTTGACGCCGCGGTTGCAGAGGTTGTTTATGGCAAAGGAGACAGCTGATAATATGAGTTGGCACAAGCGGGAACAAATAGATGGAGTACTGGATCATCCATCGGACGGGGAAGCATAGAAGCACTTTGATCGAGTGTATCCTGATTTTGCTTCGGAGCCGCGTAATGTCAGATTGGGGCTTTCCTCCTACGGTTTTACCCCATTTGGACTTTCGGGCTCACAATATTCTTGTTGGCCTGTGATTGTTAATCCGTACAACTTGTCGCCTTGGATGTATATGAAGACTCCTTACAATATCCTAACTGTTATTATTCCCGGTCCGAAGAACCCGAAGAAGAACATCGATGTGTACTTACAGCCCTTGGTAGATGAGCTGAATCAGTTGTGGAAAGTAGGTGCAACCACATTGATGTTTCCAGAAAGCAGAACTTTCAGATGAGGGCCGCACTAATGTAGACCATCAATGATTTCCCGGCCTATGGAATGTTATCGGGTTGGAGCACCCATGGTCGTCTCGTATGTCCGTATTGCATGGATCGTACTAAGGCTTTCGTTTGAAACACGGAGGAAAATCGTGCTTCTTTGATTGTCATCGACAGTTCCTGCCAAAGGATCATCCGTACCGGAGGAACATGAATGCTTTTCGTGCTGGCGTGGTAGAGAAGTCCAGTCCACCGCCACGGTGGTCCAGGGACACGATATGGGAGGAAGTTAAAGAATTGTCAAGTGCTATTGAAGAGCCTACAGCGGGGTACAAGTGTGATGGATTTGGCCGCGCTCACAACTGGACGAAGAGGAGTATATTCTGGGACCTACCATATTGGAGTGGACCATCTGCTCAGACATAACCTGGATGTCATGCATACGAGAAGAATGTATTTGACAATATAATAAATACTGTGATGGACGTAAAGGGGAAGACGAAAGACAATCCCAAGGCCAGGTTGGACTTAGAAGAAATAGCAGACGTCCAGAGTTGCATTTGATAAAGGAAGGCAGTAGGAAGTATAAGCAGCCCAGGGCCATTTTCTTACTGGATAAGGAGGACAAAGGTAAACTTTGCAGGTGGATCCAGGGCCTAAAATTTCCAGACGGGTACGTATCGAATTTGAGAAGATGTGTTGACCCGAAGGAGAACAAACTACAGAGAAGACGAAGGAGATGCTAGTGACGATGAGGAGGAAGAGGAAGAGGATGAGGAGGAGGAGGAGAAGGCAAACGAAGAAGATGAATTTTCAGAGGATGATTGAGAAACTGTGATTTTGATGTATTCATATTTCTGTAATCTTAAATTATGAACTATGATCATTTCTATTAGTATTCAAATTTTTGAAAACTTAAATTATGAACTCCAATGTATGCAGATATTTCTAAACTGTCATTGTATTTATTTATATTTTCAATCATAAACTGTGATTTTGATGTATTCATATTTCTGTAATCTTAAATTATGAACTCTAATATTATTATCAGCATGGCAGGACGACGCGGAGGCACCTCAGGACGACGCGGAGATAGGTCAGGACGAGCCATGTCCTTAGGTGGGCAGAGAGCTCCGTTACCAGAGGATGGCTCCGGACCATCGTTTGACCCGAGCACTCCATTGTACCATACGGTCGCAGGTCCGGGTGGCAGTACACCTACGATGAGCAGTTCCAGGCTTGCTGATCATACTCCTTCCCCTACCCTTCCTACCGCTGACAGCAGTATGACGGGTGGGGAGCAGGTGGAGGAGGTAGTCCCTACTCTCGCCCGGGCGAATCCATACCAGAGCGACCCTCCATGCGCACCTCAGGACGAGACGAGGATGGAGATTTGGGCCGACGGTCCTACAAAGTAAGTTAAATGAATATATATATATTATGTATGTCTGTATATATATATATATATTCTTTAATACATCGGTTATCGTTGTATACAGATATCGTCCCTCGTCGGTACAGAGAGCGTTGGGCTCCTTTCTAAGGTCCAACTATGGGGGTCCGTGGATCAACTACTCGGATGCCTCGGAAGAGAGGAAGGCATTCTGGTTTGCCCATTTCAAGGTAACTAAAGATAGTTAATTTAGTATGATTAATATAATTTTAAGCATTTTTAGAACTTATTATTTTAATTTATAATTCTTGTAGAGGACTTATTTTTATCCACCACACCGGGCCGAGCAGATTGAGAGGCAGTTTTGCCGTCGCCGCCAAGTTGATCCGTGATACAATTGACGATCAGAAAGTTCGTCAGTGCTCCGAAAATTCGATTGCTGGTTGGATCACACCTGACCAGTGGACCACGATGAGGGCTCGATTTGAGGAGCCCCGATACAGAGAGCGGTAGGAGAAGGCGAAGGCGGCTAGGACGAGGGCCGAAAAGTGGCGTGGTGGATCGATTCCTATGACGGAGCATTTTCGTCGTCTGGTATGTAATTTATTGCAATATATAATATTTTATTGATAGTAGGAGTATATAATTTTCTATTTTACTAAAGAATAAAATATAACAAACACGCAGGTACAGAGGGGTGAGGACGCAAATATGGTGACCGTCTTCCTGGCCACCCATCGGAAGGATAGAAAGCTCATCGACGACCGGGCTACTCAGAGCTATGTACTAATTTAGATTTCGTTAATTTTTAACACAACTTGAAGAATATACAGATAACCATATAGTTAATAATAATTAAATACTTTAGACGTTTATTAGGCTAATTTAGGTAGGTACTGATGTATAGAGATGCACAATTATTTCTAGGACGAGTTTGTTAGGCTACGTGATGAGCGTGCGAGTGCTAGTGCATCGGCAGAGGGAGGGGTTGGTACATCGCAGCCCTCTCCGCCTCAGTCGGAGGATGAGCTCTGGAAGACCGCTGTTGGTGGTCTTCAGAGGGGTACGTACTACGGTACGGGGTCCTACGGTACATTTGTTACGATACAGGCATCCAGGGCTCCCTCTGCCAGTGCGCATTCACAGCCATCACAGGCCGAGTCATCCTGAGTCAAGGGTACCATTGCGCGCCAGATTGTTGAGCTGTACGACGATATGCTGAGCAGAATTTCTGAGCAGCTAGGGTCTCAGGCGTAAGGGGACGTTGCGTCGGTCACCGCACGCTTTGACGAGCTCGAGCGCACCGTGTGGCACGTACAGGGGACGCAGGAGTCCATTCACGACACTGTTACTAGGATAGCGACTTTCATGGAGCAATGCAGCGCCAGACTGCTAGCCCTAGAGGAGACGCGGACGCACCCTCTCCAGCGGTTACACTGCCTCCTTCTCTAGCGGTTGCATTGCCTCCTCCTTCATCATCGTCGGGTTCTTACACCGGAGTAGTATGCTTACCTTCTTTCCAGGAGCGATGATGCTCCTCTGATCAGCCGTAGTCGACATATATATATTTGTTGTGTGATGGCCCATTATTGGGTCTTTTATGTGGTTATAAACATTATTCTTATGTGGACCATTATGTTTGACATTGTTGTTACAATTTTCATATATCTGTGTTGATTGATGAGATTGTGTTTCAAACGTGTTCGTGATTGTGTGTATCTGTGTTGTTTGATACTGTGTTCGTGATACATACCGTCGCTGTTTGATGCTTTGTGTTCGTGATACACACCGTCGTTGTTTGATACGCATTTGTGTTCGTGATTGTGTATCTGTGTTGTTTGATACTTTGTGTATCTGCTGCAAATGCTGTAGGGGATGCTGCAAATGCTGTATTTTTTTTATTTTTTTTTCAAAATAAGCGACGTTCAGCGACGTCCGGCGACGAAAGATAACGTCGCTAAGTAAGTATCGGAACGTCGCTAACTGTGATGAATACCGTCGCTGATCGTCACTAAAGGTCGCTACGTACCACGTCGCTAAACGTCACTATATGTCGGTACTATAGCGATGTAACAACGTCGTAAACGTCGCCATTTGGCTCTCAAGCCAGGTCAGCATCGATGCATGTCAAGTCGCTCAACGTTGCTAGGTGACGTCGGTAACTGCTGTCATTTTACGTCGCTGGTAGTCGCTGAATTAGCGACGTGTATGCGACGCTAAGTGTCGTCGCAATAGCGACGTATTGCAACGTCGTGTTGTTTAGCGACTAGGCTAATCGCGACAACATCCAAACGTCGCTAAATACGTAGCTAATTCAAATTAGCGACGTATTTTCCCTGTTTAGCGACGTCCTGAGGCGTCGCTGATTTGACAGATTTTAGTAATACATGTATAATTCCTTCTCTAAATCACTGTAGAGAAAATGTCATCTTGACATTCATCTGCTCAATCACCAAATTAAAACTAGCTGCTAATGCTAGCACAACCAAGATAAATGACAACTTGATGACCGATGAAAAATTTTATCATAATCTGTGCCCTTCCGCTGACTGTAGCCTTTGACTACCAGCCTCGCTCTGTATCGAGTGCGAGTAGCATCTTCTACTGCTTCACTCTAAACACCTATGTTTTTTCAAAGTATTCTTCTCCTACATGGCATCGATCCACTCTTGCTTGTGTTCATTTTCCATCGTCTCTACGAAGCTTTCAGGCTCTCTTCCATCAGTGAATAGCATATACTCATCTGGAGAGTACCCCGTGGATGATCGACGCTATTTCGTACTCATCCTCAATAGAGTTTTTGGTACTGGTTGTGTACTAACAGCCTCATTCCCTCCAGGAACTGCCTTCTTGGTATATTCTCATCCTCCTGATATTCATTCTGATCATTATCAGCAGGCTGATGATCAAGGTGAGAGCAACTCCATGTACTGGCTCCCCATAACTTGATTCTCTACAGTATCCTCTAGAAACATCTTGAAGCACGATTACTCTAACTCAGGTAAATTGTCAGCCTCAGAAGGCACATTGAATCTTGAGTGTTGATCTCATGATTTGATCCTAGACGAATACTACGTCTTTGCTTCTATAGAGCTTATCAATGAGATGGTAATATATTACAATAAGTAGAACAAGATTACCGAAGATAAGATGACGAGGAAGAACCAATGAAGAACTCATTGAAATAAACTCTCTCCGAATCAACAACTGAAACTCTGAACTCTTTTCTTCCTCTCCTAGAAAGTTGCAAACTTGAGAAAGCTCTCACATTTTGATCTCTTGATAATAGATGATAACGATTTAGGGTTATGAAAGACCTATTAGCACCCCAATTCCTTAAAGATCTGGACTGTTGATCACGATTCAACGGTGTAAATAACACATTCACTTTTGGCCTTTAGCCCCGACACCAGTGGTGTATCGAAAATTGTCTACTTCGATTCAAAATCTATTCTTGAACAAACTGTTGTTAGACCAGTATACTGGAGGTACATTGACAATGGTATACCGACAGTATATTGCTGACTCTAATATCGGTTTTCTAATAAACTCTGATATGCACTGAAATCAAGCCACCTTTTTCGCCTTCGACTTTTCGAAATTCTTCGACACGTGGATGACGCTCAACGCACTCTGGAGTGTTCTCCACATAGGTTGGGGACCCCACCCAATACTAAGATATGATCAACTCTAATGCGTAACATCGATCCATTCATTGCTTATATGTCAACAAAAAGATAGACAATGATGATTCTTCTACGTTGTTGCACGGACACATAAAACCGGTGTCAGTACCCATATCTGTTTTCTATTCGTGGAATGACTTCCTGCATATATTTGTTCGTATCCTTTATCCGTATCATACCCTAATTTGTATCCATGTCCATATTCTTGAAGCCCAAATCAGATAGAAAGATCAGTACGTAGGCTTGCAAACAATTGATGTAACTATATGATTTTAGTATCTATGATTCATGAGTTTTGCACTTGCTCTAACTGATTGGTTAACATCGAGAAAATGATCCTGGGATATTTTCATATATAGAGGATTTTACGGAGAGTATTTTCTGTAAATTATATAATACATTGTACATTACAAGATTAATCTCTCGTAGTGATGATTTACGTGCTGCGCATGATGATCATGAACTCTGATGGGTAAATTTTAAGTGCGTCGATCCATTCATGACCTTGTGAGTCTCAATAGTTTCTATATGTCAACCAAGAGAGAGACAATGATGATTCTTCTACTAGAAAATGATGTCCATCTTTGTATCCATGTCACTTATTGAATCTATATGAAAATATGAAGATATTGTATCATGCATCCATGTCGTGTCTTCGTTCATATATGTATTCATTGTTGGTGTTTTTGCTAGTTTGTGTTTTGCTTTAGAAACTAGAAAGATAGTCCTACATTGGAAAAACCAAATGGATGATATCTCTATTAAAGCTTTGCTTGTGTTGAGAGATCACATGAAGTGTGGAGAGGCATATGGGTGCCATGTGGGGGCATTTTTCTAGTGAAAAGAAGGCTAAACCAACAAAGAAGCATTAATACTTTTTGTCATACTCATGGGATAATTCCCTTATGGACTCGGACTCGGGCTTAAGAGCGTAAAGTGGCATTTTGTTGGCGCACTTAGCACGTCAGCATCGGCGCAAGGCGCATTGTGCGCAGTTGATGCGCACGCGCGCTCGTCTCTGTGTGAGTCGCAATGCAGGCGCGCAGGTACTGCGGCACTGGGTGCGCAGGTGCTGCATGGCTGCGGCGCGCAGGTATTGCGGTACTGGGCATGTAGGTGCTGCGGGGCTGCGGTGCTGGGCGCACAGGTGCCGCAGGCTTCGCAGCTACGCGCGTAGGTTGACGGGCCGAGTGGCTATAGGGCGTAGGTGGCGTATGATGTGGCTGATTGGAAGATTTGAGCAGTTATGAAAAGATTGAGTTAAGTGATCATATCCGATCTTTGTAGAATATGAATTTAATTCATTCAAATCTTTCCATTATTCGCTCATATCTTTTTACAATCAGTTATGGCTAGGAATATGATTAGGGTTTTGACCCTTCTCTATAAATACTCTCTTCGTGCCTTCATTAATGACTTATGCCAAAATAAAGAGACGAAGAGAGAAGTGCTGTCACCCCCATTAAAGTCCAAATAGAGTTCTTCGAGTTCGTGAAAGG
>JANAVB010010507.1:405000-427509 GCA_029216955.1 Iris pallida | reverse complement strand
ATTTGACCCCTATAACCCCCACAATATACACCTATATGTTATTATATATATATATATATACCCCTATATATACTCTATATATATACCTATTTAACCCACTAAACTAACCCCTCAGTTAGTCCTAAGTGAGAGTGAAAAGTGAGTGTTTGAGAGTGTGTGTGAGTGGTTGTGTGAGATAGAAGTGAGAGGGTGATTTTGAGTTAGGAGCGTCGGAACGCATCCAAACTTGGAGGGGACTTAGTTAGTATAAAATAGAGTTTGTGGGTAGGCTCCTAGGTTGAAATCGGGATTCCGTTTGGGAATTGGAGAAGAGTATCGCGCGATATCATTGAATATCTTGAGATACTCAAGATAACGGATAAACGACCAACATGGACCGTAAGATGGACTGGATGTCCACTCTACCTAGAGAACTTGGTAGGTAATGGTTGTATAGGCTAGTATCCTACTACCCTAGGAAGCCGGGAGTGGAATTCCTAAGGGAAAGCCACTTGGCTTCAATGTTATAGTGGTTTAAGGGTACGTATATTTAAGGGTAATCGGGTAAATTCAAAATACGGGATATGGGTATTCGGTTTGACTTGAAACTTAGGTGACTTATTAGGTACACCCTACAAATGTCATATTTGAACCAATTTTGGCTCGGTTGACCCAGAGTTGACTTTTTACCCAAAAGTCAACAATGAGTCAACCCTTTATCTAAATTTGACCAAATCCAAACTAGAGTTGACCAGTTGACCAAAAGTCATCTGTTGTTCAAAATTTGACCAGTTTGACCTAGGGTTGACCTAGAGTTGACCAGAGTTGACCAGGGTTGACCATTTGACTAAAAGTCAATTGTAGGCCAACTCTTGACCCCGTTTGACTTGCTTCGACTTGTTTTGACTTGCTATGACTGGTATGACCTAGAGTTGACTTAGTCTGACTTAGATTGACTTGATATAACTTGATTTGACCTAAATTGACTTGACAGGACTTAGTGTGACTCAGTGAGACCTAGTTTGACCTAGATTTCATATCATTCATTATAAATCATTCTTAACTTTTTTAAACCTAAATTAACATGCAATATCTCATCTTTAGGTTTCTGATTACCACTCTGAGCATTGATATACCCTATAGCTCAGGATAGCAGGCGAGTACATTCTCTGATAGCAGTTACTTGTTTTGATATCTTCTCTACCAGTTCAGTTATAGTGTTTACTTGATTCTCGACACATTGGTGCACGGACTAGTATTGTCGGATTCCAGTCATAAGATGTCATTCCTAGATTTCTTGGGATATTGGTACTTGCTTGGCCTTAATTCTTGTACTTGTATTGACGCTGATTCTTGAAGAGGACTTGCTCCCCTCTTCGGGAATCCCGTGTCATGACGTGCTATGTCCGGATCCGTGTACTATTCGGGGAATGGAGAATTTTATAGATAGTGTGATCAATGCCCACCTTGAGTTACTACTTGTATCATAGCTATACCCTCACCTCACGATGGGTATAGCCTGACCTGTGCTACTACTTGCTCCATAGCTTGCCATCCCGGCCGGGCCGAGTCCACGTACTTGTAGCCGGTCGGCTGGAAGCCTGATCTTGACCCATACCGATCACATTATGCTATAATATTCGAGGCACATTTTATATTTATTACATCAGTCACATATTACAGTTCAGCTTACTTTCCTGCGTGATTTATCCTGACATGATTTCCAGTTTACATATCCTGTTATACTTACATCTTGATATGTTCATCTCGTACTCTGTTATGATTGACTGTTAGAGCATTTGTCATTACTATGGAATTTGTTGCCAGCGTTGTACTCGTTCATTTTCCTGATAGGATACCGTTATGATATATCCAGATGACATAGATATGGACTGCTCTACCCACTATGGGTATGGTCAGGACATAAACTGTGACCAGTTGACACCCTTGGAGCTAGTGGATGACCGTACTTCTATCTAGATCTATTAGCTAGATTTGTCTGGACAGTGATCCAGCTAGCATTATCAGACTGTAGTTTCTATATCATATTTTGAGATCCTGTGATGTTGTATATATCTGGACTTGTGTCGGACACTGGACTTATTTCCTATTTCATCTATCATATGTTTTCCTCTGTGCTATCTACCTTAGTTTTATTCTGTGATTGAAACTGTATTGTTACGTCACCTCTACTCGGAGAGTATATACTGTACAGGTACCTTTATATTGTTAGTCGTAGTATTTACAGACGTTATATAGACGTTATATACAGCATTCTACCGCCGATACTGCGGCGTAGGCTGGACGTACCCACGTGCTCGTGCCCCTCATAAGGGTGCAGGTCGTGACACGTTTTTGTGGTGGCCCATACAGGTCTGTGTCGTAATTAGTGCGATCTCGTAATGGTGCTCGACTTAGAGTACTAATTACGAGCCTGCAATTAGGACGTAGGACCTAGGATATGATAGGAGTTTCTCAATCACACCTAGGAAAAAAAATTTGATCTTTTGATTATCATGATTACTCTCCTTGTATAAAATTAACTGTCCTTCTTTGATAATATCTTCTCATGTGCCATATTGATCTCTTTGCTTTAATTCGTCTCCAGGATGACGAAGACGCACCCGCAGGCCACTGGATCGAGTAGCTTGCACGAGAGATCTGACCAGGCTGAGGAGGAGGTTCACGAGACTGCCCCCAGTGATTCCACTATCCCGGAGGCCGTGGCAGTTGCACAGGAAGGTCTACCACCTCCACCCCATAGGGTTTCGGTCGTTGTTCCAGAGATACTACCGCTACCACCTCCGATACCGACGGATACACACTATATGTTCCTTCTCCTTCAGCAGATGATAGAGACACAGCGAGCCCAGGCAGAGGCATCGCAGCACCAGACGGAGGTATCACACCGTCAGATTGAGATGCTGAGGCAGAGCATGGAGAAGTCGCATCAGCTTGCACTGGCAGCCGTGGAGAGAGTAGCACCGGGTACGGTACAGGGCCCTACTGGCCAGCAGCCGTACCCGGAGCAGTCCAGGCCAGGAACAGTATTAGACTTTATGAAGATGAGCTCCAGGGACTTCACGGGCACGGAGGGCATCCTTTATGCAGATGACTGGCTAGAGGACGTGCAGTGGAGTATGGAGCTAGCAGAGCTTCCTAGAGGACTTTGGATTTCAGCCGCAGCTAACCGATTCTACGATATCGTGCTGACATGGTACCGCACAGATCCTCGTACGTCAGTGAGAGGGCTGACATGGGAGAACTTTTGGAGGCTCTTCAAGGAGAAGTTCTTCCCAGATGTGGTTCTTATAGCATTGGAGGGCCAGTTCGTGGGTCTAGTGCAGGGGAACTCGTCGGTGGACGAGTATGCAGCAGAGTTCTACCGCCTTAGCAGGTTCGCTCCCGATATGATCCAGGATGAGGGGCAGAAGGCTCGTAAGTTCCGTAGGGGACTTATTCATGCAGTGCGCACCCGCACCTCGGGTCGCCGTGATGCGACGTTCGATCAGATATTGACGGACGTACAGATTGCAGAGGTGGACTTCGGCCTCAAGTCGAAGAGGAGCGGCGATACCATGGGGACGAGTTCCAGTACGGGACCGGCCAAGCGCCCCCATATTCAGCATTAGTAGAGGCCATTTTAGCAGCAGCATCAGGCACCAACACGTGCCACACAGCATCAGGGTCAGGGCCAGAGGCAGACCCAGCAGTGTGCTTTCTGCGGAAAGACGGGGCACAACAGAGACGTATGCAAGAGGAGGTTAGGTGCTTGCCTATTCTACGGAGGGACCGACCACCAGCTGAAGGGCTACCTTATTCGAGCAGCCAAGGGAGGCCAGGACATGGTACTGACGGGACCGGCAGTTCAGCCGATGGGTCAGCCACTCCAGAAACAGCAGCAGAAGTTCGTCCAGCATCAGAGGGCACCCCAGGGCAGAGCCTTTGCACTAGCAGTGGAGGAGGTAGAGCCAGTAGGAGATGTTGTAGCAGGTCATGTTCTCCTTAATTCTTTCCCTGCTTTCGCCTTGCTTGATTCTGGTACCACTCATAGTTTTGTGTCTGTTTTCTTTGCTCTGAGACACAAAATTATTGTTGAATATATGGGTAGGACTTGCAAGATTATGATCGAGGGAGGCATCATCCTGGTTAATAATATTTGCAAGGGGTAGAGAGTCACCCTGAGAGGCCGGAACTTGAGTGCGTGTCTGCTCGTAATGCCCCTACCGAGGTACGATATGGTACTCGGTATGGATTGGTTGAGCATGCACCATACTAGTATTGATTGTAGAGGAGGCAGAGTTCTTTTTAGGCCGTCGGGGGAGCCAGAGATCGAGTTTGCTCGAGGAGCAGCGGAACCGGAGGCTGGATTCTGTGGAGCTTTGTTGGCGGGGCAGGATTTGCCACATCCGTTGATAGCTGAGTTCTCGGATGTCTTTCCCGAGGAGTTGCCAGGGATGCCGCCAGACAGGGACATTGAGTTCTCTATAGACTTGGTACCGGGCGCCGAGCCCATTTTACAGCATGTCTATAGGGTCAACAACAGCGAGTTGATAGAGCGAAAGAAGCAAGTCGACGAGCTACAGGACAAGGAGTTTATTAGATCCAGTTCTTCGTCCTAGAGAGTGCCAGTCCTGTTTGTGCCGAAGAAGGACGGTATGTCCTGCATGTGTATTGATTACCGGGCGTTCAACAACCTCACTATCAAGAATAGATACCCTTTGCCGAGGACCGACGATTTGTTCGATCAGCTGAGTGGGGCAAAGGTATTTTCGAAGATAGACTTGAGGTCCGGGTATTACTAGCTGAAGGTGAGACGGGATGACATTCCCAAGACAGCATTTCGGACTCGGTACGGCCAGTACGAGTTTACAGTGATGCCATTCGGGTTGACCAATGCTCCCGCGGTGTTCATGAACTTGATAAACAAGGTATTCCATCAGTACATTGACAAGTTCATGGTGGTCTTCATAGACGATATCTTGATCTATTCGAAGACGCAGGAGGAGCATGAGGAGCACTTGAGAGTTGTGTTAGAGACTCTGAGGAGGGAGCAACTCTACGGGAAGCTTTCGAAGTTTGAGTTCTTCTTGGACCAGGTCGAGTTCTTAGGTCATATTGTGACTGAGTATGGGATCTCAGGGGACCAGAGGAAGATTTTGGCAGTCGAGACTTGGTCTACGCCCAGTTCAGTTGTCGAGGTTCGAAGCTTTCTGGGTTTGGCTGGCTATTACCGGAAGTTCGTCCAGGACTTCTCGCGGATTGCAGAGCCGATGACTAGACTCACCAGGAAGGACGTGGAGTTCGTATGGACTGTTGAGTGTCAGGCTGCATTCGATGAGCTAAAGAGGAGGTTGACTTCAGCTCCGATCTTGACTTTGCCTTCTGGGTCAGGTAGGTTCTCGATCTATAGCGATGCTTCAGGGAAGGGCTTGGGTTGTGTTCTTCAGCTGCACGGGAAGGTGATTGCCTATGCATCCAGGCAGTTACGTCCTCATGAGAAGAACTATCCTACTCATGATCTGGAGTTGGTCGCAGTTATTTTTGTTTTGAAGTTATGAAAGCATTACCTGTACGGAGAGCGAGTTGAGATCTTCACAGATCACAAGAGCTTGAAGTACGTGTTCACTCAGAAGGAGTTGAACATGCGGCAGAGGCGATGGTTAGAGCTGATGAAGGACTTCGATATATCACTACAGTACCATCCGGAAAAGGCCAATATAGTTGCAGATGCCTTGAGCAGGTATCCAGTAGCTATGTTCTTGACGACAGATCGTCATCTTTTGGCTGACCTGGATAGTTTGGGTATCGAGGTCATTATTGCGGGCGTGGAGATCCAGATGTAGGGTTTGCAGATTCAGTCTGAGCTGATGGATAGAGTCAGGTCAGCGCAGTATGATGATGTTGCCCTGAGGAGCATCAGGGAGCAGGTACGGACGGGCTTGCTCGACGATTTCTCTTTAGCCGAAGATGGGTCGTTGCGGCACGGTACTAGGCTGTACGTTCCGCGTGGAGAGCTTCGGGAGGAGATTCTTCAGGAGGTGCATCACTCTCAGTATTCTATGCATCCTGGAGCCAACAAGATGTATAGGAACCTGAGAGAGCACGTGTGGTGGCATGGCATAAAGTGCGAGGTAGCTCAGTTTGTATCTCGTTGCCTTGTGTGTCAGCAGGTGAAGGCCGAGAGACAGAGACCAGGTGGATTGCTACAGCCACTACCCATTCCCGAGTGGAAGTGGGAGCACATCACCATGGACTTTGTATCTGGACTTCCACGATCGCCAGGAGGAAAAGATGCGGTTTGGGTCATCATTGATAGATTGACCAAATCGATCCATTTTTTGCCTTTCAAAGTGGGTTTATCTACGGAGAGGCTGGCGGGGCTGTATGTTCGTCAGATCATGAGATTGCATGGGATTTCGGTGAGCATAGTTTCAGACCAGGATAGCCGATTCACTTTCTACTTCTGGAGGAGTTTGCAGACTAGCTTGGGTACCTCGCTCAAGTTTAGTACCGCTTATCATCCTCAGACAGACGGGCAGTCGGAGAGGACTATCCAGACTTTGGAGGATATGCTTCGCACGTGTGTGCTTGATCTCGAGGGTTCTTGGGAGGACCATCTTCACCTGGAAGAGTTTGCTTACAACAACAGCTACCAGGCCAGTATAGAGATGTCGCCATTTGAGGGTCTATATTGACGGAGATGCCGTACTCCTTTGTCTTGGGACGATGTCGGCGAGAGGGCGCTTCTTGGGCCAGAGATGGTTGTGGATGCGGCCGAGAAGGTCAGGTTGATTAGAGACAGACTTCGGGTGGCTCAGGATAGGCAGCGGCATTGGGCTGATAGTCACCGGAGACCGTTAGAGTTCGAGGTTAGTTTCAGTTTCCTGTCGTGTTTGTTTGTAATTGTTGTTTAGTCTATGTACTGAGTTTTGTCTTATGTCTAGGTTAGTGACATGGTGTTTTTGAGGATATTCCCGACACGTGGCACGATTTGCTTTGGCGGCGGTGGGAAGCTTAGTCCATGCTACATCGGACCTTTCACCATCAGAGAGAGGATCGGTGCAGTAGCTTACCGACTGGACTTGCCGACTAGGCTCGAGGGAGTGCACAACGTGTTTCATGTATCTCAGCTGAGACGGTACGTGGCAGATCCTAGCCATGTATTGGACCATTCAGCGATACAGGTGGGACCTACTCTCAGCTATCCAGAACAGCCAATGGAGATTCTGGATCGCAGGGAGAAGGTGCTCCGGAACCAGGTCATACCCTTGGTTCGGGTTGCATGGAGACATCACTTTCCAGGTGAGTCTACCTGGGAGAGGGAGGACGACATGCGGGAGCATTTTCCTTATCTTTTTGCGCCCTGAGGTATAAGTCTATTTCTTTTATTTTTCTGTTTGTGATTTTCCTGTGTTTGTTGTCTTTAATTTCGAGGACGAAAATTTTTTAAGGTGGATAGACTTGTCACCCTCACTTTTCCAAGATAGGGGTAAAATAGTAATTTTCTATTCTAGAATATTTTCGGGAATTTTATTACTTGAATATTAATATTTAATGATTATAGGAGTCGGATTCGAATTTCGTCGCATTCTGACATAATTCGGGACTCCGGGGAATTTTGACTTGAGTTGTATTTAACACATTAATTAGCCATGGCCCACCAAACTTAACATTTAGGTCTAAGAGTTTGGACTAGTCTCCCATGTCACGACCCGCACCCGCTTTTCCGGATACGAGACGTGTCCAAGCCAGCCTACGCCGCAGAATCGGCGGTAGAACGCTGTCAAGCCCGCAAGAATAATTGCTCAAAATAAACATTGCTGCTCATTCACAATTCTACATTTATTACAACATTTACAATTAAAGAAAATACAAGCTTTTACATATAATGAATTTGATACAATTGCTTTCTATTTCTAGGTTGACCTCAGCATACCCAAGCCTTCCCAATGCTAAGAGTGATCGCGGCTAAACCTGAAAAATATTGGTTATCCAGTCAGGATTGGAACAAGTACACAAACCGACGACAATGCAAAACACAATAGAATTAACAAGACATGAAAATAGCATATGAGATATGAAAGCTGTAAGAAAACTGATGACATAGCACGATAGAGGAGGTAAACAAGGAAAAACTAATAAAAGACATCTATCTAGGTGGTGTGAAATATCTGCTTCGACATGTGAACGGCTAGGGGGTAAATTCGGCACACTGTACGTGTCGTGCGCAGCGGCTATTATTCAAGAATAGACTCATGGGATAGTTCTGGGTAGTTCACATGTCTACTTAGATATTTTCCCTCCCGACTACTCCGTGTGACGAACGTGTCAACAAGCAGCAAGATATATGTATAGACATGAAATGAAAACACTACTATGAATCGGAAAGCAATCAGAAAGTGCACTTGCCTGAGGTCCTTAGCTGGAGAAACCAATACTATACCACACGATGAGCCACAATCAATCAACACATGCAGAAGTCTCCGGATGCTGAAATAAATAGTACCAACGTTCTCAGAATAGTCAAATTAGCTAGGATTGTCTGTCCTTAAGTCCAATTCTGGACACAGGGGCAAAACGGTAATTTCGGGCAAAAACGATGTCTGTCGTTGGACCCGTTTTGCACCGAAAAGCGTGCCAGGGTCAGTGGTCTCTAAAGTCGTCAAACTACATGTCTACGGATCCAGTTTTCCGATACGAACCCAACCGTATGTCCAGAGTTGGATTCCGGCGGGCCGTGCACAAAATCGCCCGTTGAGTGGGACCGTAGGGCCCGCAAAACGACGATTTTATCATCGGTCTCAGAATCGGACCAAACTTGGTATACAGGACCAGAAAAATGATACGGTTCTGTTGGCGCAAGTTTCGTCTCGATCTGACGAGCGTGCACAAAGTAATTGGAGAATTTGCAACGTGCACGATACGGTGAATTTCGACGGATACGCATCAAATTCGTCGCGCACACGCGACCAATTTGAATTCCGCCAAAGCCCACACGACCACGAAGCCGTTACGCAGCTTTCGATGCTTTCGGTTCGCGACCACGTCGCCCGGAATGGCGGGACGCACGTCGTGTGATCAATATTTCAAGTTTTGAAATCAGATTTTCTCTCAAGTTGTCGGGTCGATAACTTCTACATCACAGCAAATAAAAACAAAGTAAAAGAAAGGTTTTACTCATGTATATGTTGTTATTAAGTTCCATGTTGGTAACTTCTCGAGACGGCGCACGGTTTGATGTGAAAACGGCCTCCAAGTCGGGGGTCCAGAACAGTTTTGATACTCTGTTCCTCGCTGGTTTTTCCCGATGTTTCAGGAATTTATATAATTTATATAAGGCAAACCAAACGAATCTAATTAGAGGGATTGATAGGGGGTCAAGTAGGCTCTTTGAAACAATTTACGGTTCGAAAAATGATTGAACACAGGCGGAGAAAACGTACCACGAAGTCGGCCTCCGTGGTGACACTGCTGTCGCGCGTATGGCTGTGTTTCAATCGCGCGCGCGCAACCGCGCGGCCGTGGCCACGCGCGGCGGCGGTCTGGCTGGTCGCCGGCGTCGTGTAGGCGTGCGCGACCCTGGGGTGGTGCTGTCAGGTTGGGTGGTGGCGCTGTCGAGTATCATCTAGGGTTTCGACTAATTCTCATATCTCTCGCGCTCTCGGCAAATATATATATATATTACTTTCGGTTTGCACAGATGGGAGAGTTGGGTCCTCCTGTTGCTTGGGGAGTCGGCTGTAGCAGTTTGGTGGAGGGGGTCGGGCCTCCCCTGTTGGTCGAGCGTGAATTGCTGCTGGGAGAGCTCGGGTTGCACAGTGAGTTCGGGCTGGGGAGCTCTGGGGAGCTCGGGGCTTGGGCCTAAGGGTCTGTTGTGGGCTAAGGGAATATTTGACTTGTTCTAACAATTGCCAAATACTAGAAGCTTAAAGCATGTGTAAGTGCTCTATCATGGTGCTACAGGTAAGAGAATATTTGTATTGTGCTAGGAATCGCCCTGTAGAAATAATCATATTGAACAAATAAAACTATTAGCATACTGTGTAAGTGCTCTATCGTGGTGCTACAGGTCACACCACTTAGAAAGAGTTTCTATTTAAACAATTTACAAAATGTAAGCTCCTGTTTTCAAAGATGGGGAAGCTTATTTAATTTCTCAAACAGTAAGCTCATACAGAGAAGAATCATGGAAGATCATTCCTAATTTTGACAACTATTGTATATATATATATATATATATATATATATATTATTTTATATATAAATATATACACATTATTCACGTATACTTATGTATATATATAATGTGTATATATTTATATATAAAATAATATATATATATATATATATATATATATATATATATATATATATATATATATATATATATATATATATATATATATATATATATATTTACACACATATATTTAATATATAATTATATACGTTTATATAAATATGCACACCTACACCTTCATATGTAATATATTATTTGACCGCAATAATATAACAAATATTAATAATAATTTCCTCAACAACATGATGATGATAATAACAATAATATTAATAATAAAATAATAAAAATATTTTAAAATTTTCGGGAAGGGGAGCTACAAATCTACCCACCTTAAAGTAATTTCGTCCTCGAAATTCTAATTCAAACAAGGATCCATAATGGAACAGAATTTGAAAAATCAAGATTGTGGTCTTAATGGGTTCTCTATTTGGACATCAGTCGTTGGTTTAATGAACATTGGATTTCAATCTATATGGACTAGACAAGATCCCAATGATAAGGCTACTCCTGCTAGATTAGGATATTCTAGAATAGTTTTCCACTCCACTGGTTGAGCTAGTTGCCCGTCAGGGTGGTTAGCTAGGTCTCTCAAGCCCAAAAGGCGCCTTCCGTGACTTTTGTGTTTAAGTAGCACATGAGGCCTCAATTGGGTGGTACGTGTCACGACCCGCACCCTGATTAGGGGCACGAGAAGCGGTTACGTCCAGCCTACGCCGCAGAATCGGCGGTAGAACGCTGTATATAGGGTCTGTAAATGCTACGTCTAAACAGATAAATGTACCTGTGCAGTATATACACTCCGAACGGAGGAATAGGACAATACTGCCTCAATCACATAATCAAAACTAAGGTAGAAAGCATGGAAAAAGATATGATATAAATAAACAGGAAACGAGTCCAGAAAGTATCAACAAGTCTCAGCTAACACAAGTCCAAGTCTCAGAAATATAATATAAGTACTACAACTGAAATGTAACAGATGGCTCGCAGGCCAGGCAAACCTACTAGCTAAGCTACTCAGGATGGGCAAAGTCAAGAGGCTCTACCACTAAGCCTCTATCTAAGTCAAGCTCCTCGGTCTCTGCCCCGTAATAAGTAGGGCAGTCATCCTCTAAGTCATCTGTAAAATTTGTCAACGTATCCTGTCAGGAAAATGAGCAAGTACAAAACACCAACAGCAGTTCCATGTGAATTGAGAAATACTATAAGAAACAGTAATAATGAAATACAAGACAAAGAGTAAAGACGACTTGGGAACCATTCGAAAGCCGAGTTACAACCCTTAAACCAAACAAGGACCGAGGTTGTAACCCTTCTTCCGAACAGAACCTAGTCCCATAACCAAGGTACAGTATAAGAGACAGATAGAGCATATGAGAATGAATCGTAGCATGGTGAAGGTACAGTAAGTAAAGCTGAAACTGGAATGTAAGACATGACAAATAAAGTAAAAGTGGTTTGAATTATTAGAGTAATATGTGATCGGCTAAAAGGATGAGTATGGCCGCATTATCCACTTGGCACGGCAATCCGCGGGAAACTCAACGGAGAATCATGCCGCCCAACCTGGATAACCGGGAATGGTATCTACGACACCCTACGTGGAGTGAGGGTGACGCTAGCAAATATAGTTACAATAGGGTTTGATCACATACCCCCAATAATTCCCCCATTTCCCCGAATAGTATAAATGGAACTGGTCATGGCACGTCATGACGCGGGATTCCCTAAGAGGGGAGCAAATCCTCTTCTGGAATCGGCGTCAATACAAGTACAAGAATCAAGACAAATCAAGTACCAATATCCCAAGAGATCCAGGAATGACATCTCATGACCAGAATCCGTTAATACTAGTCCGTGAACTATCGTGTCGAGAATCAAGTAAGACACTACGACTGAATCGGATATAGTAGATATCAAGACAATGAAAACTATCAGTGAATGTACTCACCTGTGGTCCTGAGCTGATAGGGTGAACAGATGCTCAGAGCGATCACAGACCTAAGATAAGATACTATAAGTCAAACAGGACTAAATGCTGAAAAGGAAACTAATACAAGCCATGAATGCAAGTCTAAGTCAAAACTAGGTCAATCTAGGTCTAACTGAGTCATACTAGGCCATACTGGTTCATACTAGGTCATACTAGGTCACTGGAAGTCATTCCAAGTCAAACTAGGTCAATTGGGATCAACGGTTGACTTACAGTTGACTTTGGTCAAAAAGTCAACTCTGGTCAACCCTGGTCAACTATGGTCAACTATGGTCAACTCTAGGTCAACTCTAGTTCAAACAAGTCTAATGTTGACCAACTGTTGACTTTCAGTCAACTGGTCAAGTCTCGGTTGGTTTCGGTCAAATCGGGTCGCTTTAAGGCTAAGTTTGACCTTCGGTTGACTTTTGTTGACTTTTGGTCAAAACGGTCAACCGACGTCAAAACTAGTCTTAGAGTACCATATTTGATCATTACCAACCACGGGGATCAAGTTCTAACACTATCTTAGGCTTCTAACACAATATCCCACTTCTAGACAAAAACTAGCATTTACCCTTTTTCCTATTTCTACTCCATGAATTTACCCTTCTATCTACCACACTCACCCACACTCATACACAACACTCACACACAACACCTCACCCTCACATAGACCTCTCTACAAGTCTCCTAATAGGTTTCCTATTAGTTTGCACATAGGCTAACTATAGATACTCACTAATAGGTTCTCACACACACACACAACTCACAAATACTCCTCACAACTACACACACACACAACTAACTAATATGGACTGTTTTTGGACAGCCCCTAACCCTCTCTCAACACCACACAACATCCACCATCATCTATATATATTCCCACACAATTAAACCACATATATATACCAATATATATATAACAACATATATATATATATCAACATATACAATACTAGTTGTATACTTAAATAGAATTGAACTCCCAACCAACTCTCAAACAAAACTCCCACAAAATCTGAACCAAAAATCTGGGATTAAGTTTTCCCCCTTCAAACATTACCACAACACCATATTTTCCATATAAATATACCCCTTATACAACCATATATATATATATATCAATATATATATATATAGATGCATAAAACTACTTGTACAACACCATAAACTCCCAAAACTCAACCAAACTCCAACCACTCAGATTTCTGGCCGAAAATGGACAGCCCCTTATATGTCCCACAACCATCACAACATCACATAAATTAATCACCATTTATATATATACATATATATATATATATATATATATATATATATATATATATATATATATATATATATCTATATATATATAGAATGATATATATATAACTATATATATACCAAAACACATAGAAATAATATGATACATTAAGATACTCTCATGGATCATCTCTACAACATGTAAAATCTGAGAATAAATGAAAAACCACACAAAACCAATATTTAAACATCATTCATGGATCAAAAAGGGAGCTTTTTCCTAATAGGACACAAGCCTACAAGTGGACACTCCTAAAAATGTCTAAAGGACACAAAAATGGTTTCTAATGGTGGAATCACCCTAAGAATCATCATGGGGGGTTCCTACATGATCTACATGAGAAAAGAATAGGTTTTGGGGAAGGATTCACCTTGGTTTGAGAGCTAAAATCAATGGAGCTTTCAAAAGCAAATGGAGCCTTTGGAGAAGAAGAAGAAAATGTGGATTGGAATGAAATGATAAAGTGTTTTCTCTCTCCACCCTATCCTCCCACTATGGCCGGCCACCCCATGCAATTTGTCCCATTTGATTAATTACAAGTTTGCCCTCCAATTAATTAAATGGTCCAAAAATGAGAAATGGTTAAACCGGGGGTAGTTTAGTCAAACCGAAACCACTAATCTCTAACTAATAATTAACTAAAATAATGGTCTAGTCTCTAACCAAAATATCTAATATGTGGGCCATGGTTAGCTAGTGTGTGGGCCCGCTAAGGTCAAAATACCCCGGGTCCCCGAAACAAGTCAAAACGAATTGAAATTCGAACCCGATTCAAATAACCCCAAAATAATACAAATAATAAATAAATAATTTCAAAATAATTTTTAAAGTGGAAAATTACCAAAATACCCCTGTTTGTGAATACTGGGGGTGACAAATCTATCCACCTTAAAAAATTTCGTCCTCGAAATTAAAACAAAGCAATCACAGAAAAACACATGCAGAAAACAATCCCTCTCGAACACCTCCAAAAACAAAAACAAAAATTTTTTTTTTTTGCAAAAATAAAAATCTCTTAAGACACAACAACACTTGCAAATAAAAACTGTTACGTGTCCGACACGGACACGAAACCATCACAAAATCTCACCTATCAAAAGCCAAATCAACAATCACCAATGCAAAATAAATCAAAGAGATCCAATGACCAAATACCCTTGGGCCAGAAATGATACTGAAAACATCCTAATCACATGGTTAGGCTCTAGGTCAAACAGTCTCTAAGGTTTCACTAGTAAAACATCAAATCACAAATCATGGCTTAAAAATTTAAAATGATTAAAATCTCCGAAATCAAAGCATGAATTAAATCACAATAATTAAATGACTAAAATTATAGCATTTTAAAGTTATACTCAAATAGAAACTAGGTGCTACAAGCCTATCCACCTTAAAAATTTTATCTTCAAAAATTTAAAACAAGTAACCACAGAAAATTTTATACAATTCGATAATCATATGCGTCTGTCCAAAATCATGATACTCAGAATCTCTGTCATGCCAGTGAGCAAGGCTACGATAATCACAGAGTCCTCGACTATGGTACATACCTCTAGAATTATGGTATTTAAAATTTTCGCATTGCCGCATGCTTGGCAGCGAAAACCTTAAATTCCCACACCCGAAAAATACGACCATAATCTGACTATATGTCCTCACTATGCCTGCTAGCATGACCCTAGAGGATTCTAAAATTTTATAATCGAGACGACCTAGCTCATACGACTTATCTCAAAAAAACACATCACAAGAGCAATTTTTCATCAAACAGACAAGGAACAGATTGAATCGAATTTCAAACAGTAAATAAGGAAGCAAATGCGGAAAGGAGATCGAAAGATCGGAACCTGCACTCCGTCCTGCTACTGCCTGAGAGGGCTCAACTGCCATGACGAACGCACGCCCCTGCTGGCCTCCTCTAGCCTGCCGTACTCTATCCTGGCCCGCCTGTCTGGCTGCACGGGCAGTACAGTCCCTCACCTGGTGATCTGGAGCTCCACAGAACAGGCAAACTCCCAGCTTCATCCTACAAACATCCCGGGTGTGCCCTATCTTCTTGCAGAAAGCACACTGGACGACCTGCCTCTTGCTCTGACCCTGCTGCTGGTCGTCACGTGCTAGTGTCTGACGTACTCTGTCCGCACGGGCTCCCCTCAGGTGCTGCTGAAAACACTGTTGCTGCGTCTGAAGTGGAGGACCTCTCCGCTGAACTGCTGGTCCTCTGGCCGGCTGTGCTCTGTCCTGAACTCCTCGGGCTCCCCGGGAACGGCAGTCCTTCAGCTGGTGATCGGACGCCCCACAGTATAAACAGGCGCCCGATCTCTTCCTGCACACCTCTACAGTGTGCCCTGGCCTCCCGCAAAAATGGCACTGTGCTGCTGGCCTCTGTCTCTGACACTGGTACTGAACTGGGGTATCCTGAACTGTACCCGGTACAACCCTCTCCACTGCTGCCATGGCTAACTGGTGCGAGTTCTCCATGGTCTGTCTCAGCACCTCTGTCTGGCGCTGCTGTGTCTGCAACATCTGCTGCAGGAGTGCCATCATCCCCTGCGTGTCCGTCGATAGCTGGGGCGGCGGTGGAAGAATGTCCGGGATGACCATAGACGGTCCCGCTGCTGAAGGTGGAAGACCTCCAGGGATCGTCGCTGCTGGTACTGCTGCTGCTGCTCCCGCCGGAAGGGCAGGAACTGATGGGGCTGCTCCCCCAGCTGGAGGTGGAAGACCTCCGGGAACTGCCACCTCTACTCCTGCCTGAAGGGCAGGAACCGATGCTGCTGTACTCTCTACTGTCGGTCCCGTAGCCGGAGGTAGAGGACCTCCCTCATCTGACCTCCCTGGAACTGAGCTCGGGCCCGCTGCCTGAGATCGTGTAACTGTCATCCTGAAGATGAATTGAACCCAAGAGATCAATATGGCACATGATAGGAATATCAAAGACGGACAATTGAATTCAAATACAAGAAGGGTTGTCATGGTAATCAAAAGATCAGAGTTTTTCCTAAAATGTGATTGAGTAACTCCTATCATACCCTAGTCCTATATCCTAATCGCAGGCTCGTAATTAGCACTCTAAGTCGAGCACCATTACGAGATCGCACTAGTTGCGACACTGACCTGCATGGGCCACCACAAAAACGTGTCACGACCCGCACCCTGATTAGGGGCACGAGAAGCGGTTACGTCCAGCCTACGCCGCAGAATCGACGGTAGAACGCTGTATATAGGGTCTGTAAATGCTACGTCTAAACAGATAAATGTACCTGTGCAGTATATACACTCCGAACGGAGGAATAGGACAATACTGCCTCAATCACATAATCAAAACTAAGGTAGAAAGCATGGAAAAAGATATGATATAAATAAACAGGAAACGAGTCCAGAAAGTATCAACAAGTCTCAGCTAACACAAGTCCAAGTCTCAGAAATATAATATAAGTACTACAACTGAAATGTAACAGCTGGCTCGCAGGCCAGGCAAACCTACTAGCTAAGCTACTCAGGATGGACAAAGTCAAGAGGCTCTACTACTAAGCCTCTATCTAAGTCAAGCTCCTCGGTCTCTGCCCCGTAATAAGTAGGGCAGTCATCCTCTAAGTCATCTGTAAAATTTGTCAACGTATCCTGTCAGGAAAATGAGCAAGTACAAAACACCAACAGCAGTTCCATGTGAATTGAGAAATACTATAAGAAACAGTAATAATGAAATACAAGACAAAGAGTAAAGACGACTTGGGAACCATTCGAAAGCCGAGTTACAACCCTTAAACCAAACAAGGACCGGGGTTGTAACCCTTCTTCCGAACAGAACCTAGTCCCATAACCAAGGTACAGTATAAGAGACAGATAGAGCATATGAGAATGAATCGTAGCATGGTGAAGGTACAGTAAGTAAAGCTGAAACTGGAATGTAAGACATGACAAATAAAGTAAAAGTGGTTTGAATTATTAGAGTAATATGTGATCGGCTAAAAGGATGAGTATGGCCGCATTATCCACTTGGCACGGCAATCTGCGGGAAACTCAACGGAGAATCATGCCGCCCAACCTGGATAACCGGGAATGGTATCTGCGACACCCTACGTGGAGTGAGGGTGACGCTAGCAAATATAGTTACAATAGGGTTTGATCACATACCCCCAATAATTCCCCCATTTCCCCGAATAGTATAAATAGAACTGGTCATGGCACGTCATGACGCGGGATTCCCTAAGAGGGGAGCAAATCCTCTTCTGGAATCGGCGTCAATACAAGTACAAGAATCAAGATAAATCAAGTACCAATATCCCAAGAGATCCAGGAATGACATCTCATGACCAGAATCCGTTAATACTAGTCCGTGAACTATCGTGTCGAGAATCAAGTAAGACACTACGACTGAATCGGATATAGTAGATATCAAGACAATGAAAACTATCAGTGAATGTACTCGCCTGTGGTCCTGAGCTGATAGGGTGAACAGATGCTCAGAGCGATCACAGACCTAAGATAAGATACTATAAGTCAAACAGGACTAAATGCTGAAAAGGAAACTAATACAAGCCATGAATGCAAGTCTAAGTCAAAACTAGGTCAATCTAGGTCTAACTGAGTCATACTAGGCCATACTGGTTCATACTAGGTCATACTAGGTCACTGGAAGTCATTCCAAGTCAAACTAGGTCAATTGGGATCAACGGTTGACTTACAGTTGACTTTGGTCAAAAAGTCAACTCTGGTCAACCCTGGTCAACTATGGTCAACTATGGTCAACTCTAGGTCAACTCTAGTTCAAACAAGTCTAATGTTGACCAACTGTTGACTTTCAGTCAACTGGTCAAGTCTCGGTTGGTTTCGGTCAAATCGGGTCGCTTTAAGGCTAAGTTTGACCTTCGGTTGACTTTTGTTGACTTTTGGTCAAAACGGTCAACCGACGTCAAAACTAGTCTTAGAGTACCATATTTGATCATTACCAACCACGGAGATCAAGTTCTAACACTATCTTAGGCTTCTAACACAATATCCCACTTCTAGACAAAAACTAGCATTTATCTTTTTTCCTATTTCTACTCCATGAATTTACCCTTCTATCTACCACACTCACCCACACTCATACACAACACTCACACACAACACCTCACCCTCACATAGACCTCTCTACAAGTCTCCTAATAGGTTTCCTATTAGTTTGCACATAGGCTAACTATAGACACTCACTAATAGGTTCTCACACACACACACAACTCACAAATACTCCTCACAACTACACACACACACAACTAACTAATATGGACTGTTTTTGGACAGCCCCTAACCCTCTCTCAACACCACACAACATCCACCATCATCTATATATATTCCCACACAATTAAACCACATATATATACCAATATATATATAACAACATATATATATATCAACATATACAATACTAGTTGTATACTTAAATAGAATTGAACTCCCAACCAACTCTCAAACAAAACTCCCACAAAATCTGAACCAAAAATCTGGGATTAAGTTTTCCCCCTTCAAACATTACCACAACACCATATTTTCCATATAAATATACCCCTTATACAACCATATATATATATATATATATCAATATATATATATATAGATGCATAAAACTACTTGTACAACACCATAAACTCCCAAAACTCAACCAAACTCCAACCATTCAGATTTCTGGCCGAAAATGGACAGCCCCTTATATGTCCCACAACCATCACAACATCACATAAATTAATCACCATTTATATATACATATATATATATATATATATATATATATATATATATATATATATATATATATATATATATATATATATATATATATCTATATATATATAGAATGATATATATATAACTATATATATACCAAAACACATAGAAATAATATGATACATTAAGATACTCTCATGGATCATCTCTACAACATGTAAAATCTGAGAATAAATGAAAAACTACACAAAACCAATATTTAAACATCATTCATGGATCAAAAAGGGAGCTTTTTCCTAATAGGACACAAGCCTACAAGTGGACACTCCTAAAAATGTCTAAAGGACACAAAAATGGTTTCTAATGGTGGAATCACCCTAAGAATCATCATGGGGGGTTCCTACATGATCTACATGAGAAAAGAATAGGTTTTGGGGAAGGATTCACCTTGGTTTGAGAGCTAAAATCAATGGAGCTTTCAAAAGCAAATGGAGCCTTTGGAGAAGAAGAAGAAAATGTGGATTGGAATGAAATGATAAAGTGTTTTCTCTCTCCACCCTATCCTCCCACTATGGCCGGCCACCCCATGCAATTTATCCCATTTGATTAATTACAAGTTTGCCCTCCAATTAATTAAATGGTCCAAAAATGAGAAATGGTTAAACCGGGGGTAGTTTAGTCAAACCGAAACCACTAATCTCTAACTAATAATTAACTAAAATAATGGTCTAGTCTCTAACCAAAATATCTAACATGTGGGCCATGGTTAGCTAGTGTGTGGGCCCGCTAAGGTCAAAATACCCCGGGTCCCCGAAACAAGTCAAAACAAGTCAAAACGAATTGAAATTCGAACCCGATTCAAATAACCCCAAAATAATACAAATAATAAATAAATAATTTCAAAATAATTTTTAAAGTGGAAAATTACCAAAATACCCCTGTTTGTGAATACTGGGGGTGACAAATCTATCCACCTTAAAAAATTTCGTCCTCGAAATTAAAACAAAGCAATCACAGAAAAACACATGCAGAAAACAATCCCTCTCGAACACCTCCAAAAACAAAAACAAAATTTTTTTTTTTTTGCAAAAATAAAAATCTCTTAAGACACAACAACACTTGCAAATAAAAACTGTTACGTGTCCGACACGGACACGAAACCATCACAAAATCTCACCTATCAAAAGCCAAATCAACAATCACCAATGCAAAATAAATCAAAGAGATCCAATGACCAAATACCCTTGGGCCAGAAATGATACTGAAACATCCTAATCACATGGTTAGGCTCTAGGTCAAACAGTCTCTAAGGTTTCACTTGGTAATCCTGGTATATCCCAAAATTTTAGAAAGGTTACAGTCTACCCACCTTAGAGGTTAGGATATGGTGGCAAGGTTTCTGTCACAGGACTGGCCGATGGTAGCTACACTCGCATATATAACTATCATAGCCGTGGGGAATACTCTGTATCTACCTATCAATTACGAACTTTTGTCTTTCTAAATTAGTGAAAGACAAAACAAATAAGGAGTTCAAGAGAGGGGTCACCGAGTACGATTACGTGATTCAAAGGCGAAGGTATTATTTCAAGAGGGATTGTCAAAGCAATCGCGGATGAGATCCTAGATACATCTATACCTCATTCCACGTAGTGTAATTAAATGAAGGGCGAACCAAATGCATCATGGTTGATCAGACCGTAATACAATGATTCTGATTAGACAATATGTTAGCAAGACATATGTCTTGGATCAAGCTCGATAAAAGAGTAAGCTTGCAAAAGCTAGGCTGTAATAGCAGTGTTGGTCAAGATAGTCAAAATATAAGTAGGCAAGATTTTTGGAAAGGGAACAAAAGTTTGAATTTTGAGAGAATCAAAACCTTATCCGGTGTTATGGCCTATACAGTCAACCTATTATCTTCTATCCCTAATGTCTTGGTCAATTACAACATAGTTTTAGCAAAGTCCTATAACTTATGATCCTCAAAATTTTCTATGGGCTGTGCCTCGCCAGTGCGCTGCTGGCTGCAGTGAACCCACGCTATCCACTCTCAACGATTGGCGACAGTGCGCTGCTGTCTAATCATCGCAGTCATAAAATTATTCTAACTATATTTCTAAGAATTTCAAGGGACTGCTAGAGGTTCAAACTAGTTGATTATGATAGAGAGTGTAAACATCTGTCTATAAGCCTCTATCCTTAAAGCAAAAGACTGGTCGGGGAGGAAAATCAGAAGATACTGAAAACAAGAACATCCTAGCATTTATCTCATATATATTTATATGGTTGAGGGAAAATCTCAAAGCAATCTACTTCAAGAGTCGCACCCGAATTGTAGAATCAGAAATTGTAAACTAAAATCTTACAGCAAAAGAGAATTTAAAATAGACAATTCTAACTCATGATATGAAATTTATATCTAAGTAGAGCAAAAGAAAAATAAACAGGTTATCAAGATCAAAGCCTTAATTATAGGTAAGCCTAATTTACCAGTGAATAGTGGATCCACATTGGATTATAATGTCATACCAAAAGTATCAGTGTATCTTATAGAGACCTGGCAAGCATTCTAAATAGCATGGCCTATCTAACAATCTTAACTACCCAACGGTCAATTTGAATAAGGGACCCCTAGTCCTAGCCATTCTCTTAAATCATTTTTAATTCTAGTTTGTGAATGAGCATTTCCTGGTCGCAGGCTCGCAATAGTACGACTAACGTACCATCACGAGTTCGCAATCTTTTGCGAAGACGGACCTGCATGGGCCACCACAAAAACTTGTCACGACCCGCACCCGCTTTTCCGGATACGAGACGTGTCCAAGCCAGCCTACGCCGCAGAATCGGCGGTAGAACGTTGTCAAGCCCGCAAGAATAATTGCTCAAAATAAACATTGCTGCTCATTCACAATTCTACATTTATTACAACATTTACAATTAAAGAAAATACAAGCTTTTACATATAATGAATTTGATACAATTGCTTTCTATTTCTAGGTTGACCTCAGCATACCCAAGCCTTCCCAATGCTAAGAGTGATCGCGGCTAAACCTGAAAAATATTGGTTATCCAGTCAGGATTGGAACAAGTACACAAACCGACGACAATGCAAAACATAATAGAATTAACAAGACATGAAAATAGCATATGAGATATGAAAGCTGTAAGAAAACTGATGACATAGCACGATAGAGGAGGTAAACAAGGAAAAACTAATAAAAGACATCTATCTAGGTG
>JANAVB010010507.1:0-400000 GCA_029216955.1 Iris pallida | reverse complement strand
TTTGTTAAATCTAAATTAACATGCAATATCTCATCTTTAGGTTTCTGATTACCACTCTGAGCATTGATATACCCTACAGCTCAGGACAGCAGGCGAGTACATTCTCTGATAGCAGTTACTTGTTTTGATATCTTCTCTACCAGTTCAGTTATAGTGTTTACTTGATTCTCGACACATTGGTGCACGGACTAGTATTGTCGAATTCCTGTCATGAGATGTCATTCCTGGATTTCTTGGGATACTGGTACTTGCTTGGCCTTAATTCTTGTACTTGTATTGACGCTGATTCTTGAAGAGGACTTGCTCCCCTCTTAGGGAATCCCGCGTCATGACGTGCTATGTCCGGATCCATGTACTATTCGGGGAATGGAGAATTTTATAGATAGTGTGATCAATGCCCACCTTGAGTTACTACTTGTATCATAGCTAAACCCTCACCTCACGATGAATATAGCCTGACCTGTGCTACTACTTGCTCCATAGCTTGCCATCCCGGCCGGACCGAGTCCACGTACTTGTAGCCAGTCGGCTGGAAGCCTGATCTTGACCCATACCGATCACATTATGCTATAATATTCGAGGCACATTTTACATTTATTACATCAGTCATATATTACAGTTCAGCTTACTTTCCTGCATGATTTATCCTGACATGATTTCCAGTTTACATATCCTGTTATACTTACATCTTGATATGTTCATCTCGTACTCTGTTATGATTGACTGTTAGAGCATTTGTCATTACTATGGAATTTGTTGCCAGCGTTGTACTCATTTATTTTCCTGACAGGATACCGTTATGATATATCCAGATGACACATTCGGACTGCTCTACCCACTATGGGTATGGTCAGGACATAGACTGCGACCAGTTGACACCCTTGGAGCCAGTGGATGACAGTACTTCTATCTAGATCTATTAGCTAGGTTTGTCTGGACTGCGATCCAGCTAGCATTATCAGACTGTAGTTTCTATATCATATTTTGAGACCCTGTGATGTTGTATATATCTGGGCTTATGTCGGACACTGGACTTATTTCCTATTCTATCTATCATATGTTTCCCTCTGTGCTATCTACCTTAGTTTTATTCTGTGATTGAGACTGTATTGTTATGTTACCTCCACTCGGAGAGTATATACTGTACAGGTACCTTTATATTGTTAGTCGTAGTATTTACAGACGTTATATACAGCGTACTACCGTCGATACTGCGGCGTAGGCTGGACGTACCCACGTGCTCGTGCCCCTCATAAGGGTGCGGGTCGTGACACCTACACGTGGCGAGCACATGTGCACAACCACGTGGACACTGGGATGCTGTGTCGTGTCCTCCAGGCCTTGAACTGGTCGCACGATGCAGTGTCTAGCACTCTGTATACTGTGTGTTTCGATTCAATTGGACACGTTGTGTCCACTTTTGTAGACACGAGATAACTCGTGGGACACAATAACATGTGATGTACTTGACACCTCTACACACATTATTTTGGTACGTATTTTTGGTTTTCGAGATCAATTTGGGGTGTGTAATGGTCGGGTATGCTGATACATGCTGTGTTGGTTTCGAAAATGATTTCAATTAGGTAAATTTGATTTCGAGATTTCAAAATGAGTCTTCATTGTTACCTGGGTTTAAGTTATGTTTCAAATTTGTTTCCATGATGGTTTTGGGTTTCAATTTCAGGATTTTGGGTTCGATTTGAGAAAAGACTGATACATGAAGGTTGGATTTTTGAAATGGTTTCAAAGAGTGGTTTTCAAATCAGTTTCATAAATATCGTCTGAGTTTTGGGTGTTGTTTACAAATTGGTTCTTTATGATGATGGGGATTCAAATGAGTATATAAGTAGGTATATTTATGTATGTTTCTGTATAGAAATATAGTTGATGTTTGTTATTAGGATTTGGTTTAGAAGTTTACTTAGGTATGTATACAAATCTGAACTTATATATATGTATGTCTATATGTATGTATGTATAGATATTTTTGTGTGTATGTATATGTGAGAGGAGTTGGGGGTTATTTGAGAGTAATAGAGATGAGTTGTGTGTTTAATGTCCAAAAATGGACAGATTTGCAGAGCATGGTTAGGCAAGCAGCAGCTTTGCCTTGGCATGGCTTGCTATAGCCATTGCAAAATACAGTAGCAGCTGCATAGGCATTGGCAGCAGCCTTGGCCTGCCTTGACTGGCCTTGGCATGGCTTGGCCTAACTTGGCCTTGGCTTTGGTTGAGCTGAAATTTAGTTAGTTGGTTAATGGTATAAATGTTAGGATTTGGTATGGTTTTGAGTGTTAGAAAATAGATAGATAAGAGAGTGAGTAGTATGAAAGATTGGTTTGAGAGTGAGTGTTACTTGGCCTTTAGGCCATGAGTGAGTTAAGTGAGGGTGAGTTGACTTGGTTAATGAGTGTGAGAGCGGAGTATGTGAGTTAGAGTTTGAGTTAGTATGTGAGGAGTAGAGTTGAGAAACACATATTTTGGATATGGTATGTTAGAGAGTTAGAGAGGTATTGTATAGGAAATATCTCTATATGAAACCTATAGGTTATGGGTTTAAGTAGAGGGTCTACCTTATATATATAGTGTAATATATATGCTTTGAGAGACTTGTATATATATATATGTGGTAGATATATAGATGCCTTGTTATATAAGGATACCTAGAATTAACTTGTTAAACCTAGAATTGACTTGTTAAGCCTAGATTAGACTAGTTGAGCATGGTTGACCAAACCCTAACTAGTTTGACTAGAGTAGACCTAGTTTGACCTAGACAGTTGACCAAAGTTGACCAAGAGTTGACTTTGACCTAGTTTGACTTAAAATCATGTAGTTTGCATTGCAGATTTCCATTATTATAGTTTGAGTACTTTATAACCTGTTTTACTCTAATAGGACTCTGTGACACCAGTTCGAACATCTATTCATATCAGTCATACAGGGTGACAGGCGAGTACATTCTCTGATCATTTTATACTTGTTAGGATTTATATTCTTGCTCTAGATTACTTTACATAATGCTGTCACGTTATTATCACGGATTGGTACTATATGGATCTTGTCATGCGATGTTATCTCCCTCGGGGTGCATCAAATACAGTTGTCATGTGCTTTTCACAAACATCTTGTATTTCATGTACACCTCTATTCATGTACTCTTGTGCAATCTTGTACTCTCATGATCACATGAGCAAACATGATAAAAACCTCTTATGCAAGGTAACGTAACTTGACTGGATCCTTGTGTATTGATTGGGGAGGGTGAGTAGGAAATGGTTATGTGATCAAAATCCCATCTTGTGAAATCTTGTGAAAATCTTGTATATATCTATTGTACACTCACGTATGATGGAGTTACCCTTGCATTGTCCTAACCCGTTTATATAATCATCTTATGCTCTAAATCACAGGTTACTTACAGTTTTTACTTATCATGTATATAGATATTTTCAGTTATCAAATCTCTCTCATTTTCATATATATTTCCTTACAGTCCATGTATCTTACTCTTTTGCATGCTTTATATTTCCTAACATGATATGAACTGCGTGAGATGTATTGTGCTCATTCCTGTCCTGACTGGACCTGTTGAAAATATTACAGATGATGATGATGACTGCCCTACCTTCTATGGGGCATATGAGGGTGACATTCAGGAGCCTGAGGTGCATCTAGCTCAGTAGAGGGTGCCTAGTTTAGTCTAGAACATATAGCTTTCAGTTTGTATCGGATTGTTCCGATTGTTAGTTGAGACTTAGTTATATTCAGGACTTGTATTTATTTGTGTTGGATATCTATATGTGTGTTGTGATGACTTTACTTATATATTCAGTTCTTTCTTTTATCTTATTCTATATCGTGCTCTATCTTCCCTAGACTTGTGATTGAGATATAGAGTTGAGATGTTATATTATACCTCCGTGCGGAGATGACAGGTTATATATCTTGTTATTAGATGTTATAGATGACCTATACAGTGTTCTGCCGTCGACACTGCAGCGTAGGCTGGACGTACCCACGTTCTCGTGTCTCTAGACAGGGTGCGGGTCGTGACAAGCAGCAACTACCAGGACAACTCGAAGAGGCACAAAAATAATAGGCCCTCTTACCCCCAGCAATCCCAGGAGCAATAGCAGTCAGCCGCATCCAACAAGGCACCCCAGTACAATCAACAGAGATCAGAAGCTTCTTGGGTTTAGCTGGATATTACAGAAAGTTCGTGAAGGACTTCATAAGGATTGCTGAGCCCATGGCAAAGTTAACTAAAAAGAATGAAGAATTCGTCTGGACCAAGGCATGACAGGCATCATTTGAAGAATTGAAGAGAATGTTGACATCCGCACCAATCTTGTCGCTACCCTCAGGATCAGGTGGATTTTCCATCTATAGTGACACTTCCGGCAAGGTATTGGGACGTGTACTACAGCTGCATGGAAAAGTAATTACTTATGCTTCTCAGCAGTTATAGACCCATAAGAAGAATTATCCGATGCATGACCTGGAGCTAGCAGCGGTCATCTTCACCTTGAAGCTCTGGAAGCACTACCTATACGGCGAAAGGGTAAAGATATACACGGAGCACAAAAGTCTCAAGTATGTCTTTACACAGAAGGAGCTCAACATGTGCCAGAGACGATGGTTGGAACTCATGAAGGACTTCAACGTCAACTTACAGTACCATCCGGGTAAGGCTAACGTAGTTGCTGATGCGCTTAGTCGGTACCCGATGGCTATATTTCTGACAAAAGACTGGCATCTGCTAGGGTACGTGAAGAAATTTGGGCTAGAGATTGTGTTACCGAAAGCAATGATGATGACGCTTGGAAAAGAAGTTGCAATACCAGTAGTTGACACGCCCATGATGCAGCTACAAGTGCAGTCCAGCCTAATCAACAGGGTCAAGGAGACTCAATTCCAGGATGAGACACTGTGCAACCTGCGAGACCTAGTATTAGTCGGAATGTTCAAGAATTTCCCAATAGCTGGAGATGGAGCTCTAAGACATAGCATGAGGCTTTACGTGACGACTGGTGAATTGAGGAACAAACTAACGCAGGAGGCACATCAGTCGCAGCATTCCATCCATTCCGGAGCAAACAAGATGTAAAAAGACATGAGAGTACATGTATGGTGGCTTGGAACGAAAAGAGACGTGGCCGAATTCATCTCTAATTGCTTGATCTGCCAGCAGGTAAAGGCAGACCGTTAGAGGCCAGCAGGATTGCTACAGCCACTTTACATTTCGGAGTGGAAATAGGAGCATATCACCATGGACTTCATAACGAGCTTGCCTAGATCCCAAGGAGGGAAGGATGCAATCTGGGTAATTATAGACAAATTAACCAAGTCTGCCCACTTTATTCCCTTCAAGCTTGGTTTATCCACCGAGAGATTAGCCGCTCTTTATATGCGACATATCTACAAGATTCATGGAATTTCAGTCAGCATCATATCAGACAGAGATAGCCGGTTCACCTCACACTACTGGAAGAGTTTGCAGGAAAGCTTGGGTACTCAACTAAAGTTCAGCACTGCATACCATATATAGACCGACGGGCAGTCGGAAAGAAATATCTAGATGCTGGAGGACATGCTAAGATCATGCATTTTGGAGTTTGAGGATCTTGGGAAGATCACTTACACCTAGTCGAGTTCTCTTATAACAACAACTACCAGGCCAGCATTCGCATAACCCCATTTGAGGTGTTGTATGGACGTCGTTGTCATACTTTACTAGCTTGGGACGACGTAGGAGATAGCGTCATGATCGGACCAGAGTTGATCACGGATGCTGCGAAGAAAGTAAAAATGATTAGAGACACATTGAGGATTGCACAGGACCGCCAAAAGCCTTGGGCAGACAGTAAACGCTGAACACTGGAGTTCGAGGCAGTAGACAAAGTTTTTGTCAGGATTTTCTCTACCATAGGCACTATCAGATTCGACAGATCTGGGAAGCTTAGTCCCAAGTATATTGGTCCTTTCGAAGTGCTAAGCAGGATTGGAGAAGTAGCATACAGAGTAGCCCTTCTACCTAACCTCGAGGACGTGCACAACGTCTTCTACGTATCGCAGCTGAGGCGTTACGTACCGGACCCGAGCCACATTTTGGATCACTCGGAGCTGGAAATTGGGCCAAGTCTCACATTACCGGAACAGCCGGTGAGGATCTTGGATCGCAGAGAGAAGAAGCTGCAAAACACTATGATTCTACTAGTCAGAGTGGAGTGACATCACAACTCCCTAGGTGAGTCAACCTGGGAGCGAGAGGCTGATATGAGGGAGAAGTACCCTCATCCGTTCTAGGTATATTCCAAACCTCTTTTTTCTTTACCATTAGAAATTTCGAGAACGAAATTTTCTAAGATGGGAAGGTTGTAAAATCCATAAATTAGAATTTAATAATAAATGGATTTTTACGATATTTAAATTGTTTGCTATAATTTAGAATTAATAGAATTAGGATATTGTTATTATTATTATTATTATTATTATTATTATTATTATTATTATTCGGTTATAAAGGAAAAATAATATTAGTATTTTTGAAAATAATTATTAAGTATTTGTGATTATTAATTGATTGTATTATTGATTAATTATTTAGTTATTTAATTTAGGCCTTTAGTTCCTACCCAAACCCAACTTTTAAGCCCATTAACCCACTTCCCTTGTTCAACCCCACACATTGGTTCCCACTGATCCACTTCTTACGGATCCACCATCTCTCCCCCTACGTACAAACATAGAAACTCTTTTTTCTTCCAAAACCAATTTTTTTCACAAAAAAGTTTCACAAACTTCTCTCTACCTCCCTCCAAACTTAACCATTCTCCAAACCGTCTCTTCCTCAACGTTCCTCGCTCCACCCCGCTCCTATCTAGACCCCCACCTTGCCACCTTCCGACGACCGACCGACGTTGACCGGCCGTCGCAACCCGCGCGTGCCGTCCCGCTGCCCGCGGCTTCCCCCACGTGCCCGACCGCCTGTGTACGCGATCCCCCGTGTCCGCTCGGCTCCTCTGTGTGTGACTCCGAGACCGAAGCTACACTTCGGTTCTCCTTCTTCGAGCTCTTTGGTAGGTTTTTTGGTCTTATAACCATTTTTTCTTCTAGCCAGAAACCTATTTTTTGTCCAACCAAAATTGGCAGAATAAAGCTCTGTCAATTTTGGGATAGTTAGTTTCCTATTTAATTATTTGGTTAATTTAGTGTAATTAACTAATTAGATGTTAATGATTAGAAAATTGTTCGTAGTTGTGATTATTAAATTATTAGAAATTGTGATAATTATTAGGTCATCGTAATTGTTGAAATAATTTTTTTATGTAAAATGATTAATTTGTAATTAATATTTATTTTTGTCTTATTAAAAATATAGTTATAAAATTATAGTTAATAATTGTCCCTAATAATTGTTAAATTAATATCATTTCAATAAAATGATGACTAAATAAACGATTATTGTATAATTATTATTTTTTTAGAAAAAAAATAGTATTTTGGATTAACAAAAACTTATTATATGTTACGGTTATTTACGAAAATAAAACGTTATTTTTTTTCAAAAATATTTTTATGACAAAAAAGTATATTTTTTTAGTATAAGTAAATCTATTAAAGTTAGTTAAAATAAAAATCTGTTTATTATCGATTTTAAATAAAATACAGTAATTTATCACGTTTTGTATTACAAATAAGATTTTAATAAAAAAAATCGTTTTATCAACAAGTGCTATTTACGTGTATTATGATTTATTTATTAAAAATATATAGTTTTGTACTTATTATAAAAATGCAAGTTTTATTAATAAAATTGATCGTTAGAGTAAATCGTTAGCATTAATAATAAATCCATTGGGGCCCTTAGAATGGTTTCTAAGCCGAACTGTTAACTAATGTAGGTTTCAAGGCCTAAATCTGATGACGTATTTTCTGTCTCCACCTACAGCATCGAAAACAAAAGCAAGTTTCATAATATTCGAAACTCGTATTTTAATTGATGAATAAATGTACTGCATCATTAGGAACATTGTATTGACACTTGATTCACGGGATCTCTTTCGGATCCAAATTGATTGCTTGATTGACTCATTGACTTGGGATTGGGGAGTAGTGTTAGCTCATGTGGTCAAAACCTCCATTATTGTCTCATTATGGATGGCTGAAGTCCCATCTCACTCGGGCTGAAGTTGGACCGTATTCATTAGAACACATATTGCCTCCAACCCCAGCCGGCCACGGGATACTACACACTCAAAACACTTTGTTGATTGTAGATTGCATCATTATTTCTTCCTTGAGATTTTACTGCTTCATTGATTATTTATTGTTATTTAGAAAATATAAGTAATGTTTTAAAACTGCTTCTTGCATCTTTTTATTATTTATTAAAATGCTGGAATTAGATATATGTTTCTTGCTCCTCTCCTGACTGGACACCAACATTTTTAGGTAAATACTATGACGAGGAGATGCCTTATAGTACCTACTATGGACTTGACTTGAGCTCTGAGGAGTTAGCTAAACCCAACCAGGAGGCACCAGTAGTATTGCAGTTTATTTTCTTTAATTCAGGATTGTAATAAAAGACTACTTGTAATAATTGTAATAATTACCGTGCTTTGTTTGTTGAATTTCTCAGATAGACTTTAGTTTTAGACTCAAAAGTTTAAATAAAAGTTTTATTTAAATTTTTGTATTTTTAGAATGTTGTGCATTTGTGTTGCTACTGATTGATACAGCTTACTACCGCCGTATCACAACGGTGCAGGCTGGGCATGATCCGACTGGACCCTGAATCTTGGAATCGGGTCGTGACAGAGACTGCATCACCATTATCAGGAATATCGAAATATTTGACAGTCCTTCCAATAGAAAGGATGGTCAAAAATTTTGTCCTTCCAATAAATAGGACCGTCAAAAGGACTGCTAAATTTTTTTGATGGTTCTGAAAAAAATTTGGACTAGCACGAAGTTTTTTTTTTTCGATGGCAAACTTATAAATAAGTAATAAATTTTTTTTTTTAACTACCTAATTAAAATATCAAGTGCCTGTAGAATTCTTTATTTCCTAAAGTTTTTTTTTTTTTTGAGGTGTCCTTTTCTTTGACTTGACAAATATCAAAGGAGATTCGAACCTGCACTTTTCACATCGGAGCTCCCATTGCTACTACTGGCCCACAACCCACGGACTTTGCTTACCAATGTTGCTAAGGGACCGTTCCTTGATATAGCTTTACTTAGAACTTACTATTTAACTCCTACTAGCACTCCAACCTTCCATAATAATAACTGAACAAGAAATTTTAATTGGTCTATAGGCTCAGTACAGCTGCAAAATAAATACTCGTAGCAAGTGGAAGAAGGAAATACACTGAATTAAAAGTCCACTTTCTCCATTTCTCAACGGCCAAGCAAATATCCCCTTTTTTCGCCATCTTCATATAGAGTTGTATGGGAAATCCAACTTTTCCCCTATGGTGCTTAATTATCGTGTATAAAATCAAGAAACCAACGTGTTGATCTATGCATGCGTGGGTCATTTAGGATCTGATGTATGAATATCTGATGCTTGCGACGACGATGAGGATATCGTTTCCTATCAACCACAGAATCCATTTTCTTTTGGCAATAAGAAAACTAATTAAAATGAAGCACACTAATTAAATATTAGTAGGGGACTCCAACTTCCCATAAGAAGATAACTTAACCAAGAATTTTGGTCATATTGCAACATAGACTTGCATGCAACGTCGTGCGAATAAAATCTGCAACTAGTGCGAATTAGAATCCTCATTGGAACACAAATGGGAAGTCCACTTTCCCAACTCCTCAAGCTTTTCCTGTACCTTCTCCTCTCCAAGTAACATATCTTATCATAAATTATTACTCTTAACCAGTTACTCTCAACTCTTCTGATTCGACATGACTCGTATATTCCACTTATTAAATAAACAAGTTAAACGGGATGTTGAATGAAGAGATACGAAAAAAAAAAATTCTTAATCATGTATACTCTCAACTCCTAGAGGAAAAGAAAATTAGTAGAAAAAAAATTACGCAATCCGTTCCAAGTTTTCACTTTATTCTTTCAATTTTTCTAGCCTTTTCAAACACAGATTTTTTTATATGATTATTTTTTAAAATATGAAAGACTATTTTTTTTTTCTTTCCACAAACCAAACCAATCCAATTGTCAATTGACAATTTAGTACAAAACAGATTGATTATTAATGATTAGGAAGCAAAAAAACCTATAGGAACTTGTGAGTTCTTAAATCTTAAAACTCAAGACAAATGTTAAAGGCTATCCCCTTTTTACTAAGGGCCACCAATTTAAAACTTTAAAAAAATTACAAATTTGTCATTTTGAAAATACTAAGGGCCACCAAATTAGAATGTAACAGTGACTGCAGGACTTGCCTGCAGTCCAAAGTGAAGACAGGACTGCAGTGCTTGTCTGCAGTCCTCGATTGACAGAAGTTTTTTTCTATTTTTTTTAAAACTTTCAACCTACAGTGACTGCAGGGCTTGCCTGCAGTCTAGTGAAGATATGACTGCAGTGCTTGTATGTAGTCCTCGATTGACAGAAGCTTTTCTCCAAAAAAATTAAAACTTACAGTGACTACCTGCAGTCCAAAGTGAAGACAGGACTGCAGTGCTTGCCTGCAGTCCTCGATTGACAGAAGCGGAGAGAGGGAGGGGAGGGGTACGAACGGGGGCGGGGGGGACGAGCGGAGAGAGAGAGAGAGATAGGTGAGGGGGGTTTTGGGGGGAGGGAAGGGGGAGGATTTTTGGGTGGCCCTTAGTAAACTTGTTCAATTTAGATTGCTCTTATTAAAATAATAGTAAGTCATTGTTGTCCTTAGTAGGATGGTTGTCCTTAGTAAAGAGTGGGTGACCTTTAACATTTGTCAAACTCAACCATAAAAATTATTGGATTACATGTATCACATTTCTTGAATTTTTTCAAGAAGCTAAATAGAAAAATAAATAGACTTCTAATATTAATAAAAATCACGTGTCACATCTATATCGTAAGTTATTACTTGAATTCCTGTAGTCCTTTTCTTTTTTTTACAACTCCCACACACATATACGTTGTTATGGTTGGGAGATTCGAACTCTACCCATTTCGTCTGGTGTCCTTGTCATTTTTTTACATGAGCTACAAATGCTGGACATTCGAATTTATGTAGCTGAACTCAATTGGCAGCCACAGTTGGTATATTCCCAAGAAGATTGCCTTGGCCCAAAATACTCCCTCGTGGCGGCGACGTTCCCCGTGAGGGGGACGCGCCGTAGCCGGCTACGGAATAGTTTGAAGGTGGACCCCCTAATGTCCGTGTTCAGCCACATGCACCAAACGTGCAGTCCCGCACAGCTCTTCGCCATATAATTCACTCTCCCTCCTCTTCTCTCTGCCATCACCACCTTAGCTAAGCTAGTTAGCTACCTAATCGCCCCCCTCCCCCGTTCTTCTCTCAACTTCCGCAATGTTTTCGTCGTCGTCGCACGAGCGAACGCACCCCTTGAGCGTTGCAAATGTCGACCACCATCAATGGAAGCCCAATGTCGAGCTGATCGCGCCCAACTGCCCCCGGTGCAACTCGTCCAACACCAAGTTTTGTTACTACAACAACTACAGCCTGACCCAACCCAGATACTTCTGCAAGGGCTGCAGGAGGTACTGGACCAAAGGTGGCTCGCTACGCGACGTGCCCGTGGGCGGCGGGTGCCGCAGGAACCGTCGGGCGAAGCCCGCGAGACCGCCTAGCCCTATGGCAGCAGGGAGTTCCAATCAGCCCATGCAGGTGCCACCTGCGGAGCCTTCGGACAGCGGACCGGCTATCGACCTCCCGTTGATCTTTGCCAAGTTCTTGAACCAGTGCTCCCAGACCGATCAGGACCGAGGAGAAGGAGGACAGTTTGGGCCCGAAGCCGACGGGGATCAGTCCTACGACTTGATCCGGTCGATGGAAGGAGACGTGGTGCTGATGGAGCAGCTGAATTGCCCGTTCGACACTTTCGACTACGAGTGTTCGGTAGGCATGCCGACCGCGACCGCGGAAGTGTTCGAGTGGCAAACGACGGAGCTCCGGCAGGATTCGTGTCAGTTTGAGGACATGCGATGTGATTGGAGCGATGTTGATCGGTCGAGCTTCGGAGCATTTTGATTGATGTCAACTTTTATTTTTCATTCGGAGGTCTCTCTCTCCCAAGTATAATTAGAAAGAGCTGCTGATGCATGCTAACGATAACAAGTAATTCAATCTAGATTTTTTTTTGGGCTTAGTTTCATGCTAATATTTTCCTACATAAAAGCAATAAAAAAAGGATGTTTATGTCGATTACTTTCTTTGCTGTGTTGTTTAGAGGTGACCCCAATAAAAAAGAGAAATTAACACTGTGCTCTAAGAGCACGATTATGTGTTGTAGTCCAAACTGACTAAAAACTTTCATGTATACCAAATGGTTGGTAATCTAGATATAAAGAAATGTTCATCAACAAGAGCTTCGACTAGAAGTGGCAACATAGTTTTATTCTTCCAGCGGTTGGTTTACTAGTCCATTTTTGTTCACCCACCAAAACAAATATGTTTGTTCACCATCCAGCAAAAACTTAACGCGTGTTAAAAAAATTTAGTTAAAACTATTGTGAATGTTTACAAAACCACTTCCAAAGTGGTTTATATTGAATGAGTTTGACATATGTCAATTTTTTGTTGGAGGATGAACAAATATTCTAATTTTGGTGGATGAACAAAAATGAAATCGTTGGGGGTACATTCGTGTTGACAGTGTTGAAAACTAACACGAAATTACAACTGGACAAAACCTCTTCCAAATTGGAAGAAACAGTCCAGGCTTAAAATAAAGCGAATAATTGCATATGGGACACAATATCCACAAGGACGGCACTATTTGGCCTGCGGAATGGGCTGCGGCTGTGACCACTTGAATTTTCGTATCCACAGCCACTCCACAACAATTGCAAATATGCAAACTATTAAGTAAAAAAAAAAATATAGAAAAAAAATATGGAATAATCAGAACCTAATCCAGAAAAGCTTACTGCTAATACAAGAAATACATTGACTCTTTCTATCTTCTCCATCGATCCAAACCAAATGATTGCAACTACTCAAAATAAGGAATTGATTACAAAGAAGAGACTCGGGTTCACCGAAAGCGAGAACACGAGGAGCGAACCAATCTGGTATTCCTCCAACGATCCATTTCGAATCAAACCAAAAACTTTCCCAAATCATTCACCTTTTCTCAAAGTTGAATCCTTTGAGAAATCTCTCCTCTTGAATAATCTAACCGCCACAGCTTCAAAAATTAGATCTAGGTTAATTGATATACCAATTATTAATCATGAACAAATCGCAGCCATTGGATAGAATAAACCAAAATCCACCCAGCCCTGATACCGACATTATATTGGTATCCCAACAGCATGATGCGGAGAAAAAAATTCACACATAAAGTTGCTAAAAATATGGAGCCTATTTCTAGTATACTAGTACTACCAGTATATTGTGGGGAAAACATTATCGACAAATAGCTTTTGGAAAATATAGTTTGGATGGGATTTTTGTATTTCTAGGAATTCATTTCCTATTTCATTTCCATGGAAAAGGAATTCAACATTTTCATGCCCACGTTTGATTAGGTTGAAAATATTTAGTCAAAGAAATTCAATTATTCCATTTCTATATTTGGTTCACACATGGATAGGAATCTTGATTTATTTAAATTTTTATAAATACCCTTTCATTAATTTCATTATGCTACTATTACCATTCACATGTTTGGGATTTGAAAGTAAAATAAGGGTATTAGCGTCCAAACAAAATATCCAAATAATATTCGGAATGCAAAACTATTCCTAAGGGAGGACTTGGGAATAGCTTTCCAATATCCATGGGAATATGAATTCCCTCATATTCCCCCCTAATTTTCAATCCTAGACAAAACAAACATGGGTAAAGAATTCATAACCCATTCCCAAGCCTCTAAAACTTGAACCAAACGCCCCCTTAGGCCTCGGTTGGTTCGTGGAATGGAAGGAAAAGAAAATCAATTCCTTGTCATTTTTTTTTTCCTTTGCCAAATTATAATTTCCATTAATTTTCCTTTCTTTCTAGTGTTTGGAAAAGCCAATAAATTTGAAAAGGAAAATGAATATTTTAATGTGGAAAAGTGATTCCTTGATTGGATAGATGGAATCACTTTTTCTCCTAATTTTTCTTCTATTGGGAATCACTTTCCTCTCCTCCTCAATTCATATGGCATCCTAATATAGGAAAGTAATCACTTTTCTTTCCCAATCCGAACGAGGGTCTGCTTAGATTGAGGGGAAAATTTGAGGAGAGTTAAATGGGGTTAAGTGAAGGAGAGTTAAGTGAGCAGGAGTAGAGTCAATATATATAACCTTGATTGGATTAGCATGAGAATTAAGTGGGGTATGTTTAATAACTCTTGTTTGAATTGAAAATTTTGAGTGAGAGGAGGATTAATAAAATTAAATAGTTACCAAAATACTTTTATTATGTATGTCATAAAATTAAAATTTGATTAAAATTTAGGATGGTAATATATTACGAGGTTTGTTTGGGCTAAAAAAAACTTATTTCCGAAAATTAGGTATACTCGGAAAAATAATTTACCCATAAAATATGGAAAACCTATCCCTTAAGAATAAATGAGTATTTTTTATACCCAGGAAAAAAAATTGTTTAATTTCATTTTGATCTTTTTTATTGTTTTTATTTTTATTATTATATTTTGATCGTTTTTCAGCAATTTTTCGTTTTGTCCTTTTTATCATTTTTTTTTATCTTTTTTTGACGTTTTGATCGTTTTGTCATTTCTGTCATTTTTTGTCATTTTTTTCCTTTTTTTGTCGTTTTGTCGTTTTTTTTGTCATTTTTTCCTTATTTTAGTTGTTTGTCCTTTTTATGTTGTTGTTTTTTAATATTTTTTTTGTCCTTTTTTTTGGTCTTTTTGTCCTTTTATTGACTTTTTTGTCGTTTTTGTTGCTTTTTGATCGCTTTATTGTCAGTTTAGTAGGGTTTATTTTGTCTTTTTTTTCATTTTTTTCATTTTTCTGTTTCGACTTTTTTGTCGTATTTTGGGTTTTTTTAACTTTTTTTGTCGCTTTTTGATCTTTTTATTTTTGTCGTTTTTTATCTTTTCTTTTATCCTTTTTTAATCGTTTTTGTTGTTTCTGTATTTGTCATTTTTGGTCTCTTTTATCATTTTTGTGCTTTTTTTGGTCTTTTTTCTATTTTTTATCTTTTCTTTTGTTTTTGTCGTTTATGTTATTTTTTCTGTCTTTTTTTTTTTTTACCGTTTTTGTCTTTTTTGTTTTTTGTAGTTTTTTGTCATAATTTGGTTGTTTTATTTGATTTTTGTGTTTTTTAATTTCTTTCGTTTTAAATTTTTCTTTTTTGTCGTTTGTTCTTTTTTATTTTTTGTTGTTTTTTATTTTTTTAATGTTTTTCATTTCTTTTTCTTTTATTTTATGTTTCTTTATCATTTTTTATTTTTCTCCGGAAATATTTATATAGTCACCAAATATGAAAATATGATTTTCTAGAAAATTTAATTACTTGGAATTTGATATCTGGGAATATATAATTTTCGGCTATATAGTATTTCGCATACCAAACATCTCTAAAAGGGAAAAAATATATTTTCATCTCAAATCTGGATTTTAGGAAAATGTAAAAAAAATAGTTTTCCACCTATGTTTTCATTTCCCTCCTAGAAATCAAATCAAACCAAATTATGATTTTGATTTTTTTTTACTTTCCTTCTTTGTATATTTTTTCCACTTAATTGTTTATATTCCCATATAAATTTTCATTTCCCTCTTCTATACTTCACTAAGCAGGACTAGGGCTGAAATTCGAACGAATGAGCTCGAACAAAGAGTGTTCAAGCTTGGTTTGATTTAACTAACGAACTAGTTTGATTCGAGCCGAGCTTGGACCGAACCGAACACGAGCTGAATGCGAACGGTTTGAATCGTTTTACAGTCCTAGTAGTGAGTATTTATAGGACATGTTGTATAGACTATCACACTGTTTCTCTTAAGTTTTAAAGACTTTTTTATTGAATTACTTATGCTCTTTACATCATAAATTTACCATCATATAAAGAAAAAAAAATGAGTAAAATTTCTATGACGATGTATTTCTATCTATTAAAAAAGGCATAACATATAGAAAAAGTTCTAATACGAGAAACCGAGCCGAACTCGAGCCCGTTTGCGAACAAGATCGAGTCGAACAGCCTATGGTTGAACTCGGTATCGATTAGTCCACGAACGAGCTTAACCCGAACTTGGACCAAGCCGGACACGAGCCGAATGTGAACGGTTTGAATCGTTTTACAGCCTTAAGCAGGACTCGGGTGCAATGCACTTCATTCAAATTTTCATTTAGCTCTTCTATATTATCAACCATTCAAATTTTTATTTTCCTCTTCTATCATTTTCCTCTGCAAATTTTCAAAATTTCGTTTCCCTCTGTTCTTTTATTCTCTCTTATATTTTCATTCAAGTTTTCAGTTCTGGCAGAAGAGAAGGGTTCATGCGAAAGAAACGCAGGCTCGCAGGAGCCTCAGTAGTAGCCCGAAGCTGCAACGGGTGTTTTCAAAAGTCTTCGAGCTGAGGAAAGCGGTCTCGACGACGGAGCAAAGAAGCCGGTCGAGCAACAGGAAGAGCCGATGTTGAGCATCAAGCCGAAGGCTCTGTTTCTGGAGATCGAGAACCCGGTGTCGACTGCCACCGCCGGCAAGAGGCCGAACGCGAAGGTGAGGATCGTGGCGAGCCGGTACAGCCTCAACGAGTTGGGGAGCAAGAAGCGAAAGTTGTTGCTGCCGGAACCCGACATGGTGGACAGAAACCGCCGCCGCCCGGTGATTGGAGAAGGAGATGATGTCATCAACATCTTCGTCATCGATAGCAACAACCATGGAGATTTCGAAGTCGACGTCGACAAGGCGGAGGCGCTGACGGAGAAGATGGAGAGCCAGCTTGTCGGAAAGGTCCTGAGGATCAAGAACATTCTCAATCATCGTCAAGAAGAGGTTTTCTATTTTGATTTGATGACTAATTCTTGATTAATTTCTTTATGGAATAATCAAAAAAAATTTGGGGACATGTAGCCTGATCGTGTGCTCTTCGACTCTTGAATATGGCTGCAGTTGATGGCACTATCAGTTGATAGAATGAAGGTGAGTGAATTCTTTTTCCTTTTTTCTAAGGCTCTGCATGGCAATTATCAGGGTAGCGGTTATGAGATATTTTTAAAGTACCGGTTATGAGCGGTTATGAGGGGTCCGGTTGTGAATGGTTTTTTAAGTAGCGGCCTTTTAAATCAGTCCAATCCATGTTTGGTAATTCACTAACGAACGGTTTTGAAAGTTTTTTACACGAATAAATTAAATAGGGAAGGGTATTGATAGTTATAATTATATCTATTTTTGTGAGGATATAAATGAAATAAAAAAATAAAGTCGCTCAAAACCCGCTGATTTGGGTTGTTTATAAAGCCACCTAAAAATATATTACATCGGTTTTGGGGAATTTTTGAGCCGACGAAAATCAGTGCCTCAAAAAAATTAACAAGCAGGGGTTTTCATAAACTACCGGTTCAAAAATACCCAAAACCGATGAAAACACCATTACCAAGCAGACCCTAAAAGTTTGTTACTTTGAGTTTGTTACTCTTGATTTGTTGTTGTAGTTGGAATTGTGTAGTTGAATAATGATCCATGTGTGATACATAGACGACTGATATTAGGAGGGCAATGAACCGTTTGCGAAAGCACAGCTCCAAGAAGATTTGCCAGTTCGTGCGAATGCTCATCGAGTGAGTGCTTCCATTTCTTCTATCGAATTAAGTAGAAACAATTTTATTGGTGGCCAGCAGATCCCCATCTACCGGAGGGTCGATCAGCAGGGCATCGCCGTCGTTGCCGTCTTCGATCATGAAGATGGCTGCGACACTCCCGAAGATCAAGACGCTGTGGTGTGGTGCAGCCGAGAGCCCCCGCGACTTCGGTTGCGCGAAGAGGGTCACAGAGTTGGTCGGAAGGAGGTACTACTTCGCTGCAGATGACGACGGTTCGGACGCTACACAAAGCTTCTGTTGTATTTTTTATTGCAATGATTTGTAAGGTTTGTTTGTTTCTTGTAACCGATATTCTAGGGACACGAAAATACCATTGGGTTATGGAGCTCTAAGACCATCTCCAATGGGGGTTTCTATCTTCCCAATTTCTGTGGAAGAAATGCATTTTAGAAAAAACTTCTCCCAATGGTGATTTCTATCACCATTTCTATCCTATGTGGCAATGATGTAGGATGGAAACTCTCTAGGAGGGTTTCTACATGTAGAAACTCTCATAGAAATTCTCCTATCTCTCATGACAATTATTATTGGACCCACACCATTAAATTGGTCATTTTACTATGTGACACATAGGATAGAAATGGAGAACCATTGGAGAGTATTTTTGTATGTCTTCAATTTTTATGTAGAAACTCTTCCAACTAGGATAGAAATCTTCTTAAACTACAATGCCAAGTAGGATAAGAACTCAATTTTAGAAATCACCATTGGAGATGGTCTAAGACCAACTCCAATGGGAGTTTCTATCTTCCCTATTTCTATGGAAGAAATCCATTTTAGAAAAAACTTCTCCCAATAGTGATTTCTATCACCATTTCTATTTTAGGTGGCAATGATGTAGGATGGAAACTTTTTAGGAGGATTTCTACATGTAGAAACTCTCATAAAAATTCTTCTCTCTCATGACAATTATTATTGGGTCCTACACCATTAAATTGATCATTTTACTATGTGACACATAGGATAGAAATGGAGAACCATTGGAGAACATTTTTATATGTTTACAATTTCTATGTAGAAACTCTTCCAACTAGGATAGAAATTTCCTTAAAGTACATTGCCAAATATACTTTAAGGAAATTTATATGGTCTTAGACCATCTCCAATGGTGATTTCTAAAATTGAGTTCTTATCCTATTTGGCAATGTACTTTAAGGAAATTTCTATCATAGTTGGAAGAGTTTCTACATAGAAATTGTAAACATATAAAAATGTTCTCCAATGGTTCTCTATTTCTATCCTATGTGTCACATAGTAAAATGATCAATTTAATGGTGTGGGATCCAATAATAATTGTCATGAGAGATAGGAGAATTTCTATGAGAGTTTCTACATGTATAAACCGAGTTTCTACATAGAAATTGTAAACATATAAAAATGTTCTCCAATGGTTCTCCATTTCTATCCTATGTGTCACATAGTAAAATGATCAATTTAATGGTGTGGGATCCAATAATAATTGTCATGAGAGATATATAGGAGAATTTCTATGAGAGTTTCTACATGTATAAACCCTCCTAGAAAGTTTTTATCCTACATCATTGCCACCTAAAGATTTTTCTAAAATGGATTTCTTCCATAGAAATAGGAAAAATAGAAACCCACATTGGAGATGGTCTAAGACCTTCTTTGGTTCACGGAAAGGAAATGAATTTCCTTGTATTTTCCATGGGAATGAAAAAGTATAATTCCTGTCACATTTTCTTTCCGTTGTTTGGTAAAACAAGAAAACTACCTAGGAAAGGAAAGCAAAATATAACAATGTTCTAATAATATTCTTATATTTTAAAATAAAAATAATATTATAAAAAATATTATTAATGGTAAAATAAGCAATGACACATGGTTATTTTTGCCATAACTTTTGTAATAAATGTTGGAAAAGGAGGAAGGAAAATCAATCTCATGAGTCTTGAGTGGAACCATATTTCCACTAATTTTCTCCCTTGTCAGAAAATTAATTTTCAAGTTTGTGGCTACCAAATAAAAAAAAGGAACAACTTTTCTTTCTTGGTTCCTTAAATCCGTAAACCAAACGAGGCCTAATAGTAACAGGAGTACCCATGTCAGAAAAATTCTTAGACCATCTCCAATGGTGATTTCTAAAATTGGGTTCTTATCCTACTTGGCATTGTACTTTAAGGAGATTTCTATCCTAGTTGGAAGAGTTTCTACATAGAAATTGTAGACATACAAAAATAGTCTCCAATGGTTCTCCATTTCTATCCTATGTGTCACTTAGTAAAATGACTAATTTAATGATGTGGGGCCCAATAATAATTGTCATAAGAGATAGAAAAATTTCTATGAGAGTTTCTACATGTAGAAATCCTCCTAGAAAGTTTCTATCCTACATCATTGCCACCTAGGATAGAAATGGTGATAGAAATCACCATTGGAAGAAGTTTTTTCTAAAATGAATTTCTTCCATAGAAATAGGGAAGATAAAAACTCCCATTGGAGATGGTCTTATGCTTTTGTTTCGTGAAATGATATGTCAATGGTTTTTTCCCCTCCTTATAAATATGTCAATATGAACGAGCTAGTTTCCTTTTTGTTTTCTTCTAATTAAGTTTTGAAGACCAAAAACATTAAAATAGAATCACCGTTTCATCACAACTATGTCATTAAAATAGAATCACCATTCCAAAAATAATAAGAAAGCTTTGTTGGCTACTTATGGTTCCATACGATTTTTTTTATTAGCAGTTGAATAGAAAACACTTGTGCAAAAAAAAGTGATGGTCATAGGATTATAGTAAAAAATAGATAATCCGAAATTCTGAGGGCTAATGCTCGGCATATCATTAATGTCTAAGAAAATAAATTTGATTTTTACGCTCAATATGGTCACAATTTTTTTTCTTCATTTTCAACGAACATTTACAACGTTCAAATGTGCGTTGTAAGAAGATGGAGAGAGTCATTTACAGCATTTTAATGCATGTTGTAAAAAGATGGAGAGGGTCAATTACAACGTTCAAATGTGCATTATAAAAAGATGGACATGGTCATTTACAGCGTTCGAATGAGCGTTGTAAAAAAGATGGAGATGGTCATTTACAACATTCGAATGTGCATTGTAAATGGTCATTTACAGCGTTCGAATGTGCATTGTAAATAATTGGAAGAGTGTCATTTACAACGTTTGAATGCTCGCCGTAAATAATAGGGTCATTTCGGCATGGCCTTTTACGACATAATTTACAATGTGGAAGATCTTTTACGATGTGTTTTGCGTGCCGTAAATGATTATTTTTCTTGTAGTCGGGGTGGGAGAAGTATTAGATGAATATGTGATCATACCCTGTAGACCGTATGGTAGTGTAGACCTTGGCTACTAGCTGATCTTACATTTTATGTATGGTTGAGCTAGCTCTCTTTTTATTATGCTCCGTGTTAGGCCCAAGTCGATCACATATCGAACTAATATTTCAAATCACTTAGAGTTACTGGTCATATACCATGTTTATCTTGATTTCTTGTTTTTTCTATTTACTACCATGATTCTAGTTGTACTTATTTTATTACTTGTCACCTATGATTCTTCTTCTTTCATCATGTATTACATTTACTACATTCTTGTTTTATAGTTTTTTTTCATTTACCTGGAACTGCTTTTAAGGATTGTACTTCATTCCAATCCTGACCGGATATTAATATTTTATGATAAGACCTTGAGGACTGGTGTCCCACCTATTATGGGACACATGAGGGTTTAGTTGAGTCTGGTCCTGCCTTTCAGGAGGAACAAACAGAGATTGCAACTGAGGTCCCAGATGCATCCACTTAATATAGCTAGTTTAGATTTGTTAATATTAGATTTGTCTCCGATACTTTACTCTTGGCATGTATATATTTATTTGGTTTAGACTTGTGTCTTTCGGATTTATGACTCTATGAAATTCTGTGACATTATCTACTTATTTTCATAATCTAACTTAGTATTGTGATTGAGTACATATTTGCAGTTCCATCTACTTTTTATATACTTGGGTTATTTGTTGGATGTTTAGTTAGAAAATGTTCTACCGCCGATTCTGCGGCGTAGGCTGGGCATACCTAGGTATTTGTACCCAAATCTTCGGGTGCGGGTCATGACAAGCCCGATCACGGTAACAAGTGGCTCATATTGTGCTTTGGGAAGAACTTCCGTTAATAGGGTGGTTACAACGCAGACGCCATAAACACAATATCAAATCATCAAGACTATATGTCTGATCGGTTTGACACACGGATATACTGAGATATAAGGGAATCTCTTAGTTTAATGGGGAGGTTAATAATACACATGCTATTAATGTGGAATTTAAATCACCTAGCAGTTAATTGGATGGCCTGGTTGATATTGGACATATGGCACGTACCAAGATTTGAGAGAATCTAGAGCACTGTTACATGAAGGCTCGGTCGTATAGGAATTTTCGGGAATATACTGCCGCATAAAGTTTTGACAGCATGGAGACTTTCGAGAGTACTGCTGCATGAGGATAGTGTACACATAGTACTGCATCGCTGTCTTCTGTCAATAGATAGTGACTAGGGTGATGCAGGTCTTGTGCTGCTGTCTTTGTACGGGACACTCGGATAGGAAGAAGGGCCGCCTGGGGAGCAACATGGAAAGTCGTAAGTTAGTTTGTTGTCTCTTAGTCGCTTGACCTAATACGGTTTAGACTGAATGGACCTTTAGTGAGTTTCCATGCTTCTACTCCAGCCTTGTTTTCCCTGTTGTTGGAGCATATCTATTTCAATCATAGAAGCCTCTATATACTTTTCTATTCCACAAACAATCTTAATAGCTACCATTTCTTTCTTTTCCCTATCCGACCACTCTAATACCTGATCAAAGGTTCCTGGCATTTATGGCATCAAGATACATGTGAGCTTTCAAGGATGAGAACTTTGCTAAATTGACACAAAGAAATGCAGTACATCAACAAACTAGTCATGAATCAATTAGAAACATGCCTAGATACCAAAGAGTAAAGGCAAATACTGTCTACACAACATTTAAGTACTAGTTGGAACCAAGATTTAAGAAAATTGCAACCGGTTATTCGACCACTCTAATACTTGATCAAAGGTTCCTGGCATTTATGGCAACAAGATACATGTGAGCCTTCAAGGATGATAACTTTGCTAAATTGACACAAAGAAATGCAGTACATCAACAAACTAGTCATGAATCAATTAGAAACATGCCTAGATACCAAAGAGTAAAGGCAAATAGTGTCTACACAACATTTAGTACTAGTTGGAACCAAGATTTAAGAAAATTGCAACCGGTTATTCGACCACTCTAATACCTGATCAAAGGTTCTTGGCATTTATGGCAGCAAGATACATGTGAGCCTTCAAGGATGAGAACTTTGCTAAATTGACACAAAGAAATGCAGTACATCAACAAACTAGTCATGAATCAATTAGAAACATGCCTAGATACCAAAGAGTAAAGGCAAATAGTGTCTACACAACATTTAAGTACTAGTTGGAACCAAGATTTAAGAAAATTGCAACCGGTTATTCGACCACTCTAATACCTGATCAAAGGTTCCTGGCATTTATGGCAGCAAGATACATGTGAGCCTTCAAGGATGAGAACTTTACTAAATTGACACAAAGAAATGCAGTACATCAACAAACTATTCATGAATCAATTAGAAACATGCCTAGATACCAAAGAGTATAGGCAAATAGTGTCTACACAACATTTAAGTACTAGTTGGAACCAAGATTTAAGAAAATTGCAACTGGTTATTCGACCACTCTAATACCTGATCAAAGGTTCCTGGCATTTATGGCAGCAAGATACATGTGAGCCTTCAAGGATGAGAACTTTGCTAAATTGACACAAAGAAATGCAGTACATCAACAAACTAGTCATGAATCAATTAGAAACATGCCTAGATACCAAAGAGTAAAGGCAAATAGTGTCTACACAACATTTAAGTACAGTTGGAACCAAGATTTAAGAAAATTGCAACCGGTTAGAAAACAACCTTCTTCCATTATGCTGTAAATCTTATCTGTAAGCAAAGCACTAAACAAGGAAGAAGTCTAAGCACCAATACCTAACAATAATTATTTTTTATTACATGCAAAAACAAATTTATGATAAACAATGTAGAATCAAAATGGTGAAAATCAAGGAAGATGTGTTAATAAAAAATACATATACTTCTCAAGAATATTTAAAAATAGATCTTGCTGGTCAAAAAGAGGCTAGAAAAAAGGGATTCGAGAATGTTTTAAAATATTATTTAAAAAATAGAAAATTCTCAAGAATTACCACTTGAGAGAAAAGATGTGAAATCTATATTAGGAACAAGGAAGATTTGTAAATAAAAAATAGAAACTTCACAAGAATATTAAAAAAACAGAGCTTGATGGTTAAAAGGAGGCTAGAAAGAAAGAGGTTCGAGAATGTTCTAAACCTCTATTTAAACAATTACATATTACTAATTGACATGCATATGCAAAGACATACATATCATAATGGGATAATTGGAAAATCTTTCAAAAAACTTGAAGATAAAACAAGGCTTTCAAAAAAATCTTCTAGTGTTGTTCTCTTATTTAGGCCATTTTATTACTCATCCTTCACAAAAATTTCTCATCTCTTTCCATCTCCATAGTTAACAACCCATATACATCCTCAACACTCTACATTTCTATCTTTCACTTAGCAAGTGAAGGTTCCAAAAGATTTCCTTTAGCAGCATGTCTTCGCATAATTATGAAATAGACCATAAGAAAATCTTGTAGGTAGTTGTTACATCTACTTCTCAGTGGAGAAGGGACGATATAGTCTACAACATTTTAATTTGGATGAATTTTGAAAATGCATCATTCAAACTTTTCATTGGGAACTCAAAATATTTCTCTAAAGTCGTGATGTTAGCAATATAGTGTAACATAATGTTAGGTAATAGACATGTTACCTAGAAGATAATGAATTAAGAAAATAAGCATATTTGTAGAATTAAATTTTTGTGTCTGTTATTTAAATTCTTTACTTCCATATTAAACTTGTTAGCCGCTACTTGAATGTCATTCGCATCCACCAAGAAAAACTATATCCTTCTTTAAAGCCTCAATCCATGTACGTTTAGTCCTAGATCTAAAAGTGAGAAACTTAACCTCCCATGTTCGGAGTAGCTCAGGATTCAAAATAGTGTATCTAAGGGCTGAAAACAAACAAGGTTATTCGGGTGACATACCGGCGGCTAAGGGCAGAACCAAGAATTCAGAAAATGACATATCATATTAAAGGATAAGGGAGTGTTTGTCAAACCTCAATGCAAGCCTATCAAGGTATCTTTCATGCTCAAATTGATTATTAGTACAAACCTTGGTCACCATATGACATACACGCTTGATACATCACAATCAATATATAGAGATATTATCAGCTATGTGGATATGAAATTACTAGCTACATTTGGCCATTATTCAATATAAGCATAATAGCCCAAATGGTACCATGATCAAACTCTATAACATATGAAGATATACAAAGGTGAGTTCGTAGTAAAACATTAATGGATTATAGAAAACCGTCGACCCAACTCAGATCTAGTGGTGATGGGTAGGTCATCCATCTCTGTACAAAGGAACCAACTCGGAGAGGACCCAAACTTATATTGTTAGGCTCGCTTCTAGAACTTACATCAGTCGGAATTTCGTGTCTGGATTTAGATAACTATACCTATACTTGTACATATCCAATAACAACACTATTACTGAGTAATTTTAAGGTGTAAAGGACATAGAACTATATATGTTTGCAACTTAATCTCATAATTACCAATGCTAATGAAACACAACCAACAGACGCTGAATATTAGGTATTAAACTACTCATCACATAATTAACCAAGAATAAAAACCAAGCCAACCAACTATTTGTGTACCAATATAGACTGTCTATGGAAGAAAGCTAGATAAATAAATTCATGTAAAGGTAATCCAAGTCTAACCCTATTATCCATCCTTAGATGAATAATTTAAAGAGAAAAAAAGAGCAAAAATATTCTACTATGATTGTATGAACACGATGACCGTGGAGTTATATGCATGTTGATGACATGAAACTGGCAAGTGATATCACAATTTAATAACCATTACTATTATACAAGATGAATAAAAAATGGTAAATTGTAAATGATTAAATTTTCCTAAATAAGAAACTCTGACTCTAAAAAAAGACTCGAAGAAGAAACCCTAACCTCCGCTATCGGCAATGATTCGGCGGCACTCTCAGAGGGCGGTGAGGATGACAAAGACCTCCTTATGGATTGTGGTGTCATTCTTGTAGTTAGAGTTGTTGGTGCTGTGAAGCTTCTCCTCGGGGAAGAAATCAAACTCCAAGAACTCGTCGTTGTCATCGTCAAAGCATGACCGAAATTAGGGTTAGGGTTGGTACGCTTCTTCTTGTTGGATTTCCCCTAGAACCTAGGTTTATGAACTTTTAGGAATAGGGTTTGGATTGAGAGGAGAGAGAGTGTGTGTGAGAGAGAGTGGTGGTGGTGGGAGTGGTGATGGCATCGGAGAGGGTGAGGGTGGTGTGGCGGAGGCCAAGACCATGATGAAGATAAAGAGAGAGAAGATGAGGAGATAACCTATGAAATAGAAAGGATTTGGGAGGGGGAAGCGAGAAGACCTGTGAAAAAAAATAAAATTAAAAATTTTGTTATATTTTGGTGTAGTGAGCAACGAAAGGGAAAATAAGGATACATGTGAAATAGAGCAATGTGAAATTATAGAAGAAAATCAAAATTTTGCTCTTTTTTTGCTGTAGTAATTAACAACGCTATATTCAGTTGTTATAGGTAAAAATGAATTGGTAGAAAAAAATATAAATGATTTAGCAACGACGTCATCATTGTCTATTCAGTTTTTAGTCTTTGACAACAGAGTGATGGTAATGACAAAATATTTGGTTATAAAAATATTTGTTTAGTAATGACAAAAATATGCATTATAAAAAGGTTTATTAGCAAAGAAAATTTATAAAATTCGTTGTCTCATAGGGTATTTCTTGCAGTGACAACAGAACCAGAAGAGGAGGATGCGATGACCGGTGGTGAGGGTATTGTTGGAGTCCAGTCTGGATTTGGTAACAACATATTTATGAAATCCAAATCTAGTTAAAATATTTGATTGATTTGGATGTCCATAATTAGTGTTGTGCTATTTTAGATATAATAGGATTCTTATTTTAGGAAATCCTATTATGATCTAAAATAGGATATTGATGGAATATATTCCATTTTAGGCATAATAGGATTCCTATTTTATTTCTATTTAGGAAATCTTATTATGGCTAGAATATGATTTTCTCATCCTATATATATCGGGTGGAGGCACAAAGTATGGCACAAAATGGAGATTCAGGGTGCTCGTCCATAAGAAAATCTAAGAGAAAGTCTGTACTTTGCTCTTAGGACTTCGCTATCCAAGACAGAAGGAAGAAGAAGATCTAATCGAAGAGTCGTCAACTTCGGTTAGGAAGATTGCTATGGGTTGGTGAGTGGTCTCAATTATAATCTTCTATTTTTCTTCTTGAGAGTGGTGAAGGGATTGAACCTATTAGGATAAAGGGTTCAACGTGAGTTCTGTCAATCTTGTAATTTTATCTGAGTTATTAAATGTTGGGATTTGTCCCGGTGACGTACGTCACCGTCATATAGCTATCTTTATCTGTACTTGGTGAACGTTAGACGGGAGTTGGTTTTGATCATGTGGGTTGGCAAACGCTTCCGTATGTGCCCAACAAGTGGTATCAGAGCCAGGTTACGGGACAAATTTGAGCAGCTCTAATTGGTTCGAGACAAATGGTGCTGATCGTTCATGTGTATACACAGATATACGGTCTCTCTTCTCAAGGTGGAGTTAGGAGCATATGCAACTACACGGATTGGCTTCAAAGATGGATTTGACGAGCCCAAAGTAGAGTAAGGCGTTGTTGTTGGCACACAATAATGATATGGATAAACGTGTCGGTTTGGTTCTGTGGTCGAACGAATCAAGACGATAATATATTTGTGAGACCCTGTCTCACTGTATCGGTATTTATATACGGGTACGTATTTTGAGCCGTATTTCGTAATTCTTGGTTTTTGAAATATTTTAAATTTTTTCCAAGGTATAGATTTATCTTGACTTGGTTTAATTTGGTTTGATTCAACCTAGCTTGCATTGTTTGGTTTGGGTTGGTTTTACATGAAAAATGATTTTGTATAAAAACCCACCCCTCTCTCTCTCCTCCATTCACTTTTCATTTTCTTCTTCCTTCCATTTTCTTCTCCAACCTAAGGCAAGTACATCTTGCCAAATGTTGGACAAATGTGATTTTAATTGTTTCGTTCTCTTTATTGCTACATTCTAAAACATTTTAGTTCTTGGTATTTTGAATTTTGGAGGATAACTTCTTGTAGATCTAAATTTATATTATTTTTGGATTTCTTGGGTTTTGATCTATCAAACTTCATTATTTTTAAGTTTTGATTGTTCCATATTGTAAAGAATTTAGTTCTACCCTATTTTGACCTTTGAAAGTCCTAATTTGGAGTTATTTTGACCAAGTTATGGACATTTAAAGTTCTTGGGTTCCTTGGAGTTCATCCTCGGCCAAGTGGGAAAGAAGAATAGTGTTTGCACACTCTTGAGTGCAAACTGCTGTGGGCGCATAGGCCTTTCATTTTTGTGCATGCAATGCCCCCATAAACAGTGTGGGTGCATAAGCTTTGGGCGCATAGCTCCTTTGTGCGCATAGTGCTCCTTTGTGCGCATAGCTTCCTTTGTGCGCATAGTGCTTCTTTGTGCGCATAGTGCTCCTTTGTGCGCATAGCTTCCTTTGTGCGCATAGTGCTTCTTTGTGCGCATAGCTTCTTTTGGGCGCATAGTTTTCCCTTTGGGCGCATAGTGTTCCCTTTGGGCGCATAGTCTCCTTTGGGCGCATAACATCCCTTAGACTCATAGTGTTTTGTGTGGGCTCATAGTGTTTGTGTGGGCGCATAACATTTTATGGGTACTCATAGTCTTCATGGGTGCTCATAGTCTCCATGTGTGCTCATAGCCTCCATGTGTGCGCATAACCCCCTGGTGTGGGCGCATGACCTCATGTACTTAGTCGTACACTTCCATGTTTGCTAATCCGTCTAGGTTGCACCCCTCTAGACCTATTATGACCCCTTTTATTTATTGGTATATTACGTGTCTTCTTGTTGGTTTCTTGGGCTTTGACACGATCTTAGTACGACTGACTTGGCTGTTTGGGGCAATAATTCTTACACGTCGGTACGGCACAGAATTCCCATGCGCCGGTGTAGTAGTCGTTTCACTATTTAACTATTTTGCCCGTTTAAATTATTTTATAGCCAGAGTTTGACAAACCTCAAAACATGAAAGTTTTAGATATTTGTCTTGGCTTCAAGAATCTTCTTCTCACTTTAACTGGAGATTTTCATGTGATTTGATAGTTTAATTTCGCAAAAAAAATGTATTTGATTTTCTTAGCATGCTTTCTGTACTCGGCCTAAATTACGACAACATATCTTAAATAGCACGACAATTTCTTATCAAGGCTAGAAGATTTTGCATGATTAGAGAATAATTTGTACACCCTTACACACTCAAACATTAGCACAGATTCAATTATTGTTTGTGCCAAGTAGTTAATATCTCTATTCCTTCTCACATGTTATGATAAGCCTTTCGTCAAGATCTTTCTACATGTTATCTTACGCCTATGATTTGCTTAACTAGATAGTGGTCCGTTGTGGTGCACTTATGATTTATGTCTCCTTTCTTTGCTTAATACGATAGTGACCCGTTGTGGTGCACTCAAGTCACATGTCACTTCTTTGCTTAACATGATTGCGGCCCATCGTGGCGTACCCCTAACAAGTACTCTTAACATGATAGTGACCCGTCGTGGTGCACTCCAGACAAGTAACATGACATGACATGAACCATGAATGCTGTTACGACGGCTTTATTGGCTTACAAGTAATGAATGATTTGGACACCGTGGGTGTTTCTCTTGAGTGTGTTTGTACAAGCTACATATTCTGTATTGCATCATGTCTAGGACATGAATTCCTGATTTTCTACGGTCAGGGATTCATACTGAATCTGGCTAGGATTAATGACTAGATTGATCAAGTAATTCATATAGGGAGGTATTCTGGCTACAAGCAATCCCGTTATTTGGGCGCCTTCTTTGATGGACTTGTAGCCTGCCGACGAGTATGGCATATTTTCAGTCCACTGTCATGTGGGGCACTTTATGAAACAAGTAATATGCACACTGTCATGTGTTGCACCCCAAGTCACTTAATAACTCTCTTAGGGCACATTTGTCTCCTGGGCGATGTACCCACTATTTTACTTACATGGGATACATTTGTCTCCTGGGCGATGTATCCGCTATAATTTTTGTAACTTACGTCTGGATAAACTGGATAGTCTGTAGGGCTTGTGGCCGTAGGGATACCTCGTTACATCTTGTTAGTAACTAGGCTTGTGATAACCCTAGTTAGTTAAAGTATCAAGCTGTACTCATTGCTTGGCCGTGATTGATGGATGGAGTCAGTCCAGTCCAGTCTAGTTTCATCTAGGCAGTGTCCGTATGTTTATTTCAGTACACTATAGTTTATGCTGTACTTTTATCGATAAATAGTCGGAGACAAAGTTCTATTCAGGAGAAGGGTAACAACCCCGGTCCTTGTTTGGTTTAAGGGTTGTAACTTGGCTTCCGGAATAGTTTTCAAGTTATCCTATCATTTGTCGTCCTATTTAGTACTCACATGTTCTACATGATCCTTATGCTACACAATGATTAGAGACTAAGTTCTGTTCAGGAGAAGGGTTACAATCCTGGTCCTTGTTTGGTTTAAGGGTTGTAACTTGACTTCCGAATTAGTTCCTAAGTCCACTTATCATTGTCTTTCTATATAATTCTTATATGCCCACATGTTCAATTATCTCAAGTTATACATGACTCCCTATGCCGGGACACCATGCTCTTATGATCGGATATCTCACAAGTCCACATGTTCAATTGCTTTTACATATTCTCAATCTTCTGTTTACTTAACATATATACACTTTATATTATGTCACATGATAATTGCTTTATGCTCCATGATGCTTACTTATTATCTTCCTATGTTCGGGATAAGTGCATTGGTAGTGCACGAGTCTCAATCTACTCTTACTCATTTGTATCTCTAATTGTTGATGTTAGTGATTGCTGGTTTTAGTTCATAGTTTGGCTTCCTTTGTGGTACTTGCTATTGGGGGTCTAACCCCACTGGTTTTGTTTGGCCAGATCTGATAGAGAAGTCCAGAGGATCTTCCGCACCATCTACTCGACGGTGACCATCCAGAGCACCAGAGTACCCAAGTGAATTTCTTATTTTATTCTTCCACTGGTTATGTACATTATTCTTTTGTGGCGTTTAGCCTCCGAGCACGTGTTTAGCTCGTATTTTTGTTCTTGACATTTAGCCTATGGGCTAAAACATGATGTACGTATTCTAGACTATAGCTAGAGCTTATCATGTATGACTATTACTCTTGCTAGTTCTCCATTTTGGTATGACTAGCTTCATGATCATCCATGTATAAATGGTTTGGGATGCTTTACTATTGTATGTCTGATGATCATACTTCTTGTACTTTATATAATTGCCTGTGATAGAGATACCTAGGAATGCTTGACCTAGGATCGACTGTTGGCTTGTAGAAGTAACCCCCATGTCTTGACAGCTTATACGTGATTTCAGAGTACTGGCGTACTTTGGTATTACGTAGCTGGCCTTATCCATCCCCACTTGCCAGTATTCTGGTTCTGGGGCGTGACAATATTGGATCTCCTGGGTGCTCGGCTGGCGAAAACGAATAAAAAGGTAGCAAGGAGTGCTAAGGTTGTTCGGCTGGCGGGAACGGACAAAAGGTAGCAGTGGTGCTAAGGTTTTCGGCTAGAGGAATGGACAAATGTAGCTATGTTCTAAGGTTATTCGGCTAGCGAAAATGAGCTAAGATGAAGATTATTGGGTTGTATCTCGTTTTCGGTTGAGTGCTCAAATGGGAGGTGACAATGGAGTTTGTAATTTAGTCCCACATCGGGTAGGCAATGTGATCATATGGTATAGATAATTGGAATTGGTTCATACCTTACATGAGAATTCTCTTTTAAGGCATATGGGCCTAATGCAATATCGCACCTCATGGGCCAACTCCAGTTTAGGTCACACCATATTCCCAACAAGAATTGTTGGGAATGTACGGAAGCATTTTCCAATCCACCTGATCAAAACCAACCATCGTCTAACGAACACCAAGTATAAGATGAAGACAAGTATATGACGGTGACGTATGTCACCTGGACCAATCCCAACCTTTATAACTCAGATAAAATTACAAGATTGACAAAACTCATGTTGACCCTTTACGCTAATAGGTTCAGCCCCCTTACCACTCTCAAAAAGAAAAAAAAGATTGCAATTGAGATCACTCACCAACACGTAACAATCTCCCTAGCCGAAGTTGACCCCCCTCGATTAGATCTTCTTCTTCCTTCTGTCTTGGATGACAAAGTCCTAAGAACAAAGTACGAACTTTCTCTTATATTTTCTTGTGGACGAGCGCCCTGAATCTCTACTTTGTGACTCCACCTCAACCCCATATATAGGATAAAAAAAATCATAATTTAGTCATAATAGAATTTCCTAAATAGGAATAAAATAGGAATTCTATTATGCCTAAAATATTCCATCAATATCCTATTTTAGACCATAATAGAATTTCCTAAAATAAGAATCATATAATATATAAAATAGCACAACACCAATTATAGACATCCAAATGTAATCAAATCAAATATTTAACTAGAATTGGATTCGAAAAATATGTTGTTACCAAATTCAGACTGGACTACAACAATCTTTTCCTCCAGTCTGATGAAAGGGTATTGACCCCATGGGTCCTCAACTGGACCCCATGCCTGTTGTCCCACAACAGAATGCCTGCTCCCCCATGCCACTGATTTCCGATCTCCTGAGTTGCTTTGCGTCTTCCTTTGTCTCTAGCTCCTTGACCGTCACGTCTATACTAGCTGCTATGTGTAGCACCTCCTGCACAACTGAGATCCTGCCGATATCAATAACACGATCAAGACCGAAGTCCTTGGCGATCAACCTCACCGTAAGTCTCGACTGCCTGTCCCCAACTTCTGTCTTCCACCGAAACGTGCTACCATTCCGTCGAACTTCTTCATCTTTGGCTAGCCCAACCAAGCGGACGGTGCGGTCCTCTTGAGATTCGAACTCCTGAACCTGTCCACCTTCGTATCTGTAACTACCACTTTTTTAAAATAAGAGTAATTTTGAACTTTTGTAAAATTGATCATATTAGTTATTAAATAATAAATTTAAATCATGTTAATAATAAATTGATAATTTTTAATTATTTTAATATTATTTAATTTAATGTATTGTGATTTTGTTATTTGCTAGTGAAACCTTAGAATTACCTTGCCTAGAGACTAACCATGACAATTGAGATCTAGTAACATATTTAGATTAGCAATTAGGCTCTAATATAGCTAGGAATGACTTAGAAACTATTTGGAGATTTAAATTAAGGTGCTAGTTTGGGCCTTTAGCTAAAGGACTTGATTTTACAACATAGAAAGGGCTTTAGGCCATTGTAACTCAACCAAACCCTAGCCTAAAATATATGGATGGCCAAGACCTGATTCCTACCCCTATATAGTTCATCTTCAGGCCCCATTCATCTCTCCTACAATGAAACCCTAACCCTAATTGTGTTATTCCCCAAATTTGTCCCCTTACATCAAATCAAATCCAAATTCAACCAAACCAATTGCAAACTACTCCCTTTGAGTAGAGGAGGTCTCTATTTGCTAGCTAGGAAAAATTTGGAGCAATCTGACTATTGGATTTAGTGGAAGAACTTTGCAAGAGAATTTTTATTGGGATTCCAACTCCCAATTGGTAAGAGCCCTCTAAACCTTTAAATTCTAGCACTGTAGCAGTCCCCTGCTACTGCTGTACTCATACACATTTGAAACACCACTATTTCACTCCCTAGCCACTGGATTAGGTAGGCCATATGACTGACCATTGACCATAGGCTTGGGGCTATGAGCCATGACCATTTCGTGACATGGCAGCCACTGCATGGTTTCTCCATTGTAGTCGAGGCTTGCAATGCATATGTCCTTTGCATACTCTGTGTGCAGTTCAGTTGATTGGATCTTATAATTTTGTTCATACTATAGATATCATAGCCTAGCCACTATCTATCCCTAATGGCCAAGACTCTGAACTTGGTTCAGTCGAGATCCCTTTCAATTGCATAATACTACCTTGTCCACTGGTTGTAACATCTGTACACCACACATACACTTCATTACACTTTGATAATCACTGCATCTTGAATTATTGCATTTACTGCACTACACTTATTCATCTCACATTTTATTTCACTGCATAACCAAGTTCATTTTACCCTGTATATGTCCTGTGCATTAGAGTATCACACCATTCCCATGAGTTCAGTCTTGAGTTTGACCATCACTGCATATGCCCCACTGTGCAGTCGAGCACCCCCTTGCTCTGAGCTATTCATAGCATGTACTGCACCGCATCACACCATACTTTGCATTACCAATTTAGAATATACTGCATGTACATTTGAATGCCCTATACTCATAATCTTTTCCAACATCTCTTGTTCAGTCCTTCTATCTATCTCATTTCGTGCTGATATCCATCTTATTTATTTTGTGATTGAGTTATATCCTTCTGAGATTGTCCTCCGTTGGAAGAGTATATTTATATTAGACTGGTTCATTGACTTATGTTAGATGTTGTTGAGACCTAGGATAGCGTTCTACCGCCGACACTGCGACGTAGGCTGGACGTACCCACGTACTCGTGCCCCTAAATTGGGTACGGGTCGTGACACATTTTTAGTGGTGGCCCATGCAGGTCAAGATTTGCATTAGTACAATATCGAGGTAGCACAACGACTTAGTTGTACTACCACGAGCCAGCGATAGAATATAAGAAATAAGGTGTTAGTATGAGAGGATACTCAATCTCAGTTTGATTTCTTGAAAGATTCCTGGGACGACCATTGAGAATCTTATTTGAACTTCAATTTGAATCCTTTCCCCTTGTTCAGTTCATCCTTGCTCCTTGTTATTTAATTTGAATTTTGATGAATCGTTGTTGATTTCGATTTTCATATCGAGATAAATTTTATGACCTGAGTTACGGTATCTTCTGATAATATATGTTGACGATGATCATAGGGAAGGTAAAACGTCTACTTGATTATGGAAACTGGAGTTTCTCGCAACCATATTAGCCGACTTGGCGGAAACGTAGAGACCCGACTTTGGATGTACATATCTTAGTTATGAGATTTGGAATTTCTTGCAGCTATACTAGTCGGCATAGCGAGAATTTTAGACGACATGATTATAGAGGTGCATAACCTAGTTATGGAATCTACCGTTTATCGCAGCCTTGCTTACTGGCATGGAGAGGATTCTGAGTATCATGATTTTGGACAGACGTGTATGATTATCAGATTGTATCTTGAGAATGTTCTTAAATATATCATCTCTATCGTATCCTTCTGTTGTTATAAAATTGTATTACATCATCAATTAACTTAGGAGTAGGGATATTTTAGTTCTTGTAGAGCTTATTCATATGTAGTTTTTTTATAGTATAATGATTTGATGGCATGTATTAGGTCTTTATCTTAGAGATGATAGTTTAGTTTTGATATTAGAATAGTAACTCATTGTCGTTAATTATCCGTTGTTTATAATTATTTCTAGTTTTCATATAGGATGTTAGTCTGCCTTACATCCTTGATGATTTATTGATTTCCTTATCCTTTCTAGAATGGCACACATGACCCGAGCCCATCATCTGAGAGTAGCTGCAGCTCCGGATATGACTGAGAGCGTGCTCCCACCTCCTATTGCTTAGGACTATGTACGTATCCATGCCAGCTGCATACATACGAAGTCTACTCCAATATATGGAAACTCCTATGTATACATAAGCTGTAAAATGCAGTAAACCAAGAGTAATCTAATCTCATCCACAAATGAAGAATAATAGATATCATATAATCAACTGTAATAAGTCTTTGTACAATACGTTGGGCGGAGACAAATCCACTACCAACAAGAAGGGAAAAATATACATGAAAACGGAAAGGATTTGGCGGGAGTAGCAAAGAAAGATCGAAGACACGTCATCTCCGAATGAATAGAGAAGATCGTGACCTCGACTAGAACACCTGCAATATCACAAAAGCACACACCTGGAGAGATAACCAGGTCCTCAGAGGGACGTAACAGGATACAGAAAGAACATGCCATAATACTGAATACAAAATATGCCACAAAGAAAATAAGTGATAAGACAACAATAAGGTAATCTAACCGTACTATTGTGTTTATGCAGTTAAGAACAAACCTCCAATACATGGGTATCTGGCTCAGTAGCAGTAACTCAGGCATGGTCCCATCAGGATACCAAGGACCTCAAAGCGTAACATTTTTCGAATGTCAGAGGCCAGCAGTATCAGTAATTGGAAAGTGCATAAGGACCCATACGTTAAGGAACTGTTCTTCCCATCCAATGCCTAACAGAGTCACATTCATGTCTCGTATACCTCTACTAACTGCTAAGTCTCCTAACATGCCTCTATTAGCAGTTAGCCCTAACGCATGCACATGGGGGATCAGCCCACACGCAAGGACCTCTACATGCTACTCGTCTCACACATCCTTGTGGTACAACTGTGTCGAGGCATATGCAATACACTACAAATGGTAGTCCCATAACTCTAAGTTTATATGCAATCAAAGGATAGTAACAAAGTAACTAATAATCACTGAGCATGTAGAAAATCAAGAACTGTAATAACTGGAAATAATGAATAGTGATATGTAAATAAATGCAGACTAAATGTAAACACTATAATGGCAAGGTATCTTGCCTGATTCTGTGCTGTAAATATGAAACGCCGCTCCCGCGTCCACGCCTCCGGAACCCGACGCTCCTAGATAATTAATTAACTAAATTAAGTCACTACTTATGAAACTTACGACACGACTTAAATAGTCAAAGTAATGTGTTAAAATTATATTCAATCTCTCGTGGAACCATTTAGATCCATACAATCACACACAGGTTCCACGAGACATCAAAACACAGTTTTAGGGTTTCTAACTTTTAATTAGTCGGTTATGCCCCTACTTCAATAACATACTTAAAAATTATATAAAAATCATAAAAATAGTATTTGAAATAATTTTCTACAGATTTATCTCTAAAATTCCAGAATTAATATTTCTAAAGACATTTACGACTGATTGATTACTAAGTCAGCTAGTCTACCCGAAACTCGTCCGGAACATAGTTTATGACTCAAAATTGCTAAAATAATCAAAAATATATTTTAAACAGAAATAAAATATTTTATTTCATAGAATAATATCAGAGGTACAAGGGTTTAGTTATACTACAAGTTTGGGACATTCTAGGTCAGCCGGTTACCCGAAATTAGCTAGTTTTGACCTACAATTTTCTCGACCAGATTTGAGTTGCTAAAATTATGAAAAAATACTTAAAAATCCTAATTTATGTATATGAACACACATAAAATTCAGTTTCGAAAATAGCCACCAATAACTTATAGTTCCTTTACAATGGAGTTAATTTTGATCCTACCGACGCATGAATATTATGCCTATATTTTATAAAATCTTTATGGATTAACAAAAGCCATCAAAATATAATTTTTAAAAAATTAATAACATTTTTCTATAGAATTTTAGCAAAGGTTTTTAGAAGAAAAGATTATGGTTCTTACTAAAGATCCTTGCTAGAAAGGGTGATGATGGCTTCTCTTCACCAAAGCTCCAATATTTTCCGTTATCCTCGCTTTCTAATCCTCTCTTAGTGAGTATGGGAGAGTTTACAACGGCTATAGAGGATTGGATGGGGGAGATGGAGTTTTTAGGGTTTGTTTTGAAGGATTTCGGGGATGTATGGTGGAGGAGATGAGTTTTTTGAAGGATGGAGAGATGTGCAATGGAGGAGATGATGTATGGAGGCCATGGGGAGTTTGTTGCTGTCGAAATTATGGAGAGAGAGAGGGTTTTGGTCGGCCAAAGGTGAGGGAGAGAAAGATTTGGATTTGGTTAAGATTTGGGATATGTTGGTATATTTAAACGTATCCTTAAATAAATTTTAAGCAATCTAGGATTTAAATCCTATTTAATTTGATGCATTTGACCATGGGAGGTTGCTTGGCCGAAATTATCATGGTGGAGGTCCACTTGGCATGATTTGGTTGTTTGGTGAGTTGACAAGTTGATTGGATTGAGGATTTAAAAAGGGGTTTCCTAATATAGAACTATTTAATTCTATCTATGTAATTATACTACAAAATCTAAATTAAATACAAATAAATGTAATTATTAATATTTATTAATGTCCAACATGCCTACATAGAGTTGGGTTTGGTTTGGAAGAGGTTTGGAAAGGTTTTGTGCAACCGGGTCTCCTAAAAAGTCATAAAGGCTTTCTTAACTAATTAATTAAATAAAAATATAACTTGTGCCATAATTTGAATGGTTAACATGCAAGAGATTACAATATGACCATGGCATTCCTAACATGGCTAGCATACTAGTTAAATCATCCGACTATGCTAGGCATGCCATACTTTCTAGTCGTCTTGCATATTCAAACTCAACCATGGCTATAGTCCTTTTATATAATATAAATAAGATAAAAATAAATTAGAATTAAATAAAATCCAAAAATAATTTAAATATTCCTTTAAATTATAAGAGGTTTTACATCCTACCCAACTTATGACAATTTCGTCCTCGAAATTAAAAATAATCATAATATCAAGAATTGCAAGATTTTGTACGGAGGGAGAGTAGGTACGTCAAATCTTAGCTCAATTTTTGAAAGGATGGAGGGGTGGTTGTCATAGGAATCCTAATTGACCTCATATTCTACAAGATGGTGTATGCTTCCTTCCATACTCTACCCAACTTATAGAAGTTGGCCACCCGTAAAGATCGTCGTCATTACAAGACTTTGAGGAGGACAATTTCTAGGGAGGGGCACGAGAATAATGGACACTTCTGACCACAGTTTTTGATTCTAAGTGAGCCTCAATAACACCGTGACGTTCTTGGTCAATAACAACTATAAGAAAGTTACTACAATCAAACATTGTCACTCTAGTGGTCATGCTTCTGACAAGCTGGTAGTGACCTCTTGTTGGAATATACTAAGGTGTATCGGTTCAGAAGGATTCGTTCTACGTCTAACATGGGAAACAAAGAAGTGAGCTTGAAAACTTAGGAAAGAAAAATTTATGGCCAAGTGATGAGAATCAATGATAATTAAAGAACCCAGGCTATAGAATATGATTAGGCAAGTGTTTTTAAAACTCTAAGTCAAAATGACTAATATGTGTGGGCTGATGTTTGGTTGTGTAGGAGGCATGCGCTTGCTTGTTGGAAGGCATATGTCATAGGTGTGCGTCTTGCATAGATCTTGAGTATTCAGTTTAGTTAAGGGAATGGGTCGATATTTGCATGGGTGAAATCGAATAGGTCGAATTTGGGTCTCTATGGTTTGTTTTGAGGAAACAATGTGTCATGCACGTGGTGTAATTTTTAAATGGAGCACTGGAAAGTTCGTTTACGTGGGACATGTATGTCATGTGAGTAGCATGACTACTCTAGTTCGTGAGTGTTAACTTTGTCGAAAGGAAAAGGCTAGCGTTGTGCTTCAATTATCAAAATCACAGTCGAGGGTATCACATGATACGAATATGGGTCGACGTTATAACCCATTGAATTATTAGTCTAATTGGAACCAATCATTTCCAACCACTTGCTAATTCAAAATCATATATTTTTTAGAGAGGCTTGCGATCTATTGGCCTAAAAAAAAATTAAAATTTGCTATTGATTTAAACAAAAATGATTCTATGATTGACTTGAAGAATTTAGCTTGCAATCTGTTACCGTAGTTATCTAAACGTACGAGTAAAGGGATATAAAATGCAAAATAAAGGATCGTTTCATAAATTCTATACGGATGGAAGAACGGTCACGATTGTAATCCCATTCTGAGAGGTAGAGTATAATAAGTTTAATGTTCTACCCAACTTATAGAAGTTGGTTAATTAGGGAAAGCACAGTAATAGGGCTTCTAAGAAGGTCAAATTTCAAGGAGGTATAGGAAGTATGAGGTATTTCCAATCATAGTCACAGACTCAATAGGAAGTCTAGGTATTATCTATTTAATATGGCCCATATATTAACTATGTTTGGTCAAGACTGTATGAGAGGTCTTGGTCAAGTATATCCGAAAGCAAGTTGGTACCAAGAGATGCATAACATAGGCTACGAAGAGATGCAGTTACAAAATCTATGGAAGGAGAATTAGTGAGCCGAGAGGTGGGGCCTACATAATAGGAGTGAAGGCCTATTCATCAAGTTTGGTTTTATAGTCCCAATATGGCGATAGGCTATGATGGGTTTTACTAAGTCTCAATAGGTTCCCTAATTGGACTTCAATCTTTGATTGCATGAACTTTAGATTTAATCTATAGTGGCTGGACAAAATTTTGTGGAATTTTAAACCATACCTATTAGGTTAGGGTAATGTAGAATAGGTTCAAATTCAAGTGGTTGGGCAAATTTTTCGTCGGGTAATGTAGAATAGGTTTCAAATTTTAAACCATCCCTATTAGGTTAGGGTAATGTAGAATAGGTTCAATGTGTCATGCACGCGGTGTAATTTTTAAATGGAGCACTGGAAAGTTCGTTTACGTGGGACATGTATGTCATGTGAGTAGCATGACTACTCTAGTTCGTCAGTGTTAACTTTGTCGAAAGGAAAAGGCTAGCGTTGTGCTTCAATTATCGAAATCACAGTCGAGGGTATCACATGATACGAATATGGGTCGATGTTATAACCCATTGAATTATTAGTCTAATTGGAACCAATCATTTCCAACCACTTGCTAATTCAAAATCTTATATTTCTTAGAGAGGCTTGCGATCTATTGGCCTAAAAAAAATTAAAATTTGCTATTAATTTAAACAAAAATGATTCTATGATTGACTTGAAGAATTTAGGTTGCAATCTGTTACCGTAGTTATCTAAACGCACGAGTAAAGGGATATAAAATGCAAAATAAAGGATCGTTTCATAAATTCTATACAGATGGAAGAACGGTCACGATTGTAATCCCATTCTAAGAGGTAGAGTATAATAAGTTTAATGTTCTACCCAACTTATAGAAGTTGGTTAATTAGGGAAAGCACAGTAATAGGGCTTCTAAGAAGGTCAAATTTCAAGGAGGTATAGGAAGTATGAGGTATTTCCAATCATAGTCACAGACTCTATAGAAAGTCTAGGTATTATCTATTTAATATGGCCCATATATTAACTATGTTTGGTCAAGACTATATGAGAGGTCTTGGTCAAGTATATCCGAAAGCAAGTTGGTACCGAGAGATACATAACATAGGCTACGAAGAGATGCAGTTACGAAATCTATGGAAGGAGAATTAGTGAGCCGAGAGGTGGGGCCTACATAATAGGAGTGAAGGCCTATTCATCAAGTTTGGTTTTATAGTCCCAATATGTTGATAGGCTATGATGGGTTTTACTGAGTCTCAATAGGTTCCCTAATTGGACTTCAATCTTTGATTACATGAACTTTAGATTTAATCTATGGTGGCTGGACAAAATTTTGTGGAATTTTAAACCATCCCTATTAGGTTAGGGTAATGTAGAATAGGTTCAAATTCAAGTGGTTGGGCAAATTTCCCGTCGGGTTGGTAGAATAGGTTCTGTAAGTGTCACGACCCGCACCCTAGGTAGGGGCACAAGTGCGTGACCACGCCCAGCCTACACCGTAAAAACGGCATAGAACGCTGTAGGTCTACTAGCCAACAAATAGTATATAATAACCTGTCATCTCCGTACGGAGGAATATAGTATGAAATACTGATAAACTCAATCACAATCTAGAAGGAAGAATCATGGCACGAAAACTAGATAGATAAAAATCACAAGTACAATATCCAGCTCAACAACGAGAGAAAGAGAGAGAGTCACAAAGTAATATGGTTATACAATCCCAAATATAATATAATAACATAAGTAGCAAGCTGGAGACAAGATCCAGACCAAAATGTCTATTCTAACTAAACTAAGCTAGAGGCTCGTGTTGACACAAAGTCACAGTCAACCAAATATTGATAATATTGACTAAATAATACTTGTAATAATTCAATACGACACACGACGACTACATCCAGCCAAGCCAGACGACAACTCAGTTTTGCAATTGCAGTCATTTTTTAAGTCTGTACTTTTATTTTATTGAGTCTAAAATGATTGTAAGCTGAGTTGTGCTGAGCTCTTGAGACTAAACCCATAACCTATCCAAAATCCATAAAGCTCCACATCCAAAATAAGCCCATTAGACCCTTAGACCCATTCTGTGCTCTGGAGACAGAGTTCGGGCCGAACTCTGCCTCCACACAGAGTTCGGGCCGAACTCTGTCCCCTAAAAATCAGCACCCTAATTTTTAGGGTTGGCTGGTTGCTAGTTGTCCAACGGCCAAATTTTTGAAAATTTCTACCAGAATTTTGGCTGATAAAAACCTATAAATAGGCCAAAAATTCTCTCATTTTCATTCATCCAATCTTCTCTTCTCTTCTCTCTTAAGCTCAATATAAGCCACATCCTTCTTCATCTACTAGCCACAAGCTTCCTAAGTCTCGAGTGCTCAGCATCTCTCAGTTAGGAGTCTCGTGCAAGAGTTTAAGAAGTAGCTTGGAAAATTCCAAGCATCGCCACTGCGATCCTTTGTAAGAAGTTGACGTGCTCTTCTGAAGAAAAGGCACGGGGTGTAACTACTATTTCACAAATAGTGGATTTAATCCTGAGCTAGAGTTCTCAGGCCTGGACTAGTCCTCCACGAGGGAAACCAGGTTAAAATCGGCGGTATTTACGTATGCTTTCTTGCTCCTCATTTATTTCCGCATTTACTCTGATTATTTTTAGATTGTGAAAGAGTTTAATTTTTAATTGGATATTATCGCTATAAACTCTATTCACCCCCTCTAGAGTTTCCATCTGTTCTTCAATTGGTATCAGAGCTCTGTTCTCTTTACAAGGACTTACATCCTAGAGCTGATCCATGGCAACCACACAATCCTTGATTTCCAATCACGGTGAAGGACAGTCCACTTATAGGCCTCCCATATTTGATGGAACTAACTACACGTATTGGAAAATAAGGATGAGCTTTTATCTCAAGTCGCTAGACTTTGACCTGTGGACTATCGTCACTGACGGTTACAAAAAGCCCGCCAGGATAGTTGTCAATGGTGATCTTGTTGAAAAATCACATAACAAATATTCTGACGAGGAGAAGAAACTGGCAAGTCTAGACGCGAGAGCTATTAATGCTTTATTCTGTGCTATAGACATGAATGAGTTCAACAGGGTATCTACATGCACCACATCTCACGAAGTATGGAGACTTCTCGAAGTGACGCATGAAGGAACCACCCAGGTCAAGGAATCAAAGATAAGCCGTCTCACTCAAGAATATGAGGCTTTCAAGATGAAGCCAAATGAGACGATCACACAAATGTTCACAAGATTCCTTGACATCATCAACCCCCTGTCTTCGTTCGGCAAATAATATTCAAATCACGAGAAGATCCGCAAGCTACTTAGGGGGCTTCTAAAGATTTAGAACCCTAAGGTGACAGCCATCGTTGAAGGAAATGATCTCACAATCATGTCTATGGAGACCTTGATGGAAAAGCTAATGACTCATGAGCTTGACCTCAAGGACTTCGAAGAGCCTGCTCCTAAGGCTAAGGAGATCGCATTGAAAACTCACCGACGAAGGGCTGAACCCGAAGAGACGGATGATGATGACTCAGAAGATGATCAAGCCCTTATGGTCCGCAACTTCAAGAAATTCTTTCGCTTCAATCGAAGAAAGAGGGAACCACAAGAAGATGGCGAAGAAGAGCCAACCTGCTACGGTTGCAAGAAGACTGGACACATCCGAAAAGATTGTCCATTCTTGAAGAAGAGCAACCGCGATGAGAAGCCATACAAGAAGACTTCCTCAAAGAAATATGCCAACACAAGCATTTGGCATGAAAGCGAAGCTAGTGACTCCGAGGAAGAAAAGGACTCTCCTCAAGATACGGCCAATTAATGTGTGCCTAATGGCAACGTCTGACAAGGTATCAAACGAAACTCTTGACGACTTCACTTTTGATGAACTTGGCGATGCTTTTACCGATCTACTTAGTGATCACAAAAAGGTCATTGGTAAATACAAACATGCCAAGGACAAAATCAAAAGTCATGAAGTCAAAATACAAAGACTTTCTCTATTACTTGATAACATTAGAGACGCTTCACCCACAGATGTCACTGATGAGGTATCTAAGCTTAAAATAAGCTTACATAATGCCGAAGCACGTATTGAACAACAAATACAAGAAATCACAGCACTCAACACGGAGCTTGCAGAAGAAAAGAGTAGACACAAGATTTCTATTACTAAGATGTATGGTTTGAATGCTAAGGTTACTGAACTGCAAGCTGTCTCTAAGAAACTAGAGACTAAATTGGGAAAACAGGTTGCTCAACCTCAAACCCAATCACATGAGACACACACAAAGCATGACACCACTCATACTAGTCAACTACGTCATCCACATGCTGCTCATAATTATGCTTACATATACACACACTTTCACAAAGGACACAAACCACATGCACGTAGAAATAATTATCATATGTCACACAATCATCATGCTACATTTAGATACAATCATCACAATATTGCACAAAGACACAATCAACATCACTCTATATATAGAACTCATCACCATGCCATACCATATAGACAATATTACCATGCCACTCCACATCACTCTACACATAGTCATCATCACCATGCTAATTCTACATATCTTCATACTCATCACTCTACTTATAGATATCATCAGCATGCTCCTAATATAAATAGGAATGCTACATGTACTTATTGTGGTTTACAAGGACACATTTCACCACAATGTAGAATTAGAAGATTAGTAGATAGAAAGATATATGCATGGTTTCCAAAAACTAACTCTTCAGGACCCTCAAGAACTTGGGTACCAAAGGTCACATCTACTCTTGATGTAGGTGGACCTTCCCTTCTCAACTAAGAGTAAGTGGATTCTCGATAGTGGATGCTCGCGGCATATGACGGAAGACGTAAATCTTTTCGCATCACTATCGATGAAGAGAGAAGGATATGTATCCTTCGGCAATAACCTAAAAGGTTATATTATAGGTAATGGCAATATTGGTTATCCTCCCTCTCCCGTAATAAAGGATGTCTGCCTAGTGACCGAGTTAAAGCATAACCTGCTCAGCATTAGTCATCTTGCTGACCATGGATATGACATTAACTTTGGACATAACAAATGCCTTATTTATGATAGGTCAACGGGAGACATCGCTTTTGAAGGGGTAAGAGAGGATAATATTTATATTTTCTATTTGTCTGGAAATACTAACAATGCAGGTAGATGCCTATATGCTCATAAAGATGAACGATTACTGTGGCATCAGCGTCTTGGTCATGCCAACATGGATACTATATTCAGGCTATTGACCAAGAAGCTAGTTAGAGACTTGCTCGATATCACATTCAAAAAGGATACGGTATGTGTCGAATGTGAGTTGAATAAAGCAACCAAATCGTCTTTCCATTCCATAAACTCTGTAAGCACTACTAGACCCTTACAACTACTTCATATGGATTTATTTGGCCCTAGTAGAGTAGCCAGTCTTGGTAGAAAACTCTATGCCTTTGTTATTGTTGATGACTTTTCAAGATTTACTTGGGTTTTCTTTCTTACACATAAAGTGATGCTATTGCTGTTTTCAAGATTTTTGTTAAGAAAGTTCAAAACTAAAAAGGCTACATGATTACTCGAATCCGAAGTGATCATGGAGGCGAGTTCAAAAATTCTAATTTTGAAAAGTTTTGTGATTCTAATGGTTTTGATCATGAGTTTTCTTGTCCAAGAACTCCTCAACAAAATGGTGTTATGGAGTGGAAGAATAGGACTCTTGGTGATATGGCCAGAGTCATGTTGAACAAGTTTTTACTTCCGAAATACTTTTGGGCTGAAGCTGTGTGTATAGCATGCCACATTTTAAATAGAGTATTTATTCGTCCTATTACGAAGAAAACACCCTATGAGCTTTGGTTTGGGAGAACCCCAAATGTTTCTTATTTTAGATTTTTTGGCTGTAGATGTTTTATCCTTAACACCAAAGACAACTTAGGCAAATTTGATGCCAAAGCTGACGATGGTATTTTCCTTGGCTATGCTGCCAAGAGCAAGGGATATAGAGTTTTTAACAAACGCTCATTAATTGTGGAAGAGTCTACAAATGTGACTTTTGATGAAGACAACAGTGCAGCAGCTACTATTGATGATGATGTTGAGCCATCAACTTCTACTCTAATAAATACCACAACCGAAACCAATTCTCTGGAAGGCTTGCCAAAGAAATTCTCTTTCAAGCCATCACACCTAGAAAATTTGGTGATCGGTGAGGTGTCACGTGGAGTAACTACTAGATCATCATTAAGAGAATCTATTGCTAGCACTGCCTTTATTTCACAAATTGAGCCGAAAAATATTTTAGAAGCTTTCAATGATGAATTTTGGATTTCTGCTATGCAAGAGGAACTCAACCAATTCGAGATGAGCCAAGTATGGGAACTCATTCCTAGACCGGCTAATCACTCGATTATTGGTACTAGATGGGTTTTTAGAAACAAAGTGAATGAAGATGGTTCAGTCACACACAACAAAGCTCGTCTAGTAGCCCAAGGATACAACCAAGAGAAAGGTATCGACTACGATGAGACGTATGCTCCTGTTGCTAGATTAGAATCCATTCGGATGCTTTGCACATTTGTAATTTTTTAATATTTCAAATTATTTCAAATGGATGTTAAAAGTGCTTTCTTGAATGGATTTATTAAGGAGGAAGTTTATGTAAAACAATCCCTGGTTTTGAAAATCACAAATTTCCCGACCACGTGTTCAAGCTAAAGAAAGCGCTGTATGGCCTCAAACAAGTCCCTAGAGCTTGGTATGAACGGCTAAGCAACTTCTTGCTTGAGAAAGGTTTTTCAAAAGGGAAAATTGATACTACACTTTTCATAAAATCCTTCAAAGATACTATTCTTTTAGTACAAATATATGTAGATGATATTATATTTGGTTCTACTGATGAAACCCTTTGTCAAGATTTTACCAAGTGTATGCAGACCGAGTTTGAGATGAACATGATGGGGGAGCTCAACTACTTTCTTGGGCTGCAAGTCAAACAAATGTCTAATGGAACCTTCATCTGTCAATCGAAGTATACAAAGGACATGCTGAAGAAATTCGACCTTGACAACGTCAAACCAATCAGCACTCCTATGGCTACTTCAACCAAACTCGAACCAGATGATAGCGGCAAACCCGTAGATCAACGTAAGTAGCGAGGTATGATAGGCAGTCTACTTTACCTTACTGCTAGTCGCCCTGATATTATGTTTAGTGTTTGCCTGTGTGCTAGATATCAAGCAAATCCTAAGGAATCACACATGACCGCGGTTAAGCGTATCTTTCGATACCTTAAGGATACAGTTACAGTAGGCCTAGTGTACCCCAAGTCAACATCATTTGACCTCATTGGTTACTCTGATGCTGACTTTGCCAGATGCAAGGTCGACCGTAAAAGTACGAGCGGTACGTGTCATTTATTAGAAAAAGCTTTAGTCTCTTGGTTTAGCAAGAAGCTGAATTCTGTCGCACTATCCACAACAGAAGCTGAATACATCGCAGCTGGGCGTTGATGTGCACAAATTATGTGGATGAAGCAAACCTTTGAAGACTATAATTTATCTTTCATGCATATTCCAATCTTTTGTGACAACACTAGTGCTATAAATCTTACTAAGAACCCCATTTGTCACTCACGCACGAAGCACATTGAAATACGTTACCACTTTTTGTGTGATCATCAGCAAAATGGCACGATTAACTTAGAATTTATTGACACTGATCATCAGTTAGCAGACTTCTTCACAAAACCATTATCCGAAGAGCGCTTCAATTTTCTTTGTCGTGAACTTGGAATTTTAGATTAAGCTGTTGTAAATTAAGATAAACCTGCATAAATATCGAGTATATTTTGATTCTATTATGATGAACTTGCTATGGGTACAAGCCGAAAGGGTCCTTCTGACAACAAGGCGTAAAAGCCTAAGCGACACGGTGCACTAGTCCACAGGACTACCGCTAGCTGGGATCCGGCCCCTACAGCTAACCCATGGCAGCTTCAAAATATTGAATTATGATATAATTCCTTGTTTATTATATGGTTCATTTTTATTTATCACATGCTGAAATACTAATTTTTTAACTTCATATTGCTGCTTCAAACTCACTATCTGTCATTCTTTTGTTTACCTATTGGATCTTTTCTGTAATTATACTCATATCTTTTATTGGTTTTTCTATTACTTAACCAATATTTTTTACCTTTTTGCCTGATTCCTGTTCTGTAACCAGGACCTGGAATTCGGGCCGAACTCTGCCCCAACCAGAGTTCGGGCCGAATTCGGTCTGACTGTTCCAGAACCGGGAACAGCCCCAGCCGTTGATCTAAAGTAAGATCTAATGGTCATGAATTGATCCGACCATGAGAAACCCCTCTCATATTTTCGGTCCCTCTTCCCTCTCCTTCTTTATTACCACCTTTTTCACTTCTCCAACACAATTCTCTCAAAACCCTAACCCTAATTTCTCCTTTCTAGAGCTCCATTCTTCCCCAAACTCAAGGAGAAGGCTTATTTTCAAATTCTCTTTCATTGTACATCACTAGTTTGAGGTATAAATCCTTACTTTTCTATATCTCAATTTCTTTCTTTATCCATTGTGTTATGGCTCCACGTTTGCTCAACCGCGGAAAGAGACTTCGGACCGAGGGCGCATCCTCGTCGAATGTTTCTCCTTCCGTTGCACCGCCCGTTGCACCACCCGTTGCACCGGCCATTGAACAACAACCACCAATCCATCCGTTGTTCAATCCTCCACGTCCACATGATCCAAACACTTACGACGACCAAATTTTTGTATCACTAGACGCCTCGAATGATTGGTTTAGTGATTTTCGGACACGTCCAGTGTTTGCGGGACACCCCATCAACTTTACTATATTCTCACAATATGATGCACTATTTCATGACCTTTGCCTTGATGAACTCGTTACCACAAATTTGGTCATTTATCGTAGTGCCATTCAAATGTTTTACTGCTACTTAACCCATGATGACACTCATATTTATTCACGAGTTGCGGGAATTGATATCTCCTTTGATGATTTTGAATTGGCCGAATATCTTGAACTTCAAGAGCCAAATTCATGGAAAAAGCTTGTTGAAGCTAGATCATTTCAATTTTTTGAAGGAATTTCACTTGAAAGTTTCAAGGACGACTTGTGTAGCCCTAACACACGTCCTCGTAAGCTTTTGGCAAAATTCCTCAATCCTTATTTCTATGAGCTTCATCGGATCATTTTTAACACCATTCTACCCAAAGTGGGTTCTACCGTCGAAGTCACTTATTTTGAGATCTCAACATTATACCATCTCTACTTCCATGTTCCCTTTAATCTTCCACGCACAATGATGGATTGGATGATCAACAGTAGGAAGAAACCAAGATCTTTGGTTTATTCATTATACCTTCCTATGATCTTTCGTGCATTTTATGTACCCCTTGATGAGTGTCCATTCTTACCTGCCCCTGCCTTCCTCTCTAAGGCAAGGAGGCTTCACGCGGCCATTGGCTCACCAGTAGTGTCTGAGCATTCTGATGATGAGCCAGATGCTCCACCTCTTGGACAGGATCCTCCTCCTTCTCCTGCCACTCTTGAGTCTCTTCAGGCCATGCTCCGAGATCGCTTCACTTTGAAGGACGATCGATGGACTCAGCTGGATTATCGAACCACCTTGCAGATGAGTGCTATCAGCAACTCGCTGCATGACATTCAGTATTCCATGTCTCGCCATCCTACCATGCCCAATCCTATGGAGCGAGACCCCGATCGTGAGGGATTTCGTATTGATGACCCTTGGGTTCGTCGCTACATGGATCCGGATGCGGCATTTGTGGACCCACGTCACTCCTTTACTGATCCATCGGACGGCGCCGGGCCCTCTCATGCTCGACGATGGATATGGACTACTTTTGATGATGCTACTGAGGATCTTAGACTATGGTTTATGCATTTTGCTTTAGTTGCTTTTATGTATTTGGTTTGTAGTAGACTTATTATGAGTTATGACTTTTGAGACTTTGGTAGTTCTATTATCATTTTATCTGTCATTATGACTCTTGAGACATTTGGTCATTATCTTAGTTTATATGCAATTTCTTCTCTTTTGGGTGTGTTTGCCAGTTATTAATTGTTATCTCATATTGCTAAATGCCAAAAGGGGGAGATATATGTATATTCTGTTTGGTTTATATATGCTTTTGGAAGAATATTCTTAACATGCCAATAAAAATTACAACATTGTTTACGGGGGAGCTATTCTTAAGCTCGGCACTAATTATGGGGAAGCTATATACTTTTGTCACCTCATGTGTCCAGGTATGAATATTGAATATACAATTATTATTTTTGTCAATTATCAATATGGGGGAGATTGTTGACACAAAGTCACAGTCAACCAAATATTGATAACATTGACTAAATAATACTTGTAATAATTCAATACGACACACGACGACTACATCCAGCTCAAGCTAGACGACATCTCAGTTTTGCAATTGCAGTCATTTTTTAAGTCTGTACTTTTATATTTATTGAGTCTAGAATAATTGTAAGCTGAGTTGTGCTGAGCTCTTGAGACTAAACCCATAACCTATCCAAAATCCATAAAGCTCCACATCCAAAATAAGCCCATTGGACCCTTAGACCCATTCTGTGCTCTGGAGACAGAGTTCGGGCCGAACTCTGCCTCCACACAGAGTTCGGGCCGAACTCTGTCCCCTAAAAATCAGCACCCTAATTTTTAGGGTTGGCTGGTTGCTAGTTGTCCAACGGCCAAATTTTTGAAAATTCCTACCAGAATTCTGGCCGAATTCTGCCTGATAAAAACCTATAAATAGGCCAAGAATTCTCTCATTTTTATTCATCCAATCTTCTCTTCTCTTCTCTCTTAAACTCAATATAAGCCATACCCTTCTTCATCTACTAGCCATAAGCTTCCTAAGTCTCGAGTGCTCAGCATCTCTCAGTTAGGAGTCTTGTGCAAGAGTTCAAGAAGTAGCTTGGAAAATTCCAAACATCGCCACTGCGATCCTTTGTAAGAAGTTGACGTGCTCTTCTGAAGAAAAGGCACGGGGTGTAACTACTATTTCACAAATAGTGGATTTAATCCTGAGCTAGAGTTCTCAGGCCTGGACTAGTCCTCCACGAGGAAAACCAGGTTAAAATTGGCTGTATTTGCGTATGCTTTCTTGCTCCTCATTTATTTCCGCATTTACTCTGATTATTTTTAGATTGTGAAAGAGTTTAATTTTTAATTGGATATTATCGCTATAAACTCTATTCACCCCCTCTAGAGTTGCCATCTGTTCTTCAGCTCGTCGGATGGAGCTAAGCCCTGCTGAACCAAGGTTTCCAAGTCTAGGCCGACTACGTCATGAGGACCGTAGTAGCTAGGACAATCCTCCCCGCCATAATCTGTAAAATTTTGTCAACATATCCAGTCAGGATGAAACGAGCACAAATCTCAAATAACAGTTCTACTTAGAAAATATTGAAAATGTAGCAGTAAATAGAGAGAATATATGAGGTAAAATAATGTGTACATGAATTATGGTAAGGCATGTCAAGACTGTAACTGAATGTAAGAACAAGAAAATAGTATATATCATGTACAAAAATCTGGAACTATATCTATGCGAGTTTAGTATTAGTTTCAACATGTGATCGGCTTAGAACTTGATACAATATTTGGCCTGGCTAATCATACGTGAGTGTATGATTAACACTATACAATGATGATACTATATAATATTGTAGGGTATTGATCACATATCTACGCTAACACCCCCATCCCTGAATAATATAGTGGATCCAGTCATGACACGTCATGACACGTGATTCTCTGAGAAGGTAGCTAGCCTTCGCAGGAATCCTGTCTATACAATGCACAAGGAACTAGGAAGACTTACACAAGGCATACCATATATAAGAGGAATAATATCTTATGACGGGATCCAGACAAATACCAATCCATGTGAACAATGTGTCAAGAGAACAAGGATATCTACACTAAATACTAGAAACAAAGACGATATCATAAAACAGAAATATTATCAGAGAATGTACTCGCCTGTGATGTGATGGATAAGTCGTCTGAGTCCAAAAACAGTGCCTCGAGGACCTATAGATGGAATACTGTATCAATATAATGGTTTGGAAGTGAAATTAAGTCATACTGAGTCAAACTAGGTCAAGACACGTCAAACAAAGTCAATCTAGGTCAAACAAGGTCAAACTAGATTGTACAGGGTCAATGTAAGTCATATTAGGCCTAACAAAGTCATACTGGGTCAATACAAGTCAAACAGAATCAAACTAGGTCGATTTAAGTCAAAGGTTAACTTACAGTTGACTTTTGGTCAACTGGTCAACTCTGGTCAACCCTAGGTCAAAACTAGTCCAAGTCTACTATTTCTAACCATTACCAACCATAATATCCGAATTTTAGCTATATCTTAAAGTATTAAACCCATATGTTGTGAAATGGGTATTATCCCTACTTATTCCGTTTACCCTTTCTACCCTAATACTAAGGCCAAGTAGCTTTCCTTAGGAGTTCCACTTCCGGCTTCCTAGGGTAGTAGAATACTAACCTACACTAACATTGCCTACCAAGTTTTCTAGGTAGAGTGGACATCCAGTCCATCTTACTTACCTACCAAGTTTTCTAGGTAAAGTGGACATCCAGTCCATCTTACTGTCCATGTTGTCTAATTACCCATTATCTTGGCAAAATCTCACCTTAGCTTCTAACTCCCACTCTAGGCTTTCCTACTTCATTCTAAGGTTTCCCCCACTCTTTATTATGGTATTTAAACCCTCTCCTAGAATCTCGATACCGTATTACGGTGTCTTGATATCTAAAAGTTAAAAAGGGTAAAAATCTCATTATCTTGAGTATCGTAAGATACTCAATGATATCTTGAGATACCCTTCTACTAATCTCCAACGAAACCCCGATTTTAACTTAGGAGCCTACCCACAAAATCTAATTTACATATCTAAGTCCCATCTCAAATTTGGACGCGTTCCGACACTCGGAACTCAAAATCACAATTTCTTATCTTTCCAAGGTAATCTCATTACCTTAGCCTCCAACCCATACTCTACTCATCCTCCAATAATCCACTAAGGTATTCTAACTCTTACCCTTGTATCTCGATACCATACTTTGGTATCTTGATACCTTACCTTGCCAATAAGGTAATTATCCAATTATCTTGAAGGTAAAGGGTAAATCTTAAGATACCACTCTAACCTCTAACTCTAATATCTAATTCTAATATCTATCTAACATATCCAACATCCTAACATTTCATTCTAACTCATCTTAACTCACTATCCTAACTTATTACATATCTATCTAACATCTAACATTCAACCATCATCTAATATCTAACTAACATATATATCTACATATACTTATCTAACATCCTACTTATACCCTCATTGAACCTCTCTAACATGTTATCTAACCTCTCATTCTAACATATCCAAACTCATATATATACCTATATGTAAACACTAACTTAACTCTCTAACCATCTAATCCACATGACTCACTAACTCACTACTAACCCTCACACTAACACACACATACAATAGAGGATTGGGGCTGCCTAGTGCAGCCCCCTATAGGCTGCTGTTGCTCCTGAAATAGGGGGAAAGCTGCTGACTTTCAGCAGCAAACTGCTGCTATGCAGTCCCCATATTGGGGCTGCTGCAGTGTGAAGCATAGGGGAAGCACATGCTGCTGTGGTGGCTGCCTAGTGCAGCCCCACATCCCCCTTATTCCCCCCCTCTCAACACACCACACATACCCTCTAATAACCCCTCAAACCACTCTCTATAATCCCTCTTCTAACACACTCAAAACACAAACAAATACTCACATCCAACACAAACAAAAATCCATAAACCCAACCATGAGACACTCACACACATGACCACTTACAAATTCACACTCTACACAAACACTAACACCCTCTCATCTTATGACACAAACAAACACATACATATATATATGCATACTACCAACACCACCACTACCACCACCACACACACACACTCCCCATATAAATATACACACATACACATACACGTATACATATACTCCTAAACGATCCAAAACCTTATCCGAATACCCAAATCTTTGAAATTCTACCCTCTAGGACCTAGACACGTGCCCCACACAAGAAATCTATGTCACCTCCAGTTTTCGAATTAGGGGTATTTTCGTCATTTTCAAGTTTTATAAATTTTTAGGAATTTTATTTGATTTTATATGATTTTTAGGGATTTATTTGAGTCGGTTTGAATTTTATCCAATTTGGACTTAAGTTGGAGACCCGGGTAGCCTGAACACTAGTGGGACCCACAAACTAGCTGGACTTGGCCCACATACTATCATAATTAGGTTAGAAACTATAAATCCTATTTTCCATGGCTTAATTAGTCATTTTAGAGCTTGATTAGCATTTAGAATTTAAACCGAAACAAACCGAACCAAACCCGAACCAACCCAACCTAAGTTTAATGGGTTTGGAGGGTTATTGGATCCTACCCAAGCCCAATAACCCCCCCCCCACATGGCCGGCCATGAGATGGAAGCCCCCCCTTTCTTCTACACTAAGTCACGAACTCTCTCTCTCTCTAAACTCTTTCTTCTTCCCAAGCTTTCTTTCCTCCAAGAAAATCTATTTTAGGTATGTCATTATTCCTCTATTTATTACTCTTTTCCATTTATTGTCTTCACAATAATTGTAGAGGGGGAGATTCTCTACACTTTGCCCACAAACTTTGTAGGATTCCCTAGAAATATAGGTTAGGGATTATACGGGGGTTTTTCTAATTAGAGTGATATATATATATATATATATATATATATATATATATATATATATATATATATGTGTATGTATAATATATATATTTGAATTTGTGTGTGTGTAGAGGAATGAGGGTGGTGGTGGTGTTGTCATGAGAGTGATGGTGGTGTGAGAGAGTGTTGTGTGAGAGTGTGTGTGTGTCTATGTATATATAAATATATCTATGTGTGTATGTATTTATATAAAGATATATATATATATATATTTTTATATAAAGATATATATATATATATATATATATATATATATATATATATATAAAATATATATATATATATATATATATATATATAGAGGAAGATAGGAGGAAGAAGAAGTAGAAGGAGAAGAAGAATAAGAAGCAGCAGCTGCAGTGGCAGAATACAGCAGCAGCAGCAACAATTCACAGCAGCAGCAGCAGTGAATGCAGAGTAGCAGCAGCTGCAGCTGCAGCATCATTCCCCCCCCCATTTTAGCCCATTAAGCCCCTATAAAACCCCCCATATATATATATATATATATATATATATATATATATATATATATATATATATATGTATTTATGTATGTATGTATGTATATATATAGATATATGTGAAACCCATGCTTGTAATTAATTAATAATAGTGTTATAATTAGTATTTCCAAGTTATTATTATTATTATTAATATTATTAGTAAATATTTTGAGTGAAAGTGTTTTCAAAAATAATAACAGGGACTTTTGGATTCCAGACCCAGACCCGAGTCCGAACCCAGACCCAAGCCTGAGCCCAAACCCAATCTTTTTCCTATTTCTTAATTCTGAATTGTTTGGACTTGGTTAAGTATCATATAAAAAAAAATATATATATATATTATTTTTGGGCTGGTCCCGTAAGACCAGCAACTGCTCACTCCACACACGAATTAGTAAAGCCCTGTCCTATTCTCCCTCTCTCCCTTAATGCCTCTGGACCACACATTCTCCCAACGTTCACCACTCCCCTCTCTTATTACTCCAACTCCCCAACTATTCTCCTCACATTCACAAACTTCCCATTCTCTTCACAGAGAAGCATTTCCTCTCCTCTTATTCTCCTCTTAAACTCTCTCCATTACTCTAAACACACCATTCCCATCTCCTCAAACTCCCAGGAGACAAACCCCCTCTTCACCAACCCCCCAAACCCGCGCCCCCTTCGTGGCCGAGCTCCGGCGACCGCGTCAGCCCGTCGCCGTCCCTCTCGCGGCCAAATCCGGCCGACCAGCGCACTCCGGCGACCCCGCGCGGCCTTCCCGCCGGCGCCCTCGCTCCCCCACGAGCGCAACCGCCCTGTCGCCGCCCTCCAGCGCTGAGTCCGGCCGACCCCCTTCCCGACCGCCGACCCCCTTCCCGACCGCCGACCAGCGCCGAGCTTCCCTCGCGCGCACACCCCACTTCTGGCCAGCGCCTTCCCGGCCGACCACACTCCGCCGAGCTTCCCTCGGCAACTACTCTGGCGTGTTCTGGCTCGCTGCCATTTGGCGAGTCTTCACTGTTGGTCCTGTCGTGCCCTGATTTCTGATTTCGTGGTATTTCCTCGACGTCGTTGCTTGTACAGCACTATTTCGGGAATTACGTCGCTGATTCAGGAGCTCTTTTCTTTCTTTAATATTCATCTGAGAGCTCTAGCCAAGCAATCGGAGGTATAACCCCTGTCCCGCTATTTTATTATTATTGTCGATGATGAAATGGTCCCTGATTCCATTGGGAATTCGGTTTTAGCGACGTCGTAATTTTCCGGGACTTTCGAAAAGGTCCCGTGAATTATTTTGGACTCCCGGAATATTTCGGGAATTTATTCGTGGTATGTTTTAGTTCTCCGAAATTTTTCGGGAACGTTCTGTGATTTATAGAATTGGAATCGGACTTCCGAAATTATTTCGGGTCATCCCGATTATGCTGTGGAATGGCTGTGGATGTTTTATATATATGAAATGCGGGTTTTTCCCTGGTTTGGGACTTGCAGGAATTATCGGCGCCATTTTCCCAGTTTTTGGGTTGACCAAAAACAGAGGAGATGCTACCCGATTTTTCCGTAAATCCTGAATTAATTTAAAAATAATTTTAAAATAATTTTCAGAATTTATTCGATATTTGATTTTGGGGTGACGACCGTATCGGTCAATGGACCCGGCTAAGTGCAAACGATACCGGCCCCGCCCGGACGTTGAGACAATTAGCCAGATGAGGATCAGACCATTATCTGAGACTTACTATTTATCTTTATTTTTATTATTTATTTTCTGTTTTTTATTTAATTTCTATTTCAGTTTAGGACTAATGGCAGTTTATCTCATTTCAATTTATGTAAATAAATTGTAATGGGCATAAGCCCAGCTGGCTGGTCTGTGACTGTAATAGCTTAGTTTTCTTGTCTTTTCTGGTTTTGCGAGTTTTTATTATTTAACGATTAAAATGATTAAAAAGTATTTTTCGTATAAAATTAATTATTATTTTCTCACCTAAAAATTGACAAGTTTGTTAATAATTAAAGATCACGTGTTTTCTCACTAAAATAAGAAAATTAGCTTTATATTATATTTATAAAAATTACCAAGTTTTCATAAATAATCTGGCAACGACGAGTTTTCCCCGAATTCAAAAGTTAAATAATCGTTTTCCCTCGTATCAAATCAACGCACTTAATAATCGTGCTCTTCTGTGTTTTGTAATTAAATAATTAAAATTGGACTAGGACGCAAATAGCGATTTCAACTAGCATAGCTAAGGCTGGTAAACTTAATCTCTGAGTTTATCTCTCGAATGTAGGAATTCGAGGACAACTCTAACTCCCCGTCTCGAAGTCTTCTACCCCTCCAGTCATTTTCATTGAGGCAAGTATAGTTTATGTTAGTTTACAGTTATTTACTTAATCGCTTTAATGCAATTTTAAACCACGATGCAAACACGAAACTCTCTCCGAGAGTACTGTACTGTAACTACTGGGGACTGGGGAATAGCGTAATGATTATGACCACTACTGTAACAAAACCCATTCTCCCTCCTGTAACAAACCCAAGCCGGTCATATGTCATTACCTGTTCAAATTACTGTTTTATACTGTAACAAACTGTTCCTATTTTAAAACTGTTTAGAACTGCATGATTCTATTACTTATTTAACTGTTTAAAAATTAGCATGAATTGTACTTTGCTCCCTCCTGACTGGAGATATATTTTTAGGGGATGTTGAGGATGCTGAGCTGTGTTACAACAGCTATTATGACCCTGTGTTATTCCCAGTTGTACTGCTAGAGTCCCCGCAGGAGGACGATGGGACTGAGGCCGATGACCCGGCTGCTAGATAGATTTTCTTTCTGCATTGTTCTTTTGTTTCAAAATTCTGTATTTCCTTTCAGAACAATTTTATTTGTATTTAAATTTCAGTCTAAATAAAGTTTATTTCCGAATTTGAGTTGTGACAAATATAGTGTTGTTGTATGGCTACATGCTACTGAACAGCTTACTGCCACCGTCTCAACAACGGTGCAGGCTGGGCATGATCCGACTAGACCCAGATTGTTGGAATCGGGTCATGACATGTTTTCAGTGGTGGCCCATGCAGGTCCTACAACAACTTAGGAAAACATACCTAGGAATAATTAGAACACTAGAACATTGATTTGTCACAACATAGGACCGAATTATATACATAAATATTTTTGTTTGATTATAGACTGGTAGGATACCTTGCTTATGTATGTACCCTAAACCTTCCAGATCATGGCCAAAGGAAAGACTACTAGATCCGGCCCTACTGACGATGAGGTGTCATCAACTGATCACACCCCTTCTCAAGCACGCCGGGACCCACCTCCCTTGCAGCTGACAGACCGTCCCCATGCTGCACCAGCTCCCCGGCCCGTTTACGCTTCCACAGCGCAAGCGGCAGAACCGGCACTTTCCCGGGCTGAGCCGCAGATCCCTGCGGTAGTGCCCGTACCAGCTGCTCCACCAGTGCCCGTGGATCCCACTGACCTAGTAGGAATGCTACGAGGAGTGCTTGAAGCACAGAGAGCTCAAGCCGAAGCCCACAGAGAGCAGACTGCTGCCCAAGCTGAAGCCCATCGCGAGCAGACCGCGATCATGAGAGAAGGCATGGAGAATGCCCACAACGTGGCCATGGCTGCCCTCGAGAGAGGAGGAACCACTTCATCAGGGCCACGACCTGCCAAGGTAAGCATGATTCAGGAGTTAATTATATTTCTTTAAAGGCCATTCTTTTGATTAGAGGCGTATTATTGCATGAAGGTTGGAGACATAGAAAGTTTTAAGAAGCAAGACCCTCGACCTTTCAAAGGAACCGAGGGTATCATCTACGCCGATGAATGGCTAGACCATATGGAGCGTCTCTTGAGCGTCGCTCGACTCCCGGAGGACCTTAAGGCTGAAGCTGTAGGACTCCAACTACAGGATGTGGCGAGCACCTGGTATCGAAATAAACCCCGACTCCAGGACAAGCAGCTCGACTGGGACACCTTCAAGAAGCTGTTCCGCAGGAAGTTCTTCCCGACTTCGGAGATGCGAGAAATGGAGAGGCAATTCCAGAACTTGAAGCAGGGAAACATGACGGTCAGCAAATATGCGGCAGAGTTCGGCCGACTAAGCCGCTTTGCCCAGAACCTGGTAGCTGACCCCAAGGATCGTGCTGAGCGATTCAGGTATGGCTTACGAGAAGAGATTCGCACCCCTGTGATCGCAGGTGGCACTAAGACCTATGAGAGAATCCTGATCCTAGCTCAAGATGTGGAGAAGAGCCAACCTTCTCGATCCAAGAGGGAGTACCCTGGAACTAGCAACTTCCAGGGTAGTCAGAAGAGGCCCAACAACAACAACAACAGGCCCTCACACCACCAGCATCATCATCATCAGGCGAGGATCAATGACCGGGCACACCAGAAGCAGATCCCTGTCTGCGACTATTGCAAGAGGCCGGGCCACCAGTCGAATATCTGCAGGAAGAGGCTAGGACACTGCCTAGTCTGTGGGTCTGCCACCCACCAAGTGAAGGACTGCCCCATGTCAGGCCACCGGCCAGGAACCAACCAGCAGAGAGCTTCCCTGCCTACTCAGCAACAACAGTTTGGACAGCACCAGCAGAAGACTGGGCGAGCTTTTGCCCTAGCAGCTGATGAGCAGGAGCCAGAGTAGGAACCCACCGCAGATGTCATCACAGGTTCCATTTATGTGTTTTCACATCCTGCTCTAGCATTATTTGATTCGGGTGCATCATATAGTTTCATATCATCCAAGTTTATATCTGCACACCACATAGATTCGGGACTTAGCAAAGTGATTAGTAGGGTTATGACCGGAGGTGGACCTATACCCATCACTGAGGCTTGTAATTGTCCCATAACCATCTCTGGCCATCAGTTCTCAACACCTTTACTAGTGATGCCCCTGCCCAACTATGATGTAGTCCTAGGGATGGACTGTTTAAGTGAACAGCATGCGCTGATAGATTGTCACCGAGGATGTGTAATCTTCAGCGCACCAGGAGAACCGGAGTTTGAAATCTCTCGGGCTCCGGAAGATATAAAGAGTATTACCTACTCCTCTATCACCGAAGAACCCGGGCCTCCTCACCCTATCATTGCGGAATTTATGGATGTCTTTCCAGATAGTCTTCCAGGATTGCCGCCAGATCGAGATGTGGAATTCAACATCGATCTAGTACCCGGCTCTTCCCCTATTTCTCGGGGATGCTGCAGAGTCAACCCCAAGGAGGCTAAGGAGATGAAGGATCAGATAGACGAGCTGAAGTCGCAAGGATTTATCAGAGACGGAGCTTCACCCTGGGGAGCACCAGTGTTGTTCGTGCCGAAGAAGGATGGAACCGTGCGGATGTGCATCGACTACCGGGCGCTGAACAACATCACCATCAAGAACAAGTACCCCCTGTCCCGGATCGACGACCTGTTTGATCAACTGAGTGGATCCAAGGTATTTTCAAAGATAGATCTCAGATCAGGCTACCATCAAATCAAGGTCAGGAAGGAGGATATTCCCAAGACGGCGTTCAACACCAAGTATGGACAATTTGAATTCTTGGTCATGCCGTTTGGACTGACAAATGCTCCTGCGGTATTCATGAACCTCATGAACAAGGTTTTCCATGAATATCTGGATCAGTTTGTTGTTGTCTTTATCGATGACATACTGATCTACTCGAAGACGGAGGAAGAGCATGAAGAGCACTTGAGGAAAGTGCTGAGTACCTTGAGGAAGGAAAAGCTCTATGGTAAGCTATCCAAATGTGAATTCTTTTTAGACAAGGTAGAATTTTTGGGCCATGTTGTCACAGGAAAAGGAATTTCGGTGGATCCAAAGAAGATAGCTGCTATTGAGAAGTGGACTGCACCAAGCTCGGTTGCAGAGATCAGGAGCTTTTTGGGACTAGCTGGCTACTACCGGAAGTTCGTGAAGGATTTTTCCAAGATTGTGGAGCCAATAACGAAGCTTACCAGGAAGAACAAGGAGTTTATATGGTCTGAAGCGTGCCAGTCAGCTTTTAAGGAACTGAAGAAGAGGCTCACAACGGCGTCGATACTTGCGCTACCAGCAGGTACCGACGGTTTCTCAATCTATAGTGATGCTTTCGAAAAGGGACTGGGCTGCATTCTTCAACAACACGGGAAAGTGATTGCCTATGCATCTAGACAATTACGGACTCATGAGAAGAACTACCCTACACATGACTTGGAGCTTGCAGCGGTGATATTTGCTTTGAAGCTATGGAAGCACTACCTGTATGGAGAGAGAGTAGAAATATTTACGGACCACAAAAGTCTGAAATATGTTTTCATCCAGAAGGAGCTGAACATGAGACAAAGACGATGGCTGGAGCTGATGAAGGATTTTGATATCAACCTGCAGTACCATCCGGGTAAGACTAATGTTGTTGCAGATACACTTAGTCATTACCCAATGGCGATGTTCTTGACCAAGGAGCGCCATTTGCTGGAGGACATGGAGAAGCTTGGATTGGAAATTGTACTGCCCGAGGAGGAAATGAAGAAGCTTAGAAGAGAAGCCATCGTACCAGGAAATGAATCATCATTGATGCAGTTGCAAGTGCGTTCGAGTCTTATGAACAAGATCAAGGAGACACAATTCCAAGATGAGACGCTTTGCAAACTCAGAGACCAAGTGCTGGCAGGAACACTTGAAGGATTCTCAATCGCCAGCGACGGAGCATTGAAGAATGGTATGAGGCTGTGCGTACCAACTGGCGAACTGAGGAACGAGCTGATGCAAGAAGCGCACCAGTCGCAGTATTCCATACACCCTGGAGCCAACAAAATGTACCGGAATATGCAGACTATAGTAAGTGGTACGGAATGAAGAAGGACGTATCCAGGTATGTGGCTAGATGTTTAATCTGTCAGCAAGTTAAAGCCAGCAGACAGAGACCAGCAGGATTATTGCAGCCGCTTGATATTTCAGAGTGGAATTGGGAGCACATAACGATGGATTTTGTATCGGGACTGCCTCGATCCCAAGGAGAAAAGGATGCCATCTGGGTTATAGTGGACCGACTGACGAAGTCAGCTCACTTTATCCCCTTCAAGGTTGGTTTATCCACCGAGAAGTTGGCAGCACTGTACATGCGGCACATCTACCGGATTCATGGAGTTCCGGTAAGTATCATATCTGACAGAGATACCAGGTTTACTTCTCACTTTTGGAAGAGTTTGCATGACAGCTTGGGGACCCAACTGAAGTTCAGCACCGCCTACCACCCTCAGACTGACGGGCAATCGGAGAGAACAATCTAGACGCTAGAAGATATGCTGAGATCCTGTGTCCTGGAATTTGGAGGGTCTTGGGAAGACCATTTGCACTTGGTAGAGTTTTTTTGCAACAACAGCTACCAAGCTAGCATCAGGATGACACCGTTCGAGGCACTCTATAGACGTCGTTGCCGTACTCCTCTTGCCTGGGACGACGTCGGAGAACGAGTGTTGCTTGGACCCGAGATGGTGACCGAAGCAGCAGAGAAGGTGAGAATGATCAGAGACAAGCTCCGGATAGCCAAAGACAGACAGAAGCATTGGGCCGATTATAGCAGACGGCCTTTGGAGTTTGAAGCAGACGACAATGTATTTATGAAGATCTCGCCTACCAGAGGAACAATTCATTTCGGCAGAGCAGGAAAGTTGAGCCCCAGGTATATTGGTCCATTTGAGATACTTAACAGGATTGGAGAAGTGGCTTATCGGGTGGCTCTACCCCCAAGTCTCGAAGGCGTCCACAACGTCTTCCACGTCTCGCAGCTGAGACGCTACATCCCAGACCCGAGCCATATCTTGGACCATTCAGAGCTGGAGATTGGACCTAGCCTCACAGTGCCGGAGAAACCAGTGGCAATTTTGGACCGAGGCGAGAAGAGGACCAGGAACACCGTGACGCCAATAGTCAGAGTGATGTGGCGGCACAACTCACCAGGCGAGTCGACCTGGGAGCGAGAAGACCAGATGCGGGAGCAGTACCCGTACCTATTATTAATATTATTAGTAAATATTTTTGAGTGAAAGTGTTTTCAAAAATAATAACAGGGACTTTTGGATTCCAGACCCGAGTCCGAACCCAGACCCAGGCCTGAGCCCAAACCCAATCTTTTTCCTATTTCTTAATTCTGAATTGTTTGGACTTGGTTAAGTATCATATAAAATATATATATATATATATATATATATATTATTTTTGGGCTGGTCCCGTAGGACCAGCAACTGCTCACTCCACACACGAATTAGTAAAGCCCTGTCCTATTCTCCCTCTCTCCCTTAATGCCTCTGGACCACACATTCTCCCAACGTTCACCACTCCCCTATCTTATTACTCCAACTCCCCAACTATTCTCCTCACGTTCACAAACTTCCCATTCTCTTCACAGAGAAGCATTTCCTCTCTTCTTATTCTTCTCTTAAACTCTCTCTATTACTCTAAACTCACCATTCCCATCTCCCCCAACTCCCAGGAGACAAACCCCCTCTTCACCAACCCCCCAAACCCGCGCCCCCTTCATGGCCGAGCTCCGGCGACCGCGTCAGCCCGTCGTCGTCCCCCTCGCGGCCAAATCCGGCCGACCAGTGCACTCCGGCGACCCCGCGCGGCCTTCCCGCCGGCGCCTTCGCTCCCCCGCGAGCGCAACCGCCCTGTCGCCGCCCTCCAGCGCTGAGTCCGGCCGACCCCCTTCCCGACCGCCGACCAGCGCCGAGCTTCCCTCGCGCGTACGCCCCACTTCTGGCCAGCGCCTTCCCGGCCGACCACACTCCGGCGATCTTCCCTCGGCAACTACTCTGGCGTGTTCTGGCTCGCTGCCATTTGGCAAGTCTTCACTGTTGGTCCTGTCGTGCCCTGATTTCTGATTTCGCGATATTTCCTCGACGTCCTTGCTTGTACAGTACTATTTCGGGAATTACGTCGCTGATTCAGGAGCTCTTTTCTTTCTTCAATATTCATCTGAGAGCTCTAGCCGAGCAATCCGAGGTATAACCCCTGTCCCGCTATTTTATTATTATTGTCGATGATGAAATGGTCCCCGATTCCCTTGGGAATTCGGTTTTAGCGACGTCGTAATTTTTCGGGACTTTCGGAAAGGTCCCGTGAATTATTTTGGACTTCCAGAATATTTCGGGAATTTATTTGTGGTATGTTTTAGTTCTCCGGAATTTTTCGGGAACGTTCTGTGATTTGTAGAATTGGAATCGGACTTCCGAAATTATTTCGGGTCGTCCCGATTATGCTGTGGAATGGCTGTGGATGTTTTATATATATAAAATGAGGGTTTTTCCCTGGTTTGGGACTTGCAGGAATTATCGGCGCCATTTTCCCAGTTTTTGGGTTGACCAAAAATAGAGGAGATGCTGCCCGATTTTTCCGTAAATCCTGAATTAATTTAAAAATGATTTTAAAATAATTTTCGGAATTTATTCGATATTTGATTTTGGGGTGACGACCGTATCTGTCAATGGACCCGGCTAAGTGCAAACGATACCGGCCCCGCCCGGACGTTGAGGCAATTAGCCAGATGAGGATCGGACCATTATCTGAGACTTACTATTTATCTTTATTTTCTATTTTCTATTTAATTTCTATTTCAGTTTAGGACTAACGGCAGTTTATCTTATTTCAATTTATGTAAATAAATTGTAATAGACATAATCCCAGCTGGCTGGTCTGTGACTGTAATAGCTTAGTTTTCTTGTCTTTTCTGGTTTTACGAGTTTTTATTATTTAACGATTAAAATGATTAAAAAGTATTTTTCGTATAAAATTAATTATTATTTTCTCACCTAAAAATTGAAAAGTTTGTTAATAATTAAAGATCACGTGTTTTCTCACTAAAATAAGAAAATTAGCTTTATATTATATTTATAAAAATTACCAAGTTTTCATAAATAATCTGGCAACGACGAGTTTTCTCCGAATTCAAAAGTTAAATAATTGTTTTCCCTCGTATTAAATCAACGCACTTAATAATCGTGCTCTTCTGTGTTTTGTAATTAAATAATTAAAATTGGACTAGGACGCAAATAGAGATTTCAACTAGCGTAGCTAAGGCTGGTAAACCTAATCTCTGAGTTTATCTCTCGAATGTAGGAATTCGAGGACAACTCTAACTCCCCGTCTCGAAGTCTTCTACCCCTCCAGTCATTTTCATTGAGGCAAGTATAGTTTATGTTAGTTTACAGTTATTTACTTAATCGCTTTAATGCAATTTTAAACCACGATGCAAACACGAAACTCTCTCCGAGAGTACTGTACTATAACTACTGGGGACTGGGGAATAGCGTAATGATTATGACCACTACTGTAACAAAACCCATTCTCCCTCCTGTAACAAACCCAAGCCGGTCATATGTCATTACCTGTTCAAATTACTGTTTTATACTGTAACAAACTGTTCCTGTTTTAAAACTGTTTAGAACTGCATGATTCTATTACTTATTTAACTGTTTAAAAATTAGCATGAATTGTACTTTGCTCCCTCCTGACTGGAGATATATTTTTAGGGGATGTTGAGGATGCTGAGCTGTGTTACAACAGCTATTATGACCCTGTGTTGTACCCAGTTGTACTGCTAGAGTCCCCGCAGGAGGACGATGGGACTGAGGCCGATGACCCGGCTGCTAGATAGATTTCCTTTCTGCATTGTTCTTTTGTTCCAAAATTCTATATTTCCTTTCAGAACAATTTCATTTGTATTTAAATTTCAGTCTAAATAAAGTTTATTTCCGAATTTGAGTTGTGACAAATATAGTGTTGTTGTATGGCTACCTGCTACTGAACAGCTTACTGCCGCCGTCTCAACAACGATGCAGGCTGGGCATGATCCGACTAGACCCAGATTGTTGGGATCGGGTCGTGACAATATATATATATGTATATATATATAGATAGAAATTAGATAGTTAGATGAAAAGTTAGAGGAAGGAATTAGAGGAAGAAGTTATAAGAAGAAGAGGAGAAATAAGAAGACTAAAAAGTTAGTAGTTAGAAGTAGAAGTTAAAAATAAAAGGAAGATAGAAGAAGAAGGAATAAGAAGAAGTTAGAAGAAGAAGGATTAGAAGAAGTTAGGAGAATAGGAAGAAGGAGTTAGAAGTTTGAAAGTTGAAGAAGAATAGGAAGAAGAAATTAGAAGAAGAATTAGAGTAAGAACTAGAAGGGGATAATAGAGGAAGTCGAGTTAGAGAGTAAAATCGAGCTCCGAGTATCGGAACGCGATGAAACTTGGCGTAGGCCTAGAATACGTGAATTATATTTTACGGGTAGGTTTCCGAGTGAAAATCGGGGTCGTAGGGCACCGGTACCGCGCCGTACCATTGCGTATATTAAAATATTCAAGATATCGGCAATGGGCCGTATCATGGACTGGATGTCCACTTTACCTAGATATCTTGGTAGGTAACGTATGTATAGGTTAGTATCTTACTACCCTAGGGAGCGCGGGTCAAAATATCAAGCGTAGGTAGGCTAACTTGATAATTGCCTAAGTTAGAATTTTACCCTTTTTAAGGATAAAATAGGATATTGGCCTACAGCCAAGATTTGAGTTTCCAAGTCCGAGATGGACTTGGATATAGGTTGTAGATGTCGGTAATGAGTAGAAATAGCCGTCTAGACCTAGTCTTGACCTCGGTTGACCACGGTTGACTTTTTAGACCAAAAGTCAACTATGGGTCAACACTTTACCCAATTTAGTCCCAAATTCCATTTAACTTGGACAGTTGACCAAAAGTCAACTATTAGTCACCAGTGACCTAGAATTGATCTAGAGTTGACCTAGAGTTGACCAGAGTTGAACCGTTGACCAAAAGTCAACGGTAAGCCAATTTTTGACCTAGTTTGATTCGGATTGACTTCTAATGTTCTCCCATGACCTTATTGACCCGACTAGACATGTCTTGACCTAGAATGACTTGATAGGATTTAATTTGATTTAACTTTACTTCCTAAACATAGTATTGATACGTTTTGTTCTCTATAGGTCCTCGAGACACTGCAGTTGATTCGGTCGACATATTTTATCATCTTACAGGCGAGTACATTCTCTGATAACTTATTCCCAATTTATGATAACTGTTATGATTCATGAACTTAGTATTGATATGCTTATTCCTGACACATGGTTCTCACGGATTGGTATTCTTGGATCCCGACGAGAGATGTTTCTCCTTCTTAGGTTGGGATGTATTGTGCAAGCTCCCTTGTAGCTCTTGCTCAATATGTGGTCACTGATTCTAGAGAAGGTTCGCGACCTTCTCATTAGAATTCCGTGCAGTGACGTGTCCTGTTTGGATCCATTCTACCAGTTGGGGTAGGGAGAGTAGTAGCGTATGCCTGTGATCATATCCCCTTGCATTCTTGAACAGTGTGAGTCATATACCGCACTTATGACTTGCCAGACCAGTTCTCGACAGGTACCCAAGCCGATCACAAGCTGAAAATACTACTCACACACATTGGACATATGGCTTACCTTGATTTGTGTACATACCATGATTCAGTTCTACTTTCTTGTTCTAGCTCTAGCTCTATAGCTTACCATGCCATGATACATATATGTACACTCCATGATTCATTGTATATGCTCTATTTACAGTCTTATAGCTTTTATTCTATCTTGAGATCTGTTATAAGATATATGTACTCGTTCCATCGTGACTGGATTGTTGATAAAATATTACAGATGTCGATGAGGGAGATTGCAGTACCTACTACGGTCCGGATGACGTAGTGGGCTTAGACTTGGTCCCGCAGGTCTTAGCTCCGCCTGACGAGACTTTACCACTTACTTAGATAGAGTAGGTCTTTTGTACTGGACCATGTCTCCAGTTACTTTTGAGACTGTATTACATTTGGACTGTATTAGAGACTGGACTTGTATATTATTTGTGTTTGGACTTGACAGGTTATATTTTATCGTCATGTTGTCTTTATCTTTCAGTCTTTAATTTATCATCTTAGAGTTGTGATTGAGCACTCATATATATTCATTGCTTGTCCTCCATTCGGAGTTGACCATATTCTCGACAGGTTTTGTTATATATATAAACTGTTGTCAGACCAGAAAATCTACAGCGTTCTACGCCATTTTTTCGGTGAGGGCTAGGCGTTGTCGCGTCACGTGCCCTTTTAGCGGCTGTGGGTCATGACACGTTTTAGTGGTGGCCCACGCAGGTCCTGAAGTTGCAATTAGTGCGATGTCGTAGCGGCACTCGTCTTAGAGTGTTGACTACGAGCCTATGTTACACATAGGAGGTAGTAGGCTAAGAGTACTCAATCACAGTAGGACCTTTTCTTGCTTATCATGCTTACCGTCTTTAATATTGATTTACTGCATTCTAGCTGTCCTCCTTTGATATTGTCCTTTATGTGCCATATTGGTATCTTCTTTTCAATTTGTCTCCAGGATGGTTATGACTCATTCTCCCGGTGAGGAGCACGGGGAGACGGAGAGGTCCGCTACCTCTGGCGGACAGGCTTCGGTCACTTCTCCTGCAGATAGGACTTCTGTTGGGGCTCTCGGGGGTACTCCTCCAGCGCTCTCGATGACCGTCCCTGGGGCCATTGCGGGTGCTCTTCCCACAGTGCTAGGGGCTACGGCGGGAGTTGCCGGGGGCGTTCTTCCTCCTCAGCAGGGGACTCCTCCGGTGATGCACTACAACAAATATGGCCTACAATAGCATGCGCAGAATGCTATAGAAAGCCTTCTATAGCATATTCTATCTGCTATAATCGCCTACGCTATAGTATGTCCAGACATGTGAACGCTATAATATTATAGCGTTCATGAATGCTGTAGAAGGTTTATAGCGTTCGTGTATGCTGTTGATGGTTTATAGCGTTTATGAATGCTGTAAATACTTTATAGCATTCTAAAACGCTGTAGATGGTTTATAGCGTTCGTGAGTGTTGTGGATTACTTATAGCGTTTATAAATGTTGTGGATTATTTATAGCGTTTGTGAATGCTGTAGATGATTTATAGCGTTTGATGAATTGATTTTCATGAACGCTTAGATGGTTTGATTTATTATAGCGTTCATCATATGCTATCTTGGTAGCAACAATTTAGACGTTTTGAGTGCTATAAACCTGCTACAGAATTTCATATTATTTCATATCTGCTACATAATTTCATATTTCATAACCTGTTTTGTATCACATATAAATAACAATAATCGCAAACAATTTCAATCGCAACTTGCATTTCGATCAATCAAGATATATGAGAGATTTGCCAAAATATAAAATATTTCATTAAAACATTCAAGATGTACAAAAAGTAGTAGTCATTAAAACATTCAAGATATAGAAAAAGTAGTTGTACGCCAAAATAAACCATTTCATTTACAAAGTATCTGTAGTCCAAAATAAACCATTCCATTTAGAAATATCTGTAGGCCAAAAAACAGCTCGATCGCCTCTTTTCTTCTAGCAGCTATCCACAACCATCAAAAACATATACGCCAACCTACACAAAATTGAGAAGAAAACACATTATGATATAAAAACAAATACTAAAATTGCCAAGTGCCTTGTACAGTCATGAAACTTGTGATTGTAAATGAACTAAAAAATCAGACAAGACATCTAAACCAGGCATCTAGCAGCATCTAAATAGTACTAGGAATAATTAATCCAAATCCCCTATAAATAAGTAAACATGCTTACAAATCTAAAATGTCAGTTGTAAAGAAAGCATGCAAATATTTAACATCAACACGAGAGTAGTCAATCTTTACAACTGTACTGCCAAATCTGCTTAAAGGTGTATTGTACATCTATATGAGAAGGCTTAAGGAAACATCAATACAAATTTTTCATAATGCCAAATATGCTTAAAGGTCTATACTTCTAATTCTATATAGGAATATGATTTAGTATAATTTTTTCATAATTTTTGTTTGATCAACCAAACAACTGTAATTTATGAGTTAGCTATCAATAGAAAATTGCCTAAAATTCTATGAGTTATAATCAATCAAACAACTGGAATCCTTGTCAGTTGAATTTATTAGTGGTAGAATCTGTTACCTCATAGTACTATACATAGACACTCACTATTTAATATGTCAAACATTTACAAGATCAGACATACCCTAAGACAAATTTTTTGTATTAAGTGATTGAACAACAATAGGAAGATTTTAACTTGTGACGCCCTGTCCACGGTAGGAAATACATACATTCTCTCATGTTCCTTTCATTCCTGAATAGCTCTCTAGTTTACTTTTTCTTTTTCTGTACCTATTATATCAGTCCAACATCATATTAGATTAGAACCATAAGTAAATAATTAGTAAATAAATAAGGTATATGGTTTGGTTTACAATCGATGATTTAGAAAAAGCAATGTTTAGTTTGTGAACTCAGTCCTTTGACAGTTATGTGCAACAGTTTTCACAACTATATATACAAAATTACATACACCTTTTGACCATACAAGTTTATCCTATTACAAATAAGAACTGCAAGATATTACATCAAATATCATGGAATTCTCTATGTATATGTTTCCTCCCTGCATAACATCCACAAGAAGACAAATTTACATGAAACATAATATGCTACAAATGCCACAATTTCCACAAAGAATAAGTACATTGATAAGATAAAGTAACTTCCGCAAAATATAATCAAGATATGAAAGAACGAATATATAGAATATGTACATATATAAAATGCTAACAAATTAAGTACAAAAAAGGAATTATTGCAACCTGGAATCTGCAAAGTTGATGCACACACTGTTGCACGCCAACTATTCTGAACATATTGACCAACTGATACACATAAGTACAGATGAAAAAAATATCGGTAGGAACAAAACCCATTCCAGAATCATGAGGAGGAGCCATATATTTGCTAATGTACAACACCAAGGACCCATGCTAGGATTTATACAGAAAAAGAAGACTCTCAACTTCAATTATGAACTTAATTTACTGACACAAACTGCTGTTATACTCTGGAAACACACATATACGTAGACAAATCCAAAATAGCACACTGATACACAGCTTTCATGATACTTCTGTCTCCCATCACACATATACACACTCTGCTAATGTAAAGTATTTGCGCCAGTGGGTAGTATGTAATAGAGTGTAGTAGTATATAGTGATAAGGTTAATGACCAATATATATATATAACAGTTGTGCAAAGTATTTGTTGTTGTTGTTATTGATATTCCAGTCTAGTTATCCCAAGTGCAAGTGTGATTCCCCCTTCCCTTGATACCAATCTTTCACTTTCCTGATGTACATCGTTAGAGTAAATCACTTGTGCCAGAAGAGAATACAGTGATGGTCATTATGATACATTGTAAATGACAGAGATGCAAGATTTTATCTCCAGGACCATACAGAAAGGAAAGGAGCAAGCGTGGTTCTCGAAGACATTGTGATTAGGATGTGGAGTGGTCATTATGAATAGACTCCTTAATAACATAATGGTTTATAAAAGTCGGGCTCAGTTCAATAGGCTCATATTGATGAAGCAATGGAATATCCTGCTTTGTCCTAATAGAAGAAGCCATGCCAGAAAAATGAGTATTAGTGTACCTATTTTGCTCTGGACTCGTGTTTTATGGTCAATGAAACGTATAAGACTTTACTCGATAGTGGAAATTATTTCTACTGCAAAGCCAGGAAAAGAAGTTCTGATCTCACCCCTTTAAGACATTTACCACTTACTAAACTTTAAATTTATATTTTTCATCAATGTTGTCTAAGACAGAATCAAAGCAATTGCAGCAAGTATAACTAGAAAGGATGCTTCAATTGAATTCTCCAGAATTATAAAATGTAATGACAATAAATTTTCATACGAATTCAAATTGAAAAGGTCAATTATGGTAAGCGGGTGAAATGCATACATAACTAATATGAAACTCTCCACAAAATTTAATATCTATTGTATCAAGTATGAAACTATAATGTCATACCTTGTCACTCCACCAATTTAGGGATGTTTATTGTAGTCTTTTGTTATCTTCTTCAACTTTCTTACTGACAGAAGCAATAGCAGAGAGAAGAATATGCCTTGTCAACTTTGTTTCCAACAAGTATTTTGATGTAATTTTGATTCGTGGAAGTTCTACCTCCTGGGCCCATACACCAGACAAATTTGTGAAAGTTTCTCTCCTTGTTACATTGTACACTAGCATGAGAAAATAAAACAGAACTCTTTTACTATCCAAAAATTGTGATAGCTTCAACCACATAAAATAAAAATCATAGAAAAAGCACAGTGACAACCAATATTTACTTTGAAAAGTAACTCAATTGATGAAAATAAACTACGACTATTTGGTAAGTAATTGCTTTAACAACTCAATTAATATTAACTTTCATCACATTCTCGTTGAAAATATACGTGACATAAATTGTTCATCTTTTTAGCAGTAGCTTCAGTAAGACAACAATTGCTTTAAGTTGGGATTATCAATCATCATGTAACAAACTAGTTTGCTAGTTTGTGCATGTACACATCGTAAACATAAAGAACTTGTGAGGGAACGAATTAGCAACTTGAAAAGAAAATATTTTCTTCGTGTTTGTTGCATATGTAACAAAATATTTACAAATAAATATCAATATATTTGAGTACTTAGTTTATAAGTAAAGAAAGATGGTTCTTATTATACAATACTAAATAAGTAAATACATGCTGGAAGCTATATCCTTTCAAAGCCCTCCCATAGTTATCATGAAAAGTGCACTTAGGCATAACAGTTGTCCCTGGCCTAGTGCAAAATCGAGGTGCACGCCTATGCAAAGCAAGCCACATGTATAAAAGTTTCAGCAGTGCTTAAACAGTACATGAGAGGGTTGATTATATTATTTGGTTATTGTATAAGGTTGCACTTGGCCACAACAAGCTTAAATCCTTTGTTGTTGAGTTGTCGACTACACACGCATTTGACATGGACTATGTTAGAGATGTATAGAAGTGTAAAATTTAGGAATCTATAAAACTGACACAGGAGAAGCTACGTATTACAAATGTCTGCAAATATGGGCTATAAGAAGCTTCTACTAAAAACCGCAACATGAACAACTAATTCACGGTTAGGAAAATTAAGTTAGCAAAGGGATTTACTTGGCGGCGTACATGAGGGAAAGTTGCATACATCTTGAACCTCGTGGCTCTGGGACGCCCTTTAGGCATTTACTTGGTATGACCCAGAACAAACATATCTGTCATGAAACTGCAAACATTATGGTGTGATGGTAGTGTTGCCTTGATAATGACTTACAAAAAGGGTGTCCCAGTGGCTTTTGACTCTCAATATTGTTGTGTCTAGGAGGGCCAAGATGAACTTGGCCTTACCCCACCCCAACATTTAGTTTTTAATTATTAATGACTACATTGCTAAAATCAAATGCACGAATTCGTGTCTTCAAGTTAGCTCCAATGCAGTTTCTAAACTTGAATGCCTTTATGTATATCCTTCTAGCTACCTCTTTAGCAATATTTAAATATGCTACAAAATATGTACATATAATATGCAGTGGTACTGCAGATCTAAAACTGCAATTGATACATGGATATAATTAATTCCTATACTGAACATTGAACACATATGGGCATATAAGGATACAGTGGTACGATTCTCTGATTTTTTTCCATGCCAAGCACATAAGTTAATGGCCATGGTAACATGGCCACCAACTAATGAATCTCTTGGAATAGAGTATCTACATAAACTAGTTTGAGATTATTATATAATGTTTGAAATGCTCACTCTAACTCAGCTAAAGAGGATTCTGTGTACACTATTTTAATGTCAAAGGTTTTGAATGCTTCAAAGGTATATTTGGTTTCAGTTGATCTACACTATATTAATTCATGAAAACAACAAGTATCGAGAATTTGACTGATCTATGTTTCTTTCAGAGAATCTAGGAATGAGACGGACAGTTCTAGTATGTATTTTTTGCTAAAAGATGCGGAAGACTCACGATCTAGGATGTTCGATAAACAACTTCCATGGTTTGGCTGTCAGTAAAGTATATAGAAGAAAATCTGCTACCATTGAAACAAAATTCGTAAGGATGAATCTAAATATTGAATATTAAGAAAGAGAAACACAGATGTTGATTTCTTCCTTTAAACCCTAATTAAAAAGAAAAATCCTATATAATGATCGATTCTATTCTGATGATTACAAAATCCCCAATTATTATATTTATCTAATGCTCGATTCTTACTCTAAACCCTAGATAATAAATGAAGAATGAAAAACTCAGAAAAAGGAGTGAGATGAAGGAGTGAGAAATGACCTAGGCGACGGCGGTGACTACGGCATTAACGATTGAAAATGTCCTATCCTTCGAGACTCGCGGTGCTGCGGCAGACCCTTGCGGCCCCAACCTTCGAGACAAGCAGTGGTGACGACAGCCCCTTGATGGAAAATGTCATAACATTAAGGAGATAAAAGAGAAAGGAAGGAGGGAGAGAGAGAGAAAGAGACCTTCGGGCTGTTGTGACCGTAAAACTTTAGGTGATGCAGTAAAATAAAATAAAAATTGGAAAAGGAATTTGAGAAGATAGGTTTGTTCTGAAGTAGAGGAAGAAGTGGAGGAGGAGAGAAGGATTTGATAAGGAGGGGGGAATTTTGGGACATGCAAAAAAATGAGCGGCTAAATCGTGTTAAGGGGGAAAATATTTGGGATTTTCGCTACTGTTCTGAAATTTATTTGGGTTACAAAATTTTAATAGTCCCAAATAAGTGATCTATTTTTCAATCTATCCTAAATAATATTGTCTTTTGTTACCAAAAATATAATCATCCCCAAAACTATTTTTTAGGACATTTCAGACTAACATTCCTAATAGATTATTTGGGACGATTCTGAAATTTATTTGTATGTTTTCACGCTAAATATGCTAAAGTCTGTTTTTTTATCATGTAAATAAAAACCTACGCTGCTTCTCCTAGGATTCGAACATGAAATCTGCTTTTACATACAAACAGATGAATGTTATAGATTCTACAGCATTCAGAAAACGCTATATATAGATATTTTTATAGCACTGCAGAAAGAACGCTATTGTTCATAATATTTTATAGCGGGGACACTTGAATGCTACAGAAAAACTGCTATTATAGGCCATATTTGTTGTAGTGATGGTGGGAGCTATTCCTCAGTTGCCTTCTCTGCCCACAGACATGGGACAGATGCTCGCGTTCTTTTACCAGGTGCTGGAGTCCCAGCGGGCCCAGCACGAGGCTCAGTTGAGGCAGACAGAGGCCATGTGCCAGGGTATGGAGGATGCACACAGGTTGGCTATGGCAGCAGTGGAGCATGGGGATCCACAGAGGGAGGTACAGCAGCAGCAACAGAAGATCGGAGATATCCAGGCTTTCAAGAAGTTGGGTCCGAGGGATTTCAAGGGGACCGAGGGCATTATTTTTGCTGATAACTGGCTCGAGGATATCGAGCGCCAGATGAGGGCCTTCCGCCTGACGGACGACCTGAAGGTCGATGCGGTTGGCTTACAGTTGTTAGATGTTGCCCGGAAATGGTTCCGGAACGAGCCGGCTCTTGCTGGAGAGGGCCACATTTGGACTGAGTTTCGGGCCCTGTTCAAAGAGAAGTTCTTTTCCTCCACAGACAAGATCGGCCTAGTACGGCAGTTCCAGAACCTGCAGCAGGACGGGATGACTATGGAGGAGTATGCGGCGGAGTTCGACCGGCTGAGCCGATACGCCAAGTACATGGTGAGTGACCCGGTGATCCGAGCAGAGCGCTTCTGGGAGGGATTGACATGGGATATCAAGATCCTGATCCCTTCCTTCTATGCGACATATGTAGAGGTTTATGCGGAGGCTCGGAAGGTAGAGAGGGAGTGGGGCTTGAAGCCGAAGAGAGATCGTGATTTGTTTTCGGGGGCTAGTAGCAGCGTAGGGGCTGCTAAGCGCCCTCATCTTCAGCATCAGTCGTTCCAGCATCACCAGCAGCAGGGGCAGGCCAGAGCGTCTGTCCAGAGGGGTCAGCAGCGTCCGGGGCAGGATGATCCACCGTGCCACTTTTGCAAGAAGCCCGGTCACCTCTTCGAGTTCTGTAGGAGGAGGTTGGGGCTATGTCTCTTTTGTGGTGCCGCTGGGCATCAGATGTGGGAGTGTCCCAAGAACTCCCGTGCCACTGGAGCAGCTCAGAGGGCACCTGTTAAGAGGGCACCAGCTAGTGTGCCGGTAGTTCAGCAGCGATGTCCACTTCCGACTCAGCAGCAGTGTTTGTTCAGCACCGCCAGCAGAGGGCGGTCAGGGTAGAGCCTTTGCTCTTATAGCCAAGGAGATGGAGCCTATTGCGGATGTTGTCACAGGTTCTATTCTGCTCGATTCTTTTCCAGCTTTGGCCTTATTTGATTCTGGTGCTACGTACAGTTTTGTGTCTGTTTCTTTTGCTCTTAGGCACAATATTATTACTGAGTATCTTGGTAGGACTTGCAAGATTATGACCGGAAATGACATCATCCTAGTTAATAATGTTTGTAAGGGACGGAGAGTTTCTTTGAGAGGCTGGGAGCTGAGTGCGTATTTTCTCGTAATGCCGCTTCCGAGTTACGTTGTGGTACTCGGTATGGACTGGTTAAGCATGCACCACGCTAGCATTGACTGCAGAGGGGGCAGGATTCTGTTTAGGCTGCCGGAAGAGCTGGAGTATGAGTTCACCAGGGGTTCAGCGAAGTCAGGAGATGGATTCTGTGGAGCGTTGTTGGCGGGGCCGGTGTTGCCATATCCACTCATTGCTGAGTTCTTGGATGTATTTCCCGAAGAGCTGCCCGGGATGCCGCCAGATCGTGATGTTGAGTTTTCTATAGACCTAGTGCCGGGCGCTGAGCCTATCTCCCAGCACGTCTATAGAATCAACAACAGTGAGTTAGCGGAGCTGAAGAGACAGGTCGACGAGCTGGAGGACAAGGGCTTTATTCGATCTAGTTCTTCACCTTGGGGCGCGCCAGTTCTTTTCGTCCCCAAGAAGGATGGTACGGTACGTCTGTGCATTGATTACAGGGCGCTCAACAACCTTACCATCAAGAACAAGTATCCTTTGCCAAGGATTGATGACTTGTTCGACCAGTTGAGCGGGGCGAGGGTGTTCTCGAAGATTGACTTGCATACCGGGTACTATCAGCTGAAGGTGAAGCAGGATAATATTCCGAAAACTGCCTTTCGGACCCGCTACGACCAGTATGAGTATACCGTCATACCGTTTGGGTTGACCAACGTCCCGGCGGTATTCATGAACTTGATGAACAAGGTATTTCATCAGTACCTTGACAAGTTCGTGGTAGTCTTCATTGATGACATTCTCATCTATTCGAAGACGCCAGAGGAGCACGAGGAGCACCTGAGGATTGTGTTGGACACTCTCAGGAGGGAGCAGCTGTATGGGAAGCTGTCCAAGTGCGAGTTCTTCTTGGATCGCGTGGAGTTCCTAGGCCATGTTGTCTCTGGCGAGGGGATTTCAGTGGATCCGAAGAAGATTTCTGCGATGGAGTCCTGGTCTACGCCGAGCTCAGTAGCAGAGGTTCAGAGTTTTCTGGGTCTGGCAGGTTACTACCGGAGGTTCTTACAGGACTTTTCCAGGATTGCCCAGCCGATGACCCGCCTTACCAGGAAGGACGAGGAGTTTGTTTGGTCCGAGGAGTGCCAGGCCGCCTTCGAGGAGCTGAAGGCAAGGTTGACTACCGCTCCTATCTTGACGCTGCCATCTGGATCTGGTGGTTATACGATCTACAGTGATGCTTCAAGACGGGATTTGGGTTGTGTGCTTCAGCAGCACGGGAAGGTAATTGCCTATGCATCTAGGCAGTTACGTCCTCATGAGAGGAATTACCCTACCCACGATCTAGAGCTGGCAGCGGTCATCTTTACTTTGAAGCTGTGGAAACACTATCTGTACGGAGAACGAGTTGAGATCTATACAGATCACAAGAGCTTGAAGTTTGTGTTTACCCAGAAGGAGCTGAATATGAGGCAGAGGCGATGGTTAGAGCTGATGAAGGATTTTGACATATCCTTGCAGTACCATCCGGGGAAGGCCAACGTGATCGCAGATGCTTTGAGCAGGTATCCTGTGGCCATGTGTTTGACGATGGATCGTCACCTTCTGGCAGATCTGGAGAGCTTGGGCATAGAGGTGATAGTTTCAGGGTTCGAGGCGCAGATGTGGGGTCTCCAGGTGCAGTCGAAGCTGATGGACAGAGTCAGGGCAGCTCAGTTTGAGGATGAGGCTCTGAGAGTCATTAGGGAGCAGGTCTAGAGAGGACTGTTGGATGAGTTCTCTATAGCAGGGGATGGGTCGTTGAGGCATGGTACCAGATTGTGCGTGTCGAGCGGAGGACTTCGGGAGGAGGTTATTTAGGAGGCGTACTATTCTCAGTACTCTATGCATCCGGGAGCCAACAAGATGTATAGAGACTTGAGACAGCATATTTGGTGGTATGGCATGAAACGTGAGGTGGCTCAGTTCATTTCCAGATGCTTAGTGTGCCAGCAGGTGAAGGCTGGGAGGCAGAGACCCGGTGGATTGCTCCAGCTACTACCCATTCCTGAGTGGAAGTGGGAGCATATCACTATAGACTTTGTATCTGGGCTTCCGCGCTCTCCAGGTGGGAAGGATGCGATTTGGGTCATTGTTGATCGATTGACCAAATCAGCCCATATTTTGCCTTTCAAGGTGGGTTTGTCGACGGAGAGGTTGGCCGAGATGTATGTGCGGTAGATACTCCGATTACACGGGGTTCCAGTGAGTATAGTCTCGGATCGGGACAGCCGATTCACTTCTCACTTCTGGAGGATTTTGCCGCTTAGCTTGGGCACATCGCTCAAGTTCAGTACCGCATACCACCTCCAGACAGACGGACAGTCGGAGAGGACGATTTAGACCCTCGAGGATATGCTATGTACCTGTGTCTTGGACTTCGGGGGATCTTGGGAGGACCACCTTCACTTGATAGAGTTTGTTTACAACAACAGCTACCAAGCCAGTATAGAGATGTCACCTTTCGAGGCTCTATACGGACGGAGGTGCCGTACTCCTTTGTCGTGGGATGATGTCGGCGAGAGGGTTTTGCTTGGCCCTGAGATGGTAGTGGATGCTGCAGAGAAGGTCACGGTTATCAGAGATAGACTTCGGGTGGCGCAGGATAGGCAGCGGCATTGGGCCGATAGCCACCGGAGGCCGTTAGAGTTTGAGGTATAGTTTAGATTTTTCTAGTATTTGAGTCTGATTGTGATTGTTTTAGATCAAGCTCTAAGTCTTGTATTTTTTTCTAGGTTGATGATCTTGTGTTCCTGCAGATTTCTTCGACACGTGGCACGATTCGTTTTGGTGGCGGCGGGAAGCTTAGTCCACGATACATCGGACCATTCCGTATCCTGGGTAGGGTCGGTGCAGTGGCTTACCGACTGGAGTTACCGCCCGCACTAGAGGGAGTGCACAGTGTGTTCCACGTGTCGTAGCTGAGACAGTACGTGGTAGATCCCAGTCCTGTCTTAGACCATTCTGAGATCGAGATGGGACCGACACTCAGCTATCCAGAGAAGCCGGTCGAAATCTTGGACCGAAGAGAGAAGGTGCTCCGGAACCAGGTCATTCCCTTGGTTCGCGTTGCATGGAGACACCACTCTCCAGGTGAGTCCACCTGGGAGAGGAAGGACGACATGCGGGAGCGATTCCCATATCTCTTCGAGCCTTGAGGTAAAATTCTTTCTTTTTCTTCCGTGTTCTGTTCATGATTGCTGTGTTGGTCCTCATTCAATTTCGAGGACAAAATTTTTTTAAGGAGGGTAGATTTATCACCCCCAGTTTTCGAATTAGGAGTATTTTCGTCATTTTCAAGTTTTATAAATTTTTAGGAATTTTATTTGATTTTATATGATTTTTAGGGATTTATTTGAGTCAGTTTGAATTTTATCCAATTTGGACTTAAGTTGGAGACCCGAGTAGCCTGAACACTAGTGGGACCCACAAACTAGCTGGGCTTGGCCCACATACTATCATAATTAGGCTAGAGACCATAAACCATATTTTCCATGGCTTAATTAGTCATTTTAGAGCTTGATTAGTATTTAGAATTTAAACCAAAACAAACCGAACCAAACCCGAACCAACCCAACCTAAGTTTAATGAGTTTGGAGGGTTATTGGATCCTACCCAAACCCAATAACCCCCCCCCCCACATGGCCGGCCATGAGATGGAAGCCCCCCTTTCTTCTACACTAAATCACAAACTCTCTCTCTAAACTTTTTCTTCTTCCCAAGCTTTCTTTCCTCCAAGAAAATCTATTTTAGGTATGTCATTATTCCTCTATTTATTACTCTTTTCCATTTATTGTCTTCACAATAATTGTAGAGGGGAGGATTCTCTACACTTTGCCCACAAACTTTGTAGGATTCCCTAGAAATCTAGGTTAGGGATTATATGGAGGTTTTTCTAATTAGAGTGATATATATATATATATATATATATATATATATATATATATATATATATATATATACGTATGTGTATGTATAATATATATATTTGAATTTGTGTGTGTAGAGGAATGAGGGTGGTGGTGGTGTTGTCATGAGAGTGATGGTGGTGTGAGAGAGTGTTGTGTGAGAGTGTGTGTGTGTCTATGTATATATAAATATATCTATGTGTGTATGTATTTATATAAAGATATATAGATAGATAGATATATAGATATCTATCTATATATATATATATATATATATATATATATATATATATATATATATATATATATAATATATATATATATATATATATATATATATATATATATATATAAAATATATATATATATATATATATATATAAAAAATATATATATATATATATATATATATATATATATATATATATATATATATATATATATATATATATATATATATATATATATATATATATAAATATATATATATATATATATATATATATATATATATATATATATATATATATATATATATATATAAAATAAATATATATATATATATATATATATATATATATATATATATATATTTTATTTTATATATATATATATATATATATATATATATATATATATATATATATATATATATATATATATATATATATATATATATATATATATATATATATAGAGAGAGAGAGAGAGAGAGAGAAGATAGGAGGAAGAAGAAGTAGAAGGAGAAGAAGAATAAGAAGCAGCAGCTGCAGTGGTAGAATGCAGCAGCAGCATCAATTCACAGCAGCAGCAGCAGTGAATGCAGTAGCAGCAGCTGCAGCATCATTCCCCCCCCCATTTTAGCCCATTAACCCCCTATAAACCCCCCTATATATATATATATATATATATATATATATATATATATAGAAATTAGATAGTTAGAAGAAAAGTTAGAGGAAGGAATTAGAGGAAGAAGTTATAAGAAGAAGAGGAGAAATAAGAAGAAGACTAAAAAGTTAGAAGTTAGAAGTAGAAGTTAGAAATAAGAGAAAGATAGAAGAAGAAGGAATAAGAAGAAGTTAGAAGAAGAAGGATTAGAAGAAGTTAGGAGAATAGGAAGAAGGAGTTAGAAGTTAGAAAGTTGAAGAAGAATAGGAAGAAGAAATTAGAAGAAGAATTAGAGTAAGAACTAGAAGGGGATAATAAAGGAAGTCGAGTTAGAGAGTGAAATCGAGCTCCGAGTATCGGAAAGCGATGAAACTTGGCGTAGGCCAAGAATACGTGAATTAGATTTTGCGGGTAGGTTCCCGAGTGGAAATCGGGGTCGTAGGGCGCCGGTATCGCGTCGTACCATTGCGTATCTTAAAATATTCAAGATATCGGCAATGGGCCGTATCATGGACTGGATGTCCACTTTACCTAGGTATCATGGTAGGTAACGTATGTATATGTTAGTATCTTACTACCCTAGGGAGCGCGGGTCAAAATATCAAGCGTAGGTAGGCTAACTTGATAATTGCCTAAGTTAGAATTTTACCCTTTTTAAGGGTAAAATAGGATATTGGCCTACGGCCAAGATTTGAGTTTCCAAGTCCAAGATGGACTTGGATATAGGTTGTAGAGGTTGGTAATGAGTAGAAATAGCCGTCTAGACCTAGTCTTGACCTCGGTTGACCACGGTTGACTTTTTAGACCAAAAGTCAACTATGGGTCAACACTTTACCCAATTTAGTCCTAAATTTCATTTAACTTGGACAGTTGACCAAAAGTCAACTATTAGTCACCAGTGACCTAGAATTGACCTAGAGTTGACCTAGAGTTGACCAGAGTTGACCGGTTGACCAAAAGTCAACGGTAAGCTAATTTTCGACATAGTTTGATTCGAATTGACTTCTAATGTTCTCCCATGACCAAGATTGACCCGACTAGACATGTCTTGACCTAGAATGACTTGACAGGATTTAATTTGATTTAACTTTACTTCCTATACATAGTATTGATACGTCTTGTTCTCTATAGGTCCTCGAGACACTACAGTTGATCCGGTCGACATATTTTATCATCTTACAGGCGAGTACATTCTCTGATAACTTATTCCCAATTTATGATAACTGTTATGATTCATGTACTTAGTGTTGATATGCTTATTCCTGACACATGGTTCTCACGGATTGCTATTCTTGGATCCCGACGAGAGATGTTTCTCCTTCTTAGGTTGGGATGTATTGTGCAAGCTCCCTTGTAGCTCTTGCTCAATATGTGGTCACTGATTCTAGAGAAGGTTTGCGACCTTCTTATTAGAATCCCGTATAGTGACGTGTCCTGTTTGGATCTATTCTACCAGTTGGGGTAGGGGGAGTAGTAGCGTATGCCTGTGATCATATCCCCTTGCATTCTTGAACAGTGTGAGTCATATACCGTACTTATGACTTGCCAGGCCAGTTCTCGACAGGTACCCAAGCCGATCACAAGCTGAAACTACTACTCACACACATTGGACATATAGCTTACCTTGATTTGTGTACATACCATGATTCAGTTCTACTTTCTTGTTCTAGCTCTAGCTCTACAGTTTACCATGCCATGATACATACATGTACACTCCATGATTCATTGTATATGCTCTATTTACAGTCTTATAGCTTTTATTCTATCTTGAGATCTGTTATAAGATATATGTACTCGTTCCATCCTGACTAGATTGTTGACAAAATATTACAGATGTCGATGGGGGAGATTGCAGTACCTACTACGGTCCGGATGACGTAGTGGGCTTAGACTTGGTCCCGCAGGGCTTAGCTCCGCTTGACGAGACTTTACCACTTTCTTAGAAAGAGTAGGTCTTTTGTACTGGACCATGTCTCCAGTTACTTTTGAGACTATATTACATTTGGACTGTATTAGAGACTGGACTTGTATATTATTTGTGTTTGGACTTGACAGGTTATATTTTATCGTCTTGTTGTCTTTATCATTCAGTCTTTACTTTTTCATCTTAGAGTTGTGATTGAGCACTCATATATATTCATTGCTTGTCCTCCGTTCGGAGTTGACCATATTCTCGACAGGTTTTGTAATATATATAAAATGTTGTCAGACTAGAAAATCTACAGCATTCTACGCTGTTTTTTCGGTGAGGGCTGGGCGTTGTCACGTCATGTGCCCTTTTAGTGGGTGCGGGTTGCGACAATCTAACTCGCGCATGCGAACGAAAACGAGAAAAGAGGTCCGAATGGCCAAATGGCCGTTTTGGCGACTTCGGGGTGTCCGATTCGCGATACCGCGTGATACAGACACCAAACCTATCCGGATTCGACCCAAACTCTACCCACGAGTTCTAAATAATGATTAGAACCTATTCTAAGTACTATCTTGCCGATTCTAGTGTCGGTGCAAAAAGTCACCCGTGTGTTGGAACCCGAAAACCCCGAAAAAGCCTATTTTTATGATTTCTCGCAAAACGATCTCACGTATCCAAATTTGGACACGTACCTAGTCTCATCTCACCCAAAATAACCTAATTAGGTCTAATTAGGCTAGCGGTAACACCCAAACATGTCATTTTAGGGTTTTCCCCAAAATTGGCACTAAACCTAGCACGAAAGTCCCGAATTGAGTCCAATGGGTTCCAAACCTCTTCTAATGGGTTATCCTACGTCTCGGATATCCTCTAATATGCAAATAACATTAATTAGGAGCAATTACAAGAGTTAGAGTTAGGTTTTACCTTATGGGAGTTGGAATCCCAAGGAAAAGCCCCAAAATTGGTTCTTTTTAGGTCAAGAGCCAAATCTAAGCTTCCAACCCCTCCATGCTAGGTTCTACTTAGATAAAAATCACAAATAAGAGATAAACAAGGGTTAGCACCAAGATTAAGGAGAGATCTAGAGTATGGAAGAGAATTAGAAGAGATTTGACTTACTTTTGAGCCTAAAATCCAAAGGGGAAGGAAATGGATCCTTGTAGAATGAGAGAAAGGAAGAGAGAGAGAGAGAGAGTTTTTCTTGCAATGAGAAGAATGGAAGGATGTTTGCTGCTGTGGCCGGCCATGTAGGGGGGGCTTGGGGCATTTGGCAAATGTCCAAAATGCCCTCCAAGCCTCCTCTAGGTCAAAATTGACTTAAACAATTTTTCAGGGTCGAAAAAACTAAGTTAAAATCTGCAAATTGACCGATTAAGTCACGAAAAAATTGTCTAAAGGTACCAGACTAATTTATGGGATTTTATGGGCCATATCTAAATTAAGTTTGGGTCCCGATCAGAGTCTAAGCTACCCCGGCTCCCCGATAAAAGTCGGAATGAGCTGAAATTCGAACCCGACTCTAAAAATCCCCAAATAACAAAATAATTAAATAAAAAAATTGAAAATTCCTAAAAATGCAAAAATGACCATTTTACCCTAAAATTTGAAAACAGGCGATTACAAGTCTACCCCCTTAGAATAATTTCGTCCTCGAAATTCAAAACGGTCGTACTCTTCTCTAGGTCAAGCACCCAACAATCAAGGTCTACTAAATTTTATCCTAAGTTATATAACATGTAATCCAGGAAATCAGAACACATGCATGGTTTTAAATCTCTACAGTATCATGTTATTGCAGTCTTTATTAGGGTTTTCTATTTAATCTAGCATGATTATCACATATGCAAACTAAAGGTACTAAGAAAGCAATCATCAATCAATGGGCATAAAGAACAGGTAAAAAAAAAGAGCAAGACCCTACCTCCTAGTCCAATGCCTGTAGGATCCTTAACTATCATCGCAAAAGCCCTGAACTGGCGGGGTATATCCCGCTGCTGGTGGGGGGCGTGATGCGGTGCCATAGGTGGTCTACCCTGTGCTCCCTGAGCTGTACGACGATGGTTCGAAGGACAAGCCCTCGCCTGATGTCCCTCGGTGCCACAGTATAGGCACACACCCAAACGTCTCTTGCAAACCTCCAAGAGATGTTCGGACCTCTTGCAGTAGTGGCAAGTAGGTGCCTGCTGCGTCGGTCCCTACTGCTGCTGCCGGGGCACCTGCTGAACTGGTGCCCTAATCGGAGCAGGAATCTGCTGCGGGCATTGCGGAATAGAATGATGCTAGAGTTGAGGACGCTTAACAGCCTCCGCTCTGCTAGTAGTCCCCGAAAACATATCACGATCCCTCTTGGGCTTCAGGCCCCACTCCCGCTCTACCTTGCGGGCCTCCGCATAGATCCGGGTATAAGTCTCATAAAAGGAGGGAATGAGGATCTTGATATCCCAGATCAGTCCCTCTCTGAAACGGCTCGCCCTGATCTTCGGGTTACGAACCATGTACTCCGCGTATCGGCTCAGACGACCGAACTCTGTGGCATACTCCTCCACAGATAAACTACCCTGTTGCAGATCCTGGAACTGCCTCACCAGGTCGATCTTGTCTGTAGGGGAAAAGAACTTATCCTTGAAGAGAAGCTTGAACTCTCCCCAAGTATGGCCCTCCCCAGCAAGGGCTGGCTCGTTCCTGAACCAGGTGCGTGCAATGTCTAACAACTGCAAACCTACCGCCTCGACCTTCAGGTCGTCTGCGAGGCGGGAGGCCCTCATCTGCCGCTTGATATTCTCGAGCCAATCATCGGCATAGACCACACCCTTGGTCCCGCTAAAGTCACGGGGCCCGAGCTTCTTGAAGTCCTGAATATCTCCATACCTCGGGCTCGTCCCATGATGTGGAGCCCTCTACTCCATGGCTGCAAGGGCCAATTGATGGGCATCCTCCATGCCCTGACGTATCGCGTCTGTCTGTCTCTGTTGAGCCTTAGCCTGGGCTCTCTGAGTCTCCTGCATCTGCTGGAGGAAAGCAAGCATCTGCCCCAAATCTGTAGGCAGAGGAGGTGGAGGTGGAAGTACGTCTGCAACTGGCAGAGGAATCTGCTGTGCAGGAGGAAGAAGAGTGCCCATATCAACCACTGGTACTGCGACCGGAATAGCCGTAGTAATCTCGGGGTCAGCCCTCAAAACTGGCGAAGGAGCGCCCCCAAGAGCTGCTGCCGAAACCCCGACTGCGACAAGAGTGTCTGGATCAGGTCCGCGAGTCATAGCAGACCTCTCCACGTCCGTGGACTCAGGATGCTGGGACCTGGTCTGCACCATCCTGAAGGTAGAATAAGGGAAGGAAATCAATATGGCACATGAAATATTATATCAAGGAGGATAGTTAGAATACAAAAATCAACATCAAAAAGGACAGTTAAAATATCAGCTAGTGGAAGTTTTTCTATTTTGTGATTGAGTAACGTAACCTATAGCCTATCCTAGATACGTACTGTAGGCTCGTAATAGCACTCTAAGTTGAGCTCCACTACGACATCGTACTAATTGTGACTCTCGACCTACATGGGCCACCACTAAAAACGTGTCACGACCCGCTCCCTAGGTAGGGGCACAAGTGCGTGACCACGCCCAGCCTACACCGTAAAAACGACGTAGAACGATGTAGGTCTACTAGCCAACAAACAGTATATAATAACCTGTCATCTCCGCACGGAGGAATATAGTATGAAATACTGATAAACTCCTTCACAATCTAGAAGGAAGAATCATGGCACGAAAACTAGATAGATAAAAATCACAAGTAGAATATCCAGCTCAACAACGAGAGAAAGAGAGAGAGTCACAAAGTAATATGGTTATACAATCCTAAATATAATATAATAACATAAGTAGCAAGCTGGAGACAAGATCCAGACCAAAATGTCTATTCTAACTAAACTAAGCTAGAGGCTCGTCGGGCGGAGCTAAGCCCTGCTGAATCAAGGTCTCCAAGTCTAGGCCAACTACGTCATGAGGACCGTAGTAGGTAGGACAATCTTCCTCGCCATAATCTGTAATATTTTGTCAACATATCCAGTCAGGATGGAACGAGCACAAATCTCAAATAACAGTTCTAGTTAGACAATATTAAAATTGTAGCAGTAAATAGAGAGAATATACGAGGTAAAATAATGTGTACATGAATCATGGTAAGGCATGTCAAGACTGTAACTGAATATAAGAACAAAAAAATAGTATATATCATGTACAAAAATCTGGAACTATATCTATGTGAGTTTAGTATTAGTTTCAACATGTGATCGGCTTAGAACTTGATACAATGTTTGGCCTGGCTAATCATACGTGAGTGTATGATTAACATTATACAATGATGATACTATATAATGCTGTGGGGTATTGATCACATATCTACGCTAACACCACTACTAAAATTGGTCAAATCAGCGACGCTTCAAAACGTCGCTAAATAGGGAAAAATACGTCGCTAATTACGATTAGTGATGTATTTAGCGACGTATGCACGTAGTCGCGATTAACCTAGTCGCTAAACAAGAAAACGTCGTAATACGTCACTATTGCGACGAGCTTTAGCGACGAGGACACGTCGCTAATGTAGCGACTGCCAGCGACGTAAAACGTCTATATTTACCGATGTATACTAGCGACGTTGAGCGACTTTACATGCATCGATGCTGACCTGGCTTGAGAGCCTTATGGCGACGTTCTGCGACTTTCCTACGTTGCTACATTACCGACGTATAGTGACGATCAGCGACGGTATTCATCAAAGTTAGCGATGTTGGTGTACTTACTTAGCAACATTATTTTCATCGCTGAACGTCGCTGCGCGTCGCTGAACGTCGCTAATATTGAAAAAAATACAGCATTTACAGCATTTGCAGCATCCCCTGCAGCATTTGTTACAGCAACAACGGTATGTATCACGAACACAGTATCAAACAACACAGATACACACAATCATGAACACATTTGAAACACAATCTCATCAATTAATACAGATATATAAAAATTTGTAACAATAATGTCACACATAATGGTCCACAACTTAATTGCCAAGTATGGGAACGCATGGCTCAGAACACAACCCAAGAATCATTCTAGCATACATTATTGTGAATCATCTATGTTCTGTACATATGGTGTAGTATATGTTCTTATCGTATGTAGTATCTGAAGAATGTAACAGAATCAAGATGAACTCACATAATGTAATACTAAGACATCATCTACTACTATATAAGATATAGTGATAGGTTGTCGTATCATCATTGTCGAGGGATGAGGGTCGGAGGACAGTCAACTTTATCTACGGCTACATAGTTTCTGCCTCGCCAGTCGAATGGCTGCAGGGACTATGTCCTGATCACCATGTCGTACCGTAGATTAATGCAAATGGAGCTGGAGCCAAAATACAGAAACCAAAATATGATATCCACCTCAAGTGTAGAGTCGGGGGAGAAGAACTTTTCTACCCTCTCCCTCTCTCACGCTATCAACGTCACAACTTTTCCACCTCAAGTTCTGATCAAGCATTTTCCCTCTCCTCTCCTCCACCATGGCTCTGAACCCATCTGCTCCTCCCTACTTTCCTTCTTCTTATTTGACTCTCTCAGCCACATATAATATCCAGCTCAAGTGTAGAGTCAGGGGAGAAGAAGTGGATCGGAAGAGGAGGGGGAAGCAGCACAGCCGACGGCATGACCCGGAGGAAGTACAGAGGTTTTCTTCAACATATGTAGGAGAACTATAAGGATATATCTTTTTACAACATATCACCTTGTCAAAGACCCTTAATGTGACATCCATGTTACCGCGGTGTCGGAAGACTAACATGTCATAATTTTCTAAGCCGTGTGTTTTGACATAATCCTCCAACCGGATTTCAGTTCTATGTAATAATGCAAGATTACTACATAAGAGGAAAGAGTTGGGAGGATTATGTCAAAACACACGGCTTAGAAAATTATGACATGTTAGTATTCCGACACTGCGGTAACATGGTTGTCACATTAAGGGTCTTTGATAAGATGACATATTGTGAAAAGATATATCCTTATAGTTCTCCTACGGATTTGAAGAAAACATCTGTACTTCCTCCGGGTCATGCCGCCGGCTGTGCTGCTTCTCCCTCCTCTTCTTGTCCACTTTTTCTCCCCCGACTCTACACTTGAGCTGGATATCATATGTGGCTGAGAAAGTCAAATAAGAAGAAGGGAAGTAGGGAGGAGCAGATGGGTCCAGAGCCATGATGGAGGAGAGAAAAAGGAAGATTCTTGATCAGAACGGATGGCTCAGAACACAACCCAAAATTTATTCTAGCATACATTAGTGTGAATCATCTATGTTCTGTACATATGGTGTCGTATATGTTCTTATCGAATCTAGTATGTAGTATCTGAAATGTAACAGAATCAAGATGAACTCACATAATGTAATACTAAAACGTCATCTACTACTATATAAGATAGTGATAAGTTGTCGTATCAACATTGCCGAGGAGGAGCCACTTCCCCCGGCTCTACAGAATCAATGCTATCCAAGGAAGGAAAAACTGAATCAGCATTGTCTTCCGGATCGTCCTCATCAAGGCATAACGGGCTGCTCAGCGTGCCCAAATTCTTCAACTTCTCGCTGTCTGCAGAGTCGAAATGGGAACGGGTCCTCTTTGCCAGCCCGGAGCTCTGACCCGCACTCGTCGCCTCGCTACCGGTTTTCTCTCATCCTCTGACGCGGGTCATAAGAAAATAAATTTTGTACCTCTTCTTCACATAAACATCATTGCTGCCTTGTACTCGAGCCTCCTCGTCTGTGACGCTATCCAACTTCTTGGTGCCAACATTGTCACTCGAATCTCCCCTTCGACTCGTATCGTCCTCCTATTCGCCTGTCTTTTCGTTCCCTGTCTTTTCGTTCCCTGTCTTGATCAGAACGGATGGCTCAGAACACAACCCAAAATTTATTCTAGCATACATTAGTATGAATCATCTATGTTCTGTACATATGGTGTAGTATATGTTCTTATCTTATCTAGTATCTGAAGGATATAACAGAATCAAGATGAACTCACATAATGTAATACTAAAACATCATCTACTACTATATAAGATATAGTGATAGGTTGTCGTATCATTATTACCGAGGGATGAGGGTCGAAGGACAGTCAACTTTATCTACGGCTACATAGTTTCTGCCTCGCCAGTGGAATGGCTGCAGGGACCATGTCGTACCGTAGATTAATACAAATGGAGTTGGAGCCAAAATACAGAAACCAAAATACAAAATACAGAATCAGATCCCTGGTTTTGCCGAAAATACAAAACACAGTTCTAATTAATATGTATTTTAAGTGTGAGAACGGATGGCTCAGAACACAACCCAACCAGAGAGGATACTCTGCAGATCCATCTGAGTAGGACGTATACTCTGAGAGATCAACTTTACAAGAATGATATCAGTAGTAGGATTGAGTGTGTACATCCTACTCAGATGGGTCTCTCACCGTTATTCTTTTTTCTGACAGCATGGTGGATGTGCTCCGTCAACAGATTCTTGCTCCGAGCCAAAACTTTGCCTCGGAGCTCAAGTGGACATCCTTCGTGTAGAGCTCGAGTGAGAGGTTCCTGACAGCATAGTGGTCTCCTTTGTTAAAGTATCCGTGCTCGTCCCACAATCAATGTGTGATGAGCACGGATACTTTAACAAAGGAGACCACCATGCTGTCAGGAACCTCTCACTCGAGCTTTACACGAAAGATGTCTACTTGATCTCCGGGGCAAAGTTTTGGCTCGGAGCAAGAATCTGTTGACGGAGCACATCCACCAAGCTGTCAGAAAAAAATAGTAACAGTGAGAGACCCATCTGAGTAGGACGTACACACTCAATTCCACTATTGATATCATACTTGTAGTGGTGATCTCTCAGAGTATACGTCCTACTCAGATGGATCTCTCAGAGTATCCTCTCTGGTTGGTTGTCGTATCATCATTGCCGAGGGATGAGGGTCGTAGTACCAATACAATCCAGAGATTGACACAGTACTAATTCATATATGTAGTCCAATACAAATAGTCTAATATAAAAATAATGCAATACAAAAAGCCCAATAGAAATAAGTACTAATAGCTAATGAGAATCATGCAGCTCACGCAAACGCTCAGTGATATGATCACGCAACCACCTCGAAAAAGCGAGATCTTTGGCGTGAGAAGAGATGTCGTCCCTTACAAGTGTTACACGAATAGAACTTCCGGTCTCACTAGCTACCGGTGCTGGATGAATAGAACTCCCGGTCTCACTAGTAACCGGTGCCACTTCCTCCTTAACTGTAGGAGGAGCCACCTCAGCATTCACTGTTTCCCTCAAACGACGTGCCGCTCCTCGGGTCATGGGTGCCATCTGGTAAGCAAGCTAATATAATTGTAACATAAGCAAGCTAACTAAAGGAACCATCATGTAATTTGAGCACATTTTCGAAAGCAGATAAAGTACAATAAATTCGATTTTTTTGCCAAGTAGCAGAACGGATGGCTCAGAACACAACCCAAGATTCATTCTAGCATACATTAGTATGAATCATCTATGTTCTGTACATATGGTGTAGTATATGTTCTTATCGTATGTAGTATCTGAAGAATATAACAGAATCAAGATGAACTCACATAATGTAATACTAAGACATCATCTACTACTTTATAAGATATAGTGATAGGTTGTCGTATCATCATTGCCGAGGGATGAGGGTCGGAGGACAGTCAACTTTATCTACGGCTACATAGTTTCTGCCTCGCCAGTCGAATGGCTACAGGGACTATGTCCTGATCACGATGTCGTACCGTAGATTTAGGATTTAAAATATGGTATTCAGGTTAACTTAATTCAGTCAAAGGGTACTTAACAGAAAGTCTAATTATTCCATATTTTAGTAATGTCAGTGAGCTAAATCATACTCAACTGTCGAGAATACTTAGGAGAAAACTCATTTACAGGATTAGTTTCCATCCTTCGCGACATAGCTGAAATTTTATAGGGCTCGATAATAATTATTAGTCAATTTATTCATCATTTCAAAACCCTAAAAATGCCCAAAAAACTTCCAGTATCAGTAAATAAGGCTCGAACCCTAAATTAGAATTCGAATCCAAGCAAAACATCAAATTGACAGTTGATATGCCCAAAAAAACTCCCAGTATCAGTATATAGGTGTCACACTGTGAGTCTCGTGTCCACACAGTAGGACACGACGTGTCCAAACCAACAAAATAGGTGTCACACGAACTAGAAGCGAGTCCACGCTCTTGTGTCCCCCGCAGCGAGTCCACTGTCAGTCTCGTGTCCTCCGCAGTGAGTCCACGCTCTCGTTGACACGAGCTAGAAGAGAGAGAGAGCTAGAAGACGAGAAGAAACTGGGGAGGAGCTATCTGAGGAAGGAGGAGGAGGAGAAGGAGGAGCTACCTGAGGAAGGAGGAGGAGGAGAAGAAGGAGGCCGGAGGAGGGAGATCGCCGGAGGAGCGCCGCGGAGGAGGAGGCCGGAGGAGGAAAATCGCCGGAGGAGCATCGCGGAGGAGGAGCGCGCCCAAAATTGGGGGGAAAAATTGTGTATGATCGAAAAGGAAACCCTCGCTGGCTGTATGAAACGATTAGCGACGTCCTTATAGGACGTCGCTAAACGTTGCTGACATATAATAAACGGCGACGCTGCTTAAAGTGCGTCGCTACACGTCGCTATTTCAGCGACGGGTACCGACAAACTTGTGACGCAGGTTCCCATTTAACAAATTGTAGCCGCTAGACGTCGTTATTTAGTCGCTGTTGGCGACAAACAGTGAATAACGTCGCTAAAACCCCAAATATTAGCGACGAACTATCTTTGAGTCGCTAAATACGTTGCTGATATGACTTATTTTGGTAGTGCACCCCCATCCCTGACTAATATAGTGGATCCAGTCATGACACGTCATGACACGTGATTCTCTGAGAAGGTAGCTAGTCTTTACAGGAATCCGGTCTATATAATGCACAAGGAACTAGGAAGACTTGCACAAGGCATAGCATATATAAGAGGAATAACATCTTATGACGGGATCCAGACAAATACCAATCCGTGTGAACAATGTGTCAAGAGAACAAGAATATCTACACTAAATACTAGAAATAAAGACGATATCATAAAACAGAAATATTATCAGAGAATGTACTCGCCTGTGATGTGATGGATAAGTCGACTGAGTCCAAGAACAGTGCCTCGAGGACCTATAGATGGAATACTGTATCAATATAATGGTTTGGAGGTGAAATTAAGTCATACTGAGTCAAACTAGGTCAAGATACGTCAAACTAAGTCAATCTAGGTCAAACAAGGTCAAACTAGATTGTACAGGATCAATCTAAGTCATATTAGGCCTAACAAAGTCATACTGGGTCAATGCAAGTCAAACAGAATCAAACTAGGTCGATTTAAGTCAAAGGTTGACTTACAGTTGACTTTTGGTCAACTGGTTAACTTTGGCCAACCCTTGGTCAAAACTAGTCCAAGTCTACTATTTCTAACCATTACCAACCATAATATCCTAATTTTAGCTATATCTTAAAGTATTAAACCCATATGTTATGAAATGGGTATTATCCCTACTTATCCCGTTTACCCTTTCTACCCTAATACTAAGGCCAAGTAGCTTTCCTTAGGAGTTCTACTTTCGGCTTCCTAGGGTAGTAGGATACTAACCTACACTAACATTACCTACCAAGTTTTCTAGGTAGAGTGGACATCCAGTCCATCTTACGGTCCATGTTGTCTAATTACCCATTATCTTGGCAAAATCTTACCTTAGCTTCTAACTCCCACTCTAGGCTTTCCTACTTCATTCTAAGCTTTCCCCCACTCTTTATTATGGTATTTAAACCATCTCCTAGAATCTCGATACCGTATTATGGTGTCTTGATATCTAAAAGTCAAAAAAGGTAAAAATCTCATTATCTTGAGTATCGCAAGATACTCAATGATATCTTGAGATACCCTTCTCCTAATCTCCAACGAAACCCCGATTTTAACTTAGGAGCCTACTCACAAAATCTAATTTTCATATCTAAGTCCCATCTCAAATTTGGACGCGTTCCGACACTCGGAACTCAAAATTACCCTTTCTTATCTTTCCAAGGTAATCTCATTACCTTAGCCTCCAACCCATACTCTACTCATCGTCCAATACTCTACTAAGGTATTCTAACTCTTACCCTTGTATCTCGATACCATACTTTGGTATCTTGATACCTTACCTTGCCAATAAGGTAATTATCCAATTATCTTGAAGGTAAAGGGTAAATCTTAAGATACCACTCTAACCTCTAACTCTAATACCTAATTCTAATATCTATCTAACATATCCAACATCCTAAAATTTCATTCTAACTCATCTTAACTCACTATCCTAACTTATTACATATCTATCTAACATCTAACATTCAACCATCATCTAATATCTAACTAACATATATATCTACATATACTTATTTAACATCCTACTTATACCCTCATTGAACCTCTCTAACATGTTATCTAACCTCTCATTCTAACATATCCAAACTCATATATACCTATATGTAAACACTAACTTAACTCTCTAACCATCTAATCCACATGACTCACTAACTCACTACTAACCCTCACACTAACACACACACACGATGGAGGATTGGGGCTGGCTAGTGCAGCCCCCTATAGGCTGTTGTTGCTCCTGAAATAGGGGAGAAAGCTGCTGAATTTTAGCATCAAACTGCTGCTATGCAGTCCCCATATTGGGGCTGCTGTAGTGTGAAGCATAGGGGCAGCACATGCTGCTATGGTGGCTGCCTAGTGCAGCCCCACACCCCCCTTATTCCTCATCCCTCTCAACACACCACACATACCCTCTAATAACCCCTCAAACCACTCTCTATAATCCCTCTTCTAACACACTCAAAACATAAACAAATACTCACATCCAACACAAACAAACATCCACAAACCCAACCATGAGACACTCACACACATGACCACATACAAATTCACACTCTACACAAACACTAACACCCTCTCATCTCATGAAACAAACAAACACATACATATATATATGCATACTACCAACACCACCACTACCACCACCACACACACACACTCCCCATATAAATATACACACATACACATACACATATACATATACCCCTAAACGATCTAAAACCTTATTCGAATACCCAAATCTTTAAAATTCTACCCTCTAGGACCTAGACACGTGCCCCACATAAGAAATCTAACTCGCGCACGCGAGCGGAAACGAGAAAAGAGGTCCGAATGGCCAAATGGCCATTTTGGCGACTTCGGGGTGTCCGATTCGTGATACCGCGTGATACGGACACCAAACCTATCCGGATTCGACCCGAACTCTACCCACGAATTCTAAATAATGATTAGAACCTATTCTAAGTACTAGCTTGCCGATTCTAGTGTCGGTGCAAAAAGTCACCCGTGTGTTGGAACCCGAAAACCCCGAAAAAGCCTATTTTTTTGATTACTCGCAAAACGACCCCACGTATCCAAATATGGACACGTATCTAGCCTCATCTCACCCAAACTAACCTAATTAGGTCTAATTAGGCTAGGGGTAACACCCAAACATGTCAATTTAGGGTTTTCCCTAAAATTGGCACTAAACCTAGCCCGAAAGTCCCGAATTGAGTCCAATGGGTTCCAAACCTCTTCTAATGGGTTGTCCTACACCTCGGATATCCTCTAATATGCAAATAACATTAATTAGGAGCAATTATAAGAGTTAGAGTTAGGGTTTACCTCTTAGAAGTTGGAATCCCAAGGAAAAGCCCCAAAATTGGTTCTTTTTAGGTCAAGAGCCAAATCTAAGCTTCCAACCCCTCCATGCTAGGTTCTACTTAGATAAAAATCACAAATAAGAGATAAACAAGGGTTATCACCAAGATTAAGGAGATATCTAGAGTATGGAAGAGAATTAGAAGAGATTTGACTTACTTTTGAGCCTAAAATCCAAAGGGGAAGGAAATAGATCCTTGTAGAATGAGAGAAAGGAAGAGAGAGAGAGAGAGAGTTTTTCTTGCAATGAGAAGAATGGAGGAGTGTTTACTGCTGTGGCCGGCCATGTAGGGGGGCTTGGTACATTTGGCAAATGTCCAAAATGCCCTTCAAGCCTCCTCTAGGTCAAAATGGACTTAAACAATTTTTCGGGGTCGGAAAACTAAGTTAAAATCTGTAAATTGACCGATTAAGTCACGAAAAAATTGTCTAAAGGTACCAGACTAATTTGTGGGATTTTATGGGCCATATCTAACTTAATTTTGGGTCCCGATCAGAGTCTAAGCTACCCCGGGTCCCCGATACAAGTCAGAATGAGCTGAAATTCGAACCCGACTCTAAAAATCCCCAAATAACAATATAATTAAATAAAAAAATTTAAAATTCCTAAAAATGCAAAAATGACCATTTTACCCTAAAATTTTAAAACAGGCAGTTACAGTAAGTCGTGAGATGCGCCTTCCATGACTTTTGTGTTTAAGTAGCACACAAGGCCTCTATTGAGTGGCACACTAGTGGCATGTGCGTAGAGGGCTTAGAGTAGATCACAACAATATATTGGGACAAAAGAATTGAGTCAAGGTTGGATCTCTAACTGCAGTCCAAAAGTACGGTGTTATGGTATGAGTTATCGCTAGTCCCTTTTGACCTGAAAGTCGTATCATGATAATAGAGTCCAAGGAGATGTGTTTCTGTGGGACATGATATGTCTACTTGAAGGTGGACTCGTTTAAGTTTTGCATATAAATTTTGTTGGAAGGTAACAGCTAATATTACACTTCAAATATCAAAGTCACGGTAAGGGACACCAAAAGATCTAAAAAGAAAGTGGGAGTTCATGAGTCACTAATTTACCATCCTAGTGAGAACCAATTTACCTCAATCAATCGGTGATCCCCAAATTACTAAAATTAAGAATGGATTACAATCTATTCACTCTAGAGACTAGGACATGGTATTAGGAATAATGAGTTGCGATATCGTACCTTGACCTTTGGTAATAATAAGTCACGATATGATCGATAACATGATAGGGTAGTTGTGAATTAGTTTCGAGGATTGTACCCCGAGTCCTAATAAATAAAAATGATCGCGTACAGTGGTACCTGAGTCGATAAGATGGAATAACCCACTTGTCCATAGTATACGAGAGTCTATCTGTGGAATAACAGACCTTAAAGCACGTCATGGGAAAGATTCCTAACTACTAAGTCGTGAATTTCTATTTGTATCAAACCTGCCAGACTATTGTCACAAGCGTTCTAGAGGTATTAAATGTAGTGCTCATGCATCACTTGTTGATTACTAATACAACATAATGACGGGGCGTCATGCTACATATTTTTGCTATGCTGATGAATGTGTTGTTCTAATATTATGTCACTTCTTTGATAATAGAATTTTGTACCTAGAGTAACATCTGCTGAATCTCTAATCTTGGAATGGGTGTCTACCATGGTCCTTGCAATGCTTGTCCTCGTTTTGGTCTATTCTTCTCTGTCTAAATTGTGGGGGCCTAGTCAAGTAAGGTTTGAGTTAAGGCATACGGGTTGCTAGTTAAGCCAAGAATTAAGATGAATATTTGGAGACTCACAATAAATGATTCCTAGAGATTAGATGGTCTCATAGGTTTGTGGTTTACCCAAGGGTAAGATCTTACTGATCTTTCAAGCTCAAATGTCTAGAAGGTCACGATATTACTATTATGGTCGAGGGAAGGACGAGCAACTTTAGGCAATGTTGTAGTTATATGGCTTAGCCGATGGTTGCTATACTTGTGCATATAACTACCATGGCCATAGGGATACTCTGCATTTATCTATCAAATACGAGCGTTCGTCTTTCCAATCAGTGAAAGATAAAAGCAATAAAGAGTTCAAAAAAGATGTTATTGAATACAATTACGTAATTCAAAGACGAATGTGTAATTCAAGAGGAATTGTCAATGCAGTCGTATTTGAGATCCTAGATACCTCTATATCTCAATCCACGTGGGATAATCATATGAAGAGCGAACCAAGTGCACTATGCTTGATCAGACCATAATACATTGATTCTAATTAGATAATATGCTTATGGGCGTCCCCAGTATACATATGTCCTGAACAAGCTCGACAAAGAATAAGCTTGCAAAACTAGGCTATAAATAGCGTCGTCATTTATGGTAGTTTAAAGTATAAGTATGGGAGAATACGTTAAAAGCAGTAATAAGTAGTTCAAGTTTCACAAGGATCTAAGTCTTATCCGGTGTGCTTGCGTATACAGTCGTCCTACTGATTCTTGTATTAGGCCTTAGTTGACCAATGGGTATGGGCTACAAAATCTCTATCTTCTAGGTAAACATCTCTCCTACACTAGCATATAATCATTATCACTCTGTTACACTTTAATACTAGGTTAAAAGGATACGTGTGGTAAGTTGTAGTCATACGACTCAACTTATGAAGTCAACTAATAGAGTAATTAAGGAATATAACACGTATACTCGTATGAGTTATCTCCTAACCTCCCTATTTAGCACGAAAAAAGATAATATTTATAGTAAAAGGAATCAAGCAGAAGGAAGTCAAGATAATCGGACGAGAGTTCGAGATTTGGAATTGAGGGATGAAGTCAAGCTTGTGGATGAGATTCCTATATCCTAATCCTATATACAGGTTCACATCGGTACAGTAACGTAACCGATGTGACAAACTCGACCTGTATGGGCCACCACAAAAATATGTAACGCCCCAGTCCCAAAATACTTAGGACTAGGTAGGTATCCATGCCAGCTGCATACATACGAAATCTACTCCAATATATGGAAATTCCTATGTATACATAAGCTGTAAAATGCAGTAAACCAAGAGTAATCTAATCTCATCCACAAATGAAGAATAATAGATATCATATAATCAACTGTAATAAATCTTTGTATAATACGTTGGGCGGAGACAAATCCACTACCAACAATTAGGAAAAAATATACATGGAAACGGAAAGGATTTGGCGGGAGTAGCAAAGAAAGATCCAAGATACGTCATCTTCGAATGAATAGAGAAGATCGTGACCTCGACTAGAACACCTGTAATATCATAAAAGCACACATCTGGAGAGATAACCAGGTCCTCAGAGGGACATAACAAGATACAGGAAGAACATGCCATAATAATGAATACATAATATGCCACAAAGAAAATAAGTGACAAGACAACAATAAGGTAATCTAACCGTACTACTGTGTTTATGCAGTTAAGAACAAACCTCCAACGCATGAGTATCTGGCTCAGTAGCAGTAACTCAGGCATGGTCCCATCAGGATACCAAGGACCTCAAAGCGTAATATTCCTCGAATGTCAGAGGCCAGCAGTATCAGTAATAGAAAAATGCATAAGGACCCATACGTTAAGGAACTGTTCTTCCCACCCAATGCCTAACAGAGTCACATCCATGTCTCGTATACCTCTACTAACTGCTAAGTCTCCTAACATGCCTCTATTAGCAGTTAGCCCTAACGTATGCACATGGGGATCAGCCCACACGCAAGGACCTCTACATGCTACTCATCTCACACATCCTCGTGGTACAACTATGTCGAGGCATATGTAATACACTACAAACGGTAGTCCCCTAACTCTAAGTTCATATGCAATCAAAGGATAGTAACAAAGTAACTAATAATCACTGAGCATCTAGTAAATCAATAACTGTAATAACTAGAAATAATGAACAGTGATATGTAAATAAATGCAGACTGAATATAAATAATGTAATGGCAATATATCTTACCTGATTCTGTGCTGTAAATATGAAACGTCGTTCCCGCGTCCACGCCTCCGGAATCCGACGCTCCTAGATAATTAATTAACCAAATTAAGTTACTACTTATGAAACTTACGACACGACTTAAATAGTCAAAGTAATGTGTTAAAATTATATTCAATCTCTCGTAGAACCATTTAGATCCATACAATCACACACATGTTCCACGAGACATCAAAACACAGTTTTAGGAATTTCTAACTTTTAATTAGTCGGTTATGCCCCTACTTCAATAACATACTTAAAAATTATATAAAATCATAAAAATAATATTTAAACTAATTTTCTACAGATTTATCTCTGAAATTCCAGAATTAATATTTTTAAAGACATTTACGACTGGTTGATTACTAAGTCAGCTAGTCTACCCGAAACTCGCCCGGAACATAGTTAATGACTCAAAATTACTAAAATAACCAAAAATAGATTTTAAACATTAATAAAATACTTTATTTCATAGAATAATATCAGAGGTACAAGGTTTTAGTTATACTACAAGTTTGGGACATTCTAGGTGAGCCGGTTACCCGAAATTAGCTAGTTTTGACCTACAATATTTTCGACCAGATTTTGACCTACAATTTATGTATATGAACACATATAAAATTCAGTTTTGAAAATAGCCACCAATAACTCATAGTTCCTTTACAATTGGGTTAATTTTGATCCTACCGACACATGAATATTATGCCTATATTTTATAAAATCTTTATGGATGATTATACCTAACAAAAGCCATTAAAATATGATTTCTAAATAATTAATAACATATTTTCTACATAATTTTAGCAAAGATTTTTAGAAGAAAAGATTATGGTTCTTACCAAAGATCCTTGCTAGAAAGGGTGATGATGACTTCTCTTCACCAAAGCTCAAATCTTTTCCGCTATACTCGCTTGCTAATCCTCTCTTGGTGAGTATGTGAGAGTTTATAATGGCGATAGAGGATTAGATGGGAGAGATAGAGTTTTTAGGGTTTGTTTTGAGGGGTTTCGAGGATGTATGGTGGAGGAGATAAGTTTTTGTGAAGGATGGAGAGATGTGCAATGGAGGAGATGATGTATGGAGGCCATGGGGAGTTTGTTGCTGTCGAAATTATAGAGAGGGAGAGGGTTTTGGTCGGCCAAAGGTGAGGGAGAGAAAGATTTGGATTTGGTTAAGATTTGGGATAAGTTGGTATATTTAAACGTATCCTTGAATAAATTTTAAGCAATCTAGGATTTAAATCCTATTTAATTTGATGCATTTGGCCATGGGGGGTTGCTTGGCCGAAATTATCATGGTGGGGGTCCACTTGGCATGATTTGGTTGTTTGGTGAGTTGACAAGTTGATTGGATTGAGGATTTAAAAAGGGGTTTCCTAATATAGAACTATTTAATTCTATCTATGTAATTACACTACAAAATCTGAATTAAATACAAGTAATTGTAATTATTAATATTTATTAATGCCCAACATGCCTACATAGGGTTGGATTTGGCTTGGAAGAGGTTTGGGAAGGTTTTGTGCAACCGGGTCTCCTAAAAAGTCATAAAGGCTTTCTTAACTAATTAATTAAATAAAAATATAACTTGTGCCATAATTTGAATGGTTAACATGCAAGAGATTACAATATGACCATGGCATTCCTAATATGGCTAGCATACTAGTTAAAGCACCCGATTATGCTAGGCATGCCATACTTTCTAGTCGTCTTGCATATTCAAACTCAACCATGGCTATAGTCCTTTTATATAATATAAATAAGATAAAAATGAATTAGAATTAAATAAAATCCAAAAATAATTTAAATATTCCTTTAAATTATAAGGGGTTTTACACTGCTTCCTCCTCTGCCTCCCAGAGTGGTACCCCATACCATATTCTTGGGAGGGTTGCTTCCTGATGGAGCTCAGATATTCAGACTTCTCCGGGATGTGTTGGAGACACAGAGAGTTTAGGCTGATATCCTGAGGGAGCAGAGCCACAGGATCCAACTGCTGTGGGACTTCATGCATTCAGGAGGAGGACCTAGTTATAAAAGGACGATGAGCAATGTATACCCAGAGCCTCAGGAGTACCCAGACTTTCAGCCTAGACCCTCCTACCCAGTCCAGATTCCTGTCCAGCAGAGGCCAGTTGAGCGAGTGCCTACCTGTGCTTACTGTAGGAAGCCTGGGCATATATGGGACCATTGTAGGAAAAGGAGAGGGGTGTGCCTGTTTTGTGGGACAGCTGCACACATGTTGCGAGGCTGCCCTGCTGTACATACCCCAGCCAAGGCCCCACCTTCAGGAGGGATTTCTAGTCACCAGACCTAGTTGGAGGTGAGTTCTTTACCTAGACCTTAGCATGTCTTTGATGATTGATGCACCCCACATTGCTTGTATGTTTGAAACCTTGTGATTATCTTGTGCTATAGTATGACTAGTGTAGCTAGATGAGACTTTCAATTGATTTTGCATGCCATAACCCTGATGTTATTCTTTCAAATTGTATGATTTAGATAAAGTTTTCTTAGACCATGATTGTTGGAGACGTGACTTTAAGAGGAGTACGACCAACCTAAATTTCGAGGACGAAATTTTTCTAAGGGGAACGATTGTAACTACCAAATTTCTAAAATGAGAGTAATTTTAAACTTTTATAAAATTGATCATGTTAGTTATTAAATAATAAATTAAAATCATGTTAATGATAATTTGGTAAATTTTTGATTATTTTAATATTATTTAATTTGATGTATTATGATTTTGTTATTTGCTAGTGAAACCTTAGAATTACCTTGCCTAGAGACTAACGATGACCATGGAGACCTAGCTAACATATTTGGATTAGTAATTAGGCTCTAATCTAGCTAGGAATGACTTAGACACTATTTGGAGATTTAAATTAAGGTGCTAGTTCGGGCCTTTAGCTAAATGGCTTGATTTTACAACATAGAAAGGGGCTTTAGGCTATTGTAACTCAACCAAACCCTAGCCTACCATAGATGGCCGACCTAGACCTGATTCCTACCCCTATATAGTTTATCTTCAGGCCCCATTCACCTCTCCTACAAAGAAACCCTAACCCTAATTGTGTTCTTCCCCAAATTTGCCCTATTTTATCAAATCAACTCCAAATTCAACTAAACCAATTGCAAATTACTCCCCTTGAGTAGAGGAGGTCTCTATTGGCTAGCTAGAAAGAATTTGGAGCAATCTGACCATCGGATTTAGTGGAAGAACTTTGTAAGAGGATTTTCATTGAGACTCAAACTCCCAATTGGTAAGAGCACTCTAAACCTTTAAATTCTAGAATTTCTTCCATAGATGCATTCACTTAGGGTCCCTCTAGCATTAGGAAAGAGTTGGGTTGAAATTGGATCCATTAGAGGTGCGTATAGGAAGAGTATCAGATACGTATCTAAAGTGTTTGACGAAATGCCCCTTAGAACTTTTTGTTCTCCATTTTTAGAACTAATTACATATTTGGATAGCTAATTATATGTAGATTACATAGGTATATGATTGAGTTCATTTTTGTGTCGATTGTTGTGTCGTTTTGGAGACGGGGACACGCGGGTTACTCCGTGCGGACACTGTAGCAGTCCTTGTCATGCCCCAGAACCAGAATACCGGAGAGCGGGGGAATGACTCAGCCCGCTACGTATTACCGGTAGATGAATACTGTATAATATGATCAATGCTGTCTAATGACGAGAGGGTGCATACTACATGAAAGTCTCACTATGGTCACTCAACATCTATTGTCTCAATCATTCAAACAACAAGCAATAATAGAGAACATGTAAGATAAAGCAGTAAGGCGTCCCAAACGTTCAGTCAAAATGTTCTTGAGATCTGGCTGTACAAAACATAGCCAGATGATATAGCATGGTATACACAATTGTTATCAGCTGCAGTCTGACTTAGTTACAATTATGTAAAGGTAAGGGCAAGACAGTCCGACTAACATGTCAGTGCCAAACGATAATAAGTAAGGTAAATAGTATAGCGAGCAGGGAAGCAAGGAACCCACTCCCTGCTCCCATTTCGAGTCAAGAGATAGATAACTAGACACATCCCGGTGTCCTTCTGCGATCATTCCTCTAGTATTGACCATCTTGGAGGTGGAAGTAAGCTGAGTCCTCGGGAGCTGGCTCTAAATCTGGCCATACAAAACCAGAGAGGTTAGACCTCTAATAGCAAGTACCGCAAGAAAGCTCGATATGAGGAATTAGAACCAATGATAAGAGTTAAAAATATGATAAATAGATCTCTGCTTGCTACCGGGGTTCGCACAACATCACGACACTTCAAGCCGACTTTCCAACCAAACAAGGACAGAAGTTGACCCGTCATGTCCTGACATTCTGCTCATCTCAGTAGTTAACAGAGTAGGTACAGTACACAAACAAATCAATTTAAACGGCAATACAACTACTACGGCTTGCTACTGTGAGTTCCAAGTTGTCTTGGAAACATGCAATAAGGGATTCCTCAGTTCTTATAATATACAAACAAGGCTAGTCTACCCAATAATCAATTGCGCCAATCATGAATTAGACGTGTCCCGACGGGACGCCCGTCATCAATATACAGTAAATATAAACAGATACCACTCCCTACCCGTGTGGTAGATTCGTAGTATCCGCGGGAACCAGCCGGCATATCGGGGCACTAATTGTCACGAGATGGCTGCCATACAAGAGCTCGAGAATCCATTCTCTCCATGCAATAGTTATTTTTATTTAGCTTAGTAGACCCTATGTTAATTGAAATCTCATACCATGGATCATGATCATTCTGAATGAGTACTCCCGTACAGAGTACGATATGCATAACTCTACAACGATACCAGTGCGGCTAGATTGTAGGTCTTACATAGCGTAATACAACAATCAAGCCTAGTCACGGAATAATTATGCCTTGACCGTAAGGTACAAATGCTGCTTTTACAAAAAAATGGAAGTCAACATGTGTCCATATGCCAATGTTCAGATCGGCTAGTCAATCACAATGGTTCATGGTTCATACATGAACGTGTCTCATTCAATTCAATAAGACGACTAGCCAGTCTTCTAGTTCCAACTAGGAACGCATGATCAATCATTAGTCGAGGTAACAATCAATGTCAATTCGGGACAAGAAACAGCCCAAAAGGACGACAGTAGATGGATGCCCATCTATGCGGCAGGGTAAGTGGGTACCCATCTATGCGGCCAGAGTCGAATCAGAATCCCATGCGGCCCGGGAGCTAAGGGCCATGCAGCATGCGGCTAGGGGGACAGGGCCATGCAGCAAGGCTGCCGAGAGCCACGCGACAAGGGAGAAACAGGGGCCATGCGGCAAGGCTGCCGAGAGCTATGCGGCAAGGGAAAATATGGGCAATGCGGTAAGGCTGCCAAGAGCCATACGGTAAGAGGAAAACAGGGACCATGTGGCATGGCTGCTGTAACGCCCCAGAACCAGAATACTGGAGAGCGGGGGCATACATAGCCAGCTACGTATAATAAAATGGAATCTACCTCACTCTACGGTCGCGGCTGTCTAGATATATGAGGGTTTAACTACAATCCATCAGTCTCCTATGGTCAATAACAAGCCTAAATGTCTCAATCTTAAGCAAGAAGTAAAGTTACAAGATGTAAGATCACCAAATATACAATAGTAAGGCGTTCCAAACATTACATATTTAGTTGATCATGAAGCTAGTCATTACAAAATGTGAGGACTAGCAAGAGTTTAGTCATACATGATCAACCCTAGGATCTGTCAATCATGTTACAGCCCATAGACAGACAGTAATAAGGTATACAATACGAGCTAACAGGTGCTCGTCGGCTAAACACCTCAAAATAAAAATTTTACAATAGAGTGGGAGAGCCAAAAATAAACCCACTCATTGCCCTGGTTACGCCTGGTGGTCACCATCGGGCTGGGAGGTCGGTAGATCCTCTGGAGCTGCTCCAAAATCTGGCCATACAAAACCAGCTGGGTCAGACCCCAGAAATGCAAGTGCCACAAAGGAGGCTTCACTCAAGAACTAAAACCAGCATATCAGAAATAATTATTAAAGTAGTTACAAAAGAGCTTGATAATAAAAGAATAACAACAGTCATAATGGAGTACGAGGGAACCATTCAAGTAGCCAGGTCATAACCCTTAAACCAAACAAGGATCGGGGTTGTAATCCTTCACCTGAATAGAACTCCGTCTCCAAATCTTGTTGGTAAGGTAAAACATAACAAGCATGACGTCGGGTGCAATAAGACAATAAACGAAGAGAGGACTCAGAACTGCTCTGGGAGCCAGTTACAACCCTTAAACCAAATAAGAACCGGGGTTGTAACCCTTCACCTGAAAAGAACTTAGCCTCTGATCTTTATTGTTAAAAGTGACAATCATGCGATCAAGCCTGCAATAATCGAGCACTGAAACTACACCATACAATCGCTCCCGGCCAATCAGTGACTACAACTTTCTACATTAGCTAACTAGGGTTATCACAAGCCTTAGTTACTAGCAATATGTTGTGAGATGTTCCTCCAGCCACAAGCCCTGCAGCTAATCCAAGTTATCCAGGCGACTTGGGTTCGTTAAGCAGTGCCTCATTCTTTTCTATATATCAGTGAATCTAGACTTGTGCCCCACTCATCGACAGGCTGCAAGTCTAATAACGGTGGCCGGGATAACGGGATCGCCTGTAACTGGGGAAATCTCTCATGACTACTGAATTATTCTAGTTATTAGCCTTAGTCATTTACAGTAGGTACCCCTGACCGTGGTACTCAGGGATCCCTGTCCTAGACATAATGCAAACATTACCGGTTCAATTGTACAAACACAATCATCCACGGTATCCAGGCCATTCAATATTGTCATGACATGCTAGCCGTCGCAACAGCCTTTGGGATATATATCATGTCATGTTCACTGTCAGTAGTGTGCCACGTCGGGCCACTATCATGTCATGTTAAAAAGTGCACCACAACGGGTCACCATCGTATCAGAAAAAATTAATATGGCACAAGCATACATGTAGTAATTAAATATTAGCAGGGGCAAGGGCTGTGGAGGACTCATGCAGCTCAGAAAAAATTTGTCGCATGAAATTGCCATGCGGCCAGCCAATAAATGTTCATGTGGCCATGCAAGCAAATCCATGCGGCCACGCAATTAAGACTAATGGCCATGCGGCCAAAACGAATAATTGCTAATGGCCATGCGGCCAATAATAAATAGTATCCATGCAAGTCAGCTATATGCGGCCATGTAACTCTAATGGCCATATGCGGCTAAGCAACTAAATGAAGGGAGAGCATATGCGGCCAAAGTAATTAATGGAGGAGGAAAGCATATGCGGCCAAGAAAATGGCATGCAAGCAATTTCATGCAAAAAAGCCATACAAATAATGCTTATGTGGCCAGCTAATGGCCATGCAACAGTGCATATGCGGCCAAAGCAAGTGGCCATGCAACAGTGCATATGCGGCCAAAGCAAACAATTAATGGCCTATGCGGCCATGTACAATTCTAATAGCCTATGCGGCCATGCACGAGTCTAGTAGCCTATGCGGCCAAGCAATTGGCCAAACAAATGATTAACGGCCATATGTGGCTAATATAATTACTAATGGCCATATGCATGCAGCATGCAACTAATAAAAGGGCCATACGGCCAGATACAAATATTCCAAGCAAATGTTGCATGCAAACGTTTAAATGACCAAGGCAATTAATTGTGGCCAAGGCAATTACATGCGGCCAAGCATTTAGCTTGCGGCCAAGCAATTAATTGTGGCCAAGCAATTACATGCGGCCAAGCCTTTAGCATGCGCCAAACATTTAATTATGGCCAAGCATATAAATGGCCATGCAATTAATTAATGGCCTATGCGGCCAACTAATAATTAATGGCCTATGCGGCCATGCAAATAGCTAATACCATGCGGCCAAGCAAGCAATTGCATGCAGCAAATGCATGCAAGCAAATCCATGCGGCCAAAGCTAATGGCCAAGCAAATAAAGGCTCACGGTAATCCAATCATATGCATATGCGGCCAAGCAACACAATGTTGCATGCGGCCAAAAGTGCAATTAATGACTTCCATAGAGAACATGTCCATGGAAAATATCATGGCCTCCATGCTCCACAAAACAACAATAGAAGCCCAAATCCAGATTCCCAAAAGTCAAATTTAGGTAAAATAGAATTCTCTACAACATGGAACCATCAAATAGCAAAAATATACAGGTTTGCTAGATCAAAACTCATAAAAACTAAAAATACCACAAAGCTAGATTTACAAAAAATTAACCACGAAAATGAAAAATGCTAAGTACTAGAGTGGGTTAGAAACACATGAGAAAGATAATGTAACAATAAAATAAAATTCCTCCATGAAGCAAGATGTACTTGCCTAAACCTTCCTCGTAGGTGGAGAGTATTGGTGAGGAAAAAGAAGAGTGAATGAGGAGAGAGAAAGAGTGTTGGGTTAATAAATGATGATGGTTGTGGTAGGTAGGGGTTTGGTTCACAAACCGAACCGAATCAAGCAATAAAATACCAAATAAATTATGCGAGGAGACATGCAATACGAGTCAAAATACGTACACGTATACTAAAATACGTAATACGAATAATGGTCTTACAACTCTACCCACCTTAAGAAAATTTTGCCCTCAAAATTTAATCAAGAGGCTAGAGGTACAAGGACAAGCTATACTAATCACAGGCAAGCTATACTAGTCAAGCAATCAAGCAATTATTCATGCAAGCAAGGAATCGAAGGGATGAGGCATAAAAAATATATTATACCTCACGAGTCAAATAGGTCGGGATATCGCGATCTGGTATCATCCTCACGCTCCCACGTTGACTCATCCAAGGAGTGATAACCCCAAGCAACACGGACTAACTTGATAGTCTTGTTCTTGAGTATCTTCTTTGTTTGGTCCAATATGGATACGAGCCTCTCATCATACGAAAGATTGGTACCAACAACCAATTCCGAATGATCCAGGATATGATACGGGTCCGGGATATACCATCGTAGTTGGCATACATGAAACACGTCATGCACCTCACTCAGAGACGGCGAAAGAGCGAGACGATAGGACACATCTCCTACTCGCTCCAGAATATCGAACGGTCCTATATACCTAGGACTAAGCTTTCCCCGTACGCCAAAACGAATGATGCCACGGTTAGGCGAGATCCTCAGGAATACATGGTCGTCGATAGAAATATCAAGGGAACGCCGATGAGAATCGGTCCAATGGTGCTGACGATCTTGTGCAATGCGAAGATGATCTCTGACTCTCCTAACCACCTCGACTGTCTGAGTGATCATCTCTGGACCAAGCATCTGTCTCTCTCCAACATCGTCCCATGCTAGTGGGGATCTGTACTTCCTACCATACAGTTCCTCGAACGGGGCCATCTGGATACTAGCTTGGAAACTGTTGTTGTACGAGAACTCCACTAGGTGCAGGTGATCTTTCCACAAACCACCAAAGTCGAGTGTACAAGATCTCAACATATCCTCAAGAGTCTGGATCGTGCGCTTCGACTGACCATCTGTCTGCGGGTGATAAGCTGAGCTGAACTGGAGGTGATTTCCTAAACTCTCTTGCAGACTACGCCAAAAGGTGACATGAATCTCGAATCTCTGTCCGAGGTGATACTGACTGGTACTCCGTGAAGTCTGACTATCTGCCTGAGGTACATCTCTGCTAGCTGAGCCGTCGACTGACCAACTCTGAATGGAAGAAAGTGAGCCCCCTTCGTGAGTCTGTCAACTATAACCCAAATAGCATCTCTACTGGTCGGGGATCGAGGTAATCCAGTCATGAAATCTATGGTTATATGCTCCCACTTCCATTCTGGAATCGGCAAAGGCTGAAGAAGTCCAGCTGGCCTCTGATGTTCAGTCTTGACTTGTTGGCAAACCAAACACCGAGAGACAAACCGAGCTATTTTCCTCTTCATGTCGTTCCACCAAAAGTGCTGACGGATATCACGGTATATCTTCGTGCCACCGAGATGAATCGAATACTGAGAACTGTGAGCTTCCGCTATGACCTCCTGTCTGATATCTCTACTGGGTACACAAAGACGCTTACCATGTCGAAGAGTACCATATTCATGAATGCATAATTTTGGTCGTCGTCCTGCTTCACATTCTGCTATAAGCCGCTGAAGCTTAGAATCGAAAGTCTGAGCTATCTTGATCCTCTCAACTATACTGGACTGAACTTTCATGCTGGCCATCAATGCCACACTGGTAGGAAGGACAACTTCTATACCTATCTTCTGAAGATCTGCTAACAACTCTGGTTGTGCTGTCAGAAAATAAACTCCGGCTCTTCTGCTCAATGCATCGGCAACAACGTTGGCCTTCCCAGGATGATACTACAGGTTGACATCATAATCCATAAACAGCTCCAGCCATCTTCTCTGATGTATGTTAAGATCCTTCTGAGTGAACACATACTTTAGGCTCTTATGGTCGGTAAAAATCTCCATCCTATCTCCATACAAGTAGTGTCTCCAAAGCTTGAGTGTAAGCACTATTACTACCAGTTCTAAGTCATGGGTCGGGTAATTCCTCTCATGATCACAAAGTTGTCGTGACGCATAAGCTATTACCGTCCCATGCTGCATCAAAACACATCCTAAACCTCTGCCTGAAGCATCACAGTACACTGAAAATCCTTCGGTCCCATCTGAAAGTGTGAGAATAGGTGCCGTCATCAAGCCTCGCTTCAGCTTCTCAAAAGAATCTTGACACTCTACTATCCAAGCAAACTGTACTTCCTTGCGGGTCAACTGTGTTAATGGCGCTGAAATCCGAGCAAAATTCGAAACAAAACTTCGGTAGAAGCTGGCCAATCCAAGAAAACTGTGAACTTCTGCAACTATGCTGGACACTGGCCATGTTTTGATAGCCACGATCTTCTAGGGATCCACTTCTACCCCCCTCTGGTGATGATATGACCCAAGTATGAAATGCGATCGAGCCAGAACGCGCATTTACTGAACTTGGCATACAATTGGTGCTCTCGGAGAATTTGGAGGACAACTCTGAGATAATTCTCATGCTCCGCTTCGCTCTTGCTGTAGACTAGGATATCGTCTACGAACACGATCACGAACTGATCCAAGTAAGGCATGAAGATACGATTCATGAGGTCCATAAATATAGTCGGCGCATTGGTCGCTCCAAAGGGCATAACAAGGAACTCCCAATGTCCATATCTAGATCTGAAAGCTGTCTTCAGGATGGCCTGCTCTCTGACTCTGATCTGGTGGTATCCTGATCACAAATCAATCTTCGAGAATACTATCGCTCCTCTGAGTTGATCAAACAAGTCATCTATCCTTGGGAGAGGATATCTATTCTTGATTGTCACTGAGTTCAAGGTACAATAGTCAACACATAATCTGGATGTACCATCCTTTTTTTTCACAAGAAGCATCGGGGCTCCCCAAGGCGATCTACTAGCACGAATGAATCCCTTGGTTCTGAGTTCTTCAATCATCTTGTATAATATCTCCAATTCTGACGGTGCCATCCTGTAGACTCTCTCTGACACTGGTGCTGTCCCGAAAATCAAGTCGATAGTAAACTCGATCTCTCGCTTTGGTAGTATTACTGGAAGCTCTTCCGAGAAAACATCTGAAAATTTCTCGATTATCCGGGATAACTACACTGCTGCTACGGCCATCCGCAATATTGGAGGAGAAGATTCAACTTCGCCTCGAGAAAAGGAAAACTCTGGCTCGCCTGGAATACTAAAAACAACTCTGCCAATATTGCAGTCTATCCTAGCATACCGGTCCCTCAGCCAATCCATTCCTAAGACCACATCATAATCGGCCATCGGGAATTCTATCATCCTAGCGGGAATCTCTCTACCACTAACCACGATCCGACACGAGGAAAACACTCTATCTACTCCCACAAGACCGTTACTAGTAAGTATATTGAGCCTTACTGATAATGAGTCGGGCTCTAGTTCTACCCGTGTCGCGAATCGTGCAGATATAAACGAATGCGATGCACCAGAGTCAAATAACACTGAAGCCGGAAAAGTGTTAACGAGAATAGTACCTGCCACTACCTTACCTGGCGCCACTCCTTCTTCTCTCATGGTTAAAGCCAACACTTGACCATGTCCTCTGGGTGCCGGCCCCCTCTGCTGGAATCCTCTCTGCCTATTCTGAACTTGCGCCTGGGCATACTGTTGAGGCCTTTGCTGCTGAAAAGCCTGGGTCTGCGTCGACAACGGCCTCGGCGATGGAAACTGCTGCTGGACTGGTACTGAGGCTGGTCCCCTAACTGATGAACTGGTTATGGCTGGTGATGAGTCAGTCCTGAATGGGCAGGACCCTACCTTGTGGTCCAACGCTCTACAAAGCAAACACAGTCCTCGAGCATTGTGACATTCTGAAACAACATGTCCAGGCTTCTCACAATAAGAGCAGCCCATGGGGGAATACTGCTTCTGCTTCTGCTGTTGAGGATACATCGGGGTTGAATGTTGAACCGACGTAACTGAAACTGTTCTTCTCGGAGCACCAATGGTCAAAGCCCTAGCTGTAGGGGCTGGGGCTGACGACTGGTTCATCTGGCCGTGAGATCGCTTTCGTCCTACGGTCCTGTCCACAATCCTCTGGGAGGTATACTCATGCCTCCTAGATGCCCTCAATACCGCATCAAAAGTCTGATGCTCAAATTGCTCATCATTTATTATTGGCCGCATGGCCATTAGCAATTATTCGTTTTGGTCGTATGCCCATTAGTTTTAATTGTGTGGCCGCATGGATTTGCTTGCATGGCTGCATGAACATTTACTGGCTGGCCGCATGGCAATTTCATACGGAAAATTTTTCCTGAGCCGCATGAGTCCTCCACAGCCCTTGCCCCTGCTAATATTTAATTACTGCATGTATGCTTGTGACATATTAATTTTTCTCTGACACGATGGTAACCCATTATGGTGCACTTTTTGACATGACATGATAGTGGCCCGACGTGGCATAATATTGACAGTGAACATGACATAATATATATCCCGAAGGCTGTTGCGACGGCTAGCATGTCATGACAAGATTGAATGGCCTGGACACCGTGGATGATTGTGTTTGTACAATTGAACCGGTAATGTTTGCATCATGTCTAGGACAGGGATCCCTGAGTACCACGGTCAGGGGTACCTACTGTAAATGACTAAGGCTAATAACTAGAACAATTCAGTAGTCATGAGAGATTTCCCCAGTTACATGCGATCCCGTTATCCCGGCCACCATTGTTGGACTTGCAGCCTGCCGACGAGTGGGGCACAAGTCTAGATTCATTGATATATGGAAAAGAACAAGGCACTGCTTAATGAACCCAAGTCGCCTGGATAACCTGGATTAGCTGCAGGGCTTATGGCTGGAGGAACATCTCACTGCATATTGCTAGTAACTAAGGCTTGTGATAACGCTAGTTAGCTAATGTAGAAAGCTGTAGTCACTGATTGGCCGGGAGCGATTGTATGGTGTAGTTTTAGTGCTCGATTATTGCAGGCTTGATCGCATGATTGTCATTTTTAACAATAAAAATAAGAGGCTAAGTTCTGTTCAGGTGAAGGGTTACAACCCCGGTCCTTGTTTGGTTTAAGGGTTGTAACCTGGCTCCCGGAGCAGTTCTGAGTCCTCTTTTTGTTTATTGTCTATTGCACCCCACGTCATGCTTGTTATGTTTTACCTTACCAACAAGATTTGGAGACGGAGTTCTATTCAGGTGAAGGGTTACAACCCCGGTCCTTATTTGGTTGAAGGGTTGTGACCTGGCTACTTGAATGGTTCCCTCGTACTCCATTATGACTGTTGTTATTGTTTTATTATCAAGCTCTTTTGTAACTACTTTAATAATTATTTCTGATATGCTGGTTTTAGTTCTTGAGTGAAGCCTCCTTTGTGGCACTTGCTTTTCTGGGGTCTGACCCAACTGGTTTTGTATGGCCAGATTTCGGAGCAGCTCCAGATGATCTACCGACCTCCCAGCCCGATGGTGACCACCAGGCGTAACTAGGGCAACAAGTGGGTTTATTTTTGGCTCTCTCACTCTATTGTAAAATTCTTATTTTGAGGCGTTTAGCCGGCGAGCACCTGTTAGATCGTATTGTATATCTTATTACTGTCTGCCTACGGACTGTAACATGATTAACATATCCTAGGGTTGATCATGTATGACTAAACTCTTGCTAGTCCTCACATTTTGTAACGACTAGCTTCATGATCAACTAAATATGTAATGTTTGGGACGCCTTACTATTGTATATTTGGTGATCTTACATCTTGTAACTTTACTTGCTTGCTTGAGATTGAGACATTTAGGCTTGTTATTGACCATATGAGACTGATGGATTGTAGTTAAACCCTCATATATCTAGACAGCCGTGACCGTAGAGTGAGGTGGATTCCATTTCATTATACGTAGCTGGCTATGTATGCCACCGCTCTCCAGTATTCTGGTTCTGGGGCGTTACGTGGTTTAAGTGGTGGCCCATGCAGGTCAGCCATATGCGGCCATGCAACTCTAATAGCCATATGCGACTAAGCAACTAAATGGAGGGGGAGCATATGCGGCCAAAGCAATTAATGGAGAGGAAAAAAGCGTATATGGACAAGCAAATGGCATGCAAGCAATTGCATGCAAAAAGGCCATGCAAATAATGCTTATGCGGCCAGCTAATGGCCATGCAACAGTGCATATGCGGCCGAAGCAAGTGGCCATGCAACAGTGCATATGCGGCCAAAGCAAACAATTAATGGCCTATGCGGCCAAGCACGAGTCTAATAGCCTATACGGCCAAGCAATTGGCCAAGCAAATGATTAATGGCCATATGCGGCTAAACAATTACTAATGGCCATATGCATGCATATGCTTGTAAATGCATGCAACTAAAAAAGGGCCATACGGCCATATGCAAATATTCCAAGCAAATGTTGTATACAAACGTTTAAATGCCAAGTCAATTAATTGTGGCCAAGCAATTTCATGCGACCAAGCAATTACATGCGGCCAAGCATTTAGCTTGCGGCCAAGCAATTAATTATGGCCAAGCAATTACATGCGGCCAAGCCTTTAGCATGCGGCCAAGCTTTTAATTTTGGGCAAGCATATTAATGGCCATGCAATTAATTAATGGCCTATGCGGCCAACCAATAATTAATGGCCTATGCGGCCATGCAAATAGCTAATGCCATGCGACCAAGCAAGCAAATGCATGCAGCAAATGCATGCAAGCAAATCCATGCGGCCAAAGCTAATGGCCAAGCAAATAAATGCTCACGGTAATGTAATCAAATGCATATGCGGCCAAGCAACACAATGTTGCATGCGGCCAAAAGTGCAATTAATGGCTTCCACAGAGAACATGTCCATGAAAAATACCATAGCCTCCATGCTCTACCAAACAACAATAGGAACCCAAATCCAGACTCCCATAGGTCAAATTTGGGTAAAATAGAATTTTCTACAACATGGAACCATCAAATAGCAAAAATATACAGGTTTGCTAGATCAAAATTCATAAAAACCGAAAATACCACAAAGCTAGATTTACAAGAAATTAAACACGGAAATAAAAAATGCTAAGTACTAGAGTGGGTTAGAAACACATAAGGAAGACAGTGGAACAATAAAATAGAATTCCTCCATGAAGCAAGATGCACTTGTCTAAACCTTCCTGGTAGGTGGAGAGTAATGGTGAGGAAGAAGAAGCGTGAATGAGGAGAGAGAAAGAGTGTTGGGTTAATAAATGATGATGGTGGTGGTAGGTAGGGGTTTGGTTCACAAACTGAACCAAGCCAAACAAGCCGAACCGAATGAAGCAATAAAATACCAAATAAATCATGCGAGGAGACATGCAATACGAGTCAAAATACGTACAAGTATACCAAAATACGTAATACAAACCATGGTCATTACAACTGCCGAGAGCCATGCGGTACGTGGCCAAGGGAAGTCATGAGGCTTATGCAGCAAGGCTAGAGGTAGCCATGTGGCACAGGTCAACCAAAGCCATGCGGCTAAAGTCAACCAAATCCATGCGGCAAGCTGCCACGCGGCAAAGGCCTATGCGGCATGCTACCATGCAGCACACGACCAAAGGGATAATGCGGCAAAGAGGGGCCCGCATGAAGACTGGAGTGCGTATGCGGCCAAAGAGGAGCCGCATGGGACCTTGCCGCATGGAAGGCCATGCGGGAGGCACTGTTCTTCTTCTCCAACTTTTCCGAGAAGAAGAACCTGGAAAGTTGGGGGTTCCCAGACTTCCCAACCTTCAATCCAAGCCCAAATCTGGACTTCCATAGGTCAAAATAGAGTAGAATAAAATTCTCTACAACATAGAACAACTAGATGTTGAAAATAAAGAAGTTTGATATGTCAAACCAAGAAGAACCGAATGTAACATAAACTTAGATTTATAAAAATACACCCATGAAAACCAAAAATTTCAAGTTCTAAAGAGACTTAAAATCAAGTAAGGAAGAGAATGGAACAATAAAACTTGAGATCCATCATGAAGCAAGTTGTATTTGCCTAAGCTCTCTACGTTGGTGGTAGAGTAATGGAGGATGAAGAAGAAGTAAATGAGAGTAATAAAGAGAGAGAAAAGTAAAGGGGTATAAATATCAAGCCCAAGTCAAAATCTCCACCACCTATTCCTTCTTACAAGATCTAGGCCATCCACCCCTTATCACGATGAACCCAGCTAAACCAAAAGCTTAAGCAAAAGCAGAAAATAAAATACAAAAAATTAATTAGTATAAAATTACAGAATAAATGTATGATAAGTATAAAATAAATACATTCAAGCAGTACATGTATAAAATACGTATTCTGGGAACGGGGAGTGACATCTCTACCCTCCTTAGAAAAATTCTGTCCACGGAATTTCAATTCCAAGCAGGCTAGAAACATCAGAACTAGACTAACCCAAGTACAAGCAATTTTTAATGAGCAAGCAGTCATCTTACAATATCAATAGCAAGTAATATATCTATATTTATCCATCTACGACATCAAGCAATTCTATTCAGAGGGTGATAAGCATGAGGAATTAAGACAATCAAGGTACATGAAAAAAGATATACCTTGTGAGTCAAATAGGTACGGATACCGTGATCGGATATCATCCTCACGTTCCCATATTGACTCTCCTAAGGAGTGATGACCCCAAGCAACACGGATAAGGCTAATTGTTCGGTTCTTGAGTATCTTCTCTCTTCGGTCCAAAATGGACACCGGCTGTTCCTCGTAAGACAAGTTGGTACCAACAACCAGCCCAGAAGGATCGAGGATATGGCTTAGGTCCGATACATACCTACGCAACTGAGATATATGAAACGCATCATGCATCTCTCGTAACGAAGGTGGAAGGGATAAACGATAAGCAACATCGCCTACCCTAACGAGGATAACAAATGGGCCCACGTATCGTGGACTCAACTTCCCGTGAATGCCAAATCTAATGACCCCACGGGTAGGTGAGATCCGCAAGAACACGTGGTCCCCAACAGAAAATTCTAGCGGCCTACGATATTGGTCTGCCCAATGACGATGTCGATCTTGCGCAACTCGAAGTCGCTCTCTAATCCCCTTAACCACTTCAACCGTCTGAATAATCATTTCTGGTCACAACATCTTCCTCTCTCCATCCCATGCCAATAGCGACCTACACATCTTACCATATAGTGCTTCGAATGGCGCCATCTGGATACTGGCTTGATAACTGTTGTTATACGAGATTCGACTAAGTGCAGGTGACTCTTCTAAGATCCTCCAAAATCGAGGGTGCAAGCTCGTAACATATCTTCTAAAGTCTGAATTGTTCTTTCTGATTGCTCGTCCGTCTGTGGGTGGTAGGCCGTACTAAATCTTAACTTGGTACCCAGGCTATGATGTAGACTTTTCCAAAATATGATATAAAATACGTATTTCTATCTGATACAATACTGACAGGGACCCCATGCTGCCTGACTATCTGCTGCATATACAACTCTGCCATCTTTTTTGTAGATTGCCCTACTCTAAAAGAAAGAAAATGTGCCACCTTCGTAAGCCGATCTACGATCACCCAAACAGCATCCTTACTACTTGGTGATCTCGGTAAACCAATCACAAAGTCCATTGTGATATGGTCCCACTTCTATTCCGGGATAGGAAGCGGTTGTAATAATCCAGCTGGCCTCTGTTGTTCTGCCTTCACTTCCTGACATATTAAGCAACGTGAAACGAATCTAGCTATCTCTCTCTTCATTCCATTCCACCAGAAGTGCTGCTTGATATCTTGGTACATTTTGGTCCCTCCAGGGTGTATAGAATACTGAGAACTATGGGCTTCTGCCATAACTGCCTGTCTGATATCTCCACTTGGCACACATAGACTTGATCCAAATCTAAGTGTACCATCTTCGTGAATTTTTATCTCATTTCTGAGTTCTGACTCACATTCTGTCCTAAGCTTCTGAATCCTTGGGTCATGTGCCTGAGCTGCCTTGATCATGTCTACTAAGTCGGATTGAACTCGTAGACTTGCCAGAATTCCTACATCACTAAGAAGTATAACTCGATGCCCATCTCTAAAAGGTCTTCTAAAATATGTTTTTGTGATGTCAACATACATCCGCCGCCTCTCCTGCTAAGAGCATCTGCTATCACGTTAGCCTTGCCTGGATGATACTGAAGCTCCAAGTCGTAATCCTTGATCAACTCTAACCATCTTTTCTATCTCATGTTCAGTTCCTTCTGAGTAAAGATGTACTTCAGACTTTTGTGGTATGTGTACATGTCCACTCGATCACCGTACAAGTAATGCCTCCATAGCTTCAAAGCAAATACTACTGCCACCAAATCCAAGTCATGAGTCGGATAATTCTTCTTGTGGTCTCGAAGTTCCTAGATGCATACGCTATCACCTTCCCATGTTACATTAGGACACACCCAAGTCCCTTTCCTGATGCATCACAATATACAGTAAAACCTTCGGGTCCAATTGGTAACGTAAGAATAGGTGTCGATATCAACTTCTGCTTCAAATTCTTAAATGATGCCTGGCATTCTGTCGACCAGACGAATGGCACATCCTTTCGTGTCAAGCGGGTCATGGGTGTTGAAAGTCTTACAAAGTTTGATATGAACCTTCTGTAATATCCTACAAATCCCAAGAAAATTCACACATCTGCTACAGTCTTAGGCATTGGCCAACTTTTTACTGCTTCTACTTTCTTGGGATCCACAGCCACTCTAGCCCCTGATATGATGTGCCCTAAAAATAAAATACGGTCTAACCAAAACTCATATTTGCTGAGCTTGGCGTACAACTGGTTCTCTCTCAGAATCTGTAATACTTTCTTGAGGTGATCTTCATGCTCTTCTTCACTAGCTGAGTATACGAGAATGTCGTCGAGGAACACAACGAAAAATTGATCTAAGTATAGCATAAAGATACGGTTCATCAAATCCATAAATATTGCTGGAGCATTTGTCAAGCCAAACGGCATAAATAGGAATTCGTAATGCCCATACTTCGACCTGAATGCTGTCTTCGTAATATCCTCTTCTCGAACTCTAACTTGATGATACCCTGACAGAAGATCTATCTTGGAAAAAACTCTTGCTCTGCTCAACTGATCAAATAAGTCGTCGATCCTTGGTAGTGGATACTTGTTCTTTACTGTTACCGCGTTGAGCTTTCTGTAGTCAATGCACAATCTTGATGACCCATCCTTCTTCCCTATAAGTACCACTGTTGCTGTCCATGGTGATTCGCTGTCTCGAATAAACTTCTTTGCCTTCAGTTCCTCTACGTGCTGATACACCTTGGCCTGCTCTGAATCCAACATTCTGTAAACTCGATCCGATATCGGTTTAGTTCCAGGTGCTAATTCTATACTGAACTCAATATCTCTAATGGGTGGTAGATCTGAAAGTTCCTCGGGAAACACGTCAATAAACTCTTCAACTACCTGCGGGACTTGAACTTCTTCCATTATCGCTACTATTCCTTCTTATTGTTGAGTTGTCACTGATCTGACTAAGGAAAATCGCTCCATGCCTGGAATATTAAAAGATATACTCCCTCTACGGCAATCTATTATGGCACAACTGTCTTTCAGCCAGTCCATGCCTAGGATAACGTCGAAATTCCTTATAGAAAATTCTATCAACCTGGCGGGTAAGGAACACCCGCACACTACAGCTCTACACACTAGAATAACTCTACTAACTCCTACGAGCCCATTACCAGTGAGTATATTCAACCTTCCTGGCAATGCTTCGAATTCTATTTCTAGTCGTGTCACAAATTGTGCAGATATAAATGAGTGTGATGCTTCCGAATCATACAATACTACTACGGGATATGAGGCGACGAGAATGTTAACTACCACAACATCTTCCGATGCCAATGCCTCTTCCAAGGACAGATTGAATGTCTGCCTTCGGCCTCCTTGTTGGTTCCCCTATTACGGCCTAGCCTGGTGTTGCTGCTGGCCTCTGCCTGGGTAATGCTGGGGTGGCCTATGTTGTTGCTGTTGCATCGACGGTCCCTGCTGCCGAAACATCTGAGCCTGTAACATCACCGAACGTTGTGCCAATGGTCTCACCGCTACCGCTGGTCCTTGGTACTGGCCTGTCCCTGGTGCAGACAGAGCAGGGAATTGTTGTAGTGGTCCTCCTGACCTTGAATTCATAGGACATGTGAAAACCCGATGATCTGGACTTCTATATATCAAACACTGCCCGTTCAATGCCCGACATACATCTCTAGTATGTCCTGCCTTTCCACAATAAGTGTAGCCCGTTGGGGGTTTCTGGTTCTTTTTCTGTTGCTGTTGTTGCCTTGTTGGGGGTGTCGGCCCTCGTATTGCCATATCGTGAATGCGAATGCCAGAGGGTTGTGCTGTAACTCGGGGCACTGCTCCCTCTCCTCCTTCAATCTGATTGTGAGATCTCTTTCGATCTCCAGTCCTAGATATGATCCTCTGGATGGTGATCTCATGCCTCCGGGTTGCCGTCAATACCTCATCGAAAGTCTGGTAGTTGTGCCGCTCTATCAATTTCAAGAGTTCAAGATGAAACCCTTTCTGACACCTCATAGTCCTCTGGCTCTCTGTTGCTGCCATCTTCGGGGCTAAGCTACTCAGTCTGCAGAACTCTGCTGTATAAGCATCCACTGTCTTGCCAGCCTGCTTGAGGTTGATAAACTTCTGTTGTAGCTCAAACTGCGCCATAACTCCATAGTACTTTGTCTTGAATCTCGCAGTAAAATCATCCCAAGCAACAGGACGGTTGATGCCTACTTCTTCTGATTCCCACCAATCACGTGCGAGGTCCTGAAGTAACAGCTTAACTAGATCCATACGTTCTTCCGTCAGAACCTTAGCCGCTGTCAAAATAGCCTCGATGTCCTTAAGCCATGTATCTGCTGAAATGGCATCTTCCGTGCCCTCGAAACGATGGGGGTTGTACTTGTAAAATCTGGTTGATGCTCCTGAATCTGTCCTCACCCCTCTATCCAAAGCCGTCTGTAATCCTTGGTTGAGTAATTCATTCTACTCTTGCAGCTGAGCGTGCATGCACTGTTGGGCCAACATCTGATGTTGCTGAGTAGCCATCATCTCTCATGATCTCTAGAAGGGCTGGTGTGTCTACTTCCACGGGGGTAGGTGGAGATGTTGGTGGCATTGGAACCTCCAGATATTGCAGTCCAGCTGCTGGTTCCATTATTACCTCTTCTTGGATGGTGTCTTGAGGTAGTACTGGCCCTTATTGTTGATCAACAGGGTCTCGCTTTTCATGTTATCCTTGTTGTTGTCGTCCAGCTCTGATAGATGCGGACGAAGTACCCCTAAGAAAAGGGACAATAGAACAGTCAAACGACCGGACAGGAAAGATCAATGAAGTCAAAGGATACTGGAATGTCAAGCTAGGGTCGACGACAGCGAATCATGAGATCAAAGGAAAACATGTGTGATTGAGACATCCTATAATTAAAATAACCCACAAGTCTGAAATCAGACCGGCATGGGCCACCACTAAAACCTTGTCACGTCCCAGAACCAGAATACCGGAGAGCGGGGGAATGACTCAGCCAGCTATATATTACGGGTAGATAAATACCGTATAATACGATCAATGCTGTCTAACGACGAGGGGGTGCATACTACATGAAAGTCTCACTATGGTCACTCAACATCTATTGCCTCAATCATTCAAACAAGAAGCAATAACAGAGAACATTTAAGATAAAGCCGTAAGGCGTCCCAAATACTCAGTCAAAATATTCTTGAGATCTGGCTTTACAAAATATAGCCAGATGATATAGCATGGTATACACAATTGTTATCAGCTGCAGTCTGACTTAGTTACAATTATGTAAAGGTAAGGACAAGACAGTCTGACTAACATGTTGGTGCCAAACGACAATGAGTAAGGTAAATAGTATAGCGAGCAGGGAAGCAAGGAACCCACTCGTGTCCTTCTGCGATCATTCCTCTAGTATTGACCATCTTGGAGGTGGAAGTAAGCTGAGTCCTCGGGAGCTGGCTCTAAATCTGGCCATACAAAACCAGAGAGGTTAGACCTCTAACAGCAAGTACCACAAGGAAACACGATATGAGGAATTAGAACCAGGGATAAGAGTTAAGAATATGATAAATAGATCTCTGCTTGCTACTGGGGTTCGCACAACATTACGACACTTCAAGCCAACTTTCTAACCAAACAAGGACAGAAGTTGACCCATCATGTCCTGACATTCTGTTCATCTCAGCAGTTAACAGAGTAGGTACAGTGCAGAAACAAATCAATTTAAACGGCCATGCAACTACTATGGCTTGCTACTGTGAGTTCTATGTTGTCTTGGAAATATGCAATAAGGGATTCCTCAAGTTCTTATAATGTACAAGCAAGGCTAGTCTACCCAATAATCAATTGCGCCAATCATGAATTAGACGTGTCCCAGCGGGACACCCATCATCAATAGACAGCAAATATAAACAGATACCACTCCCAACCCGTACGGCAGATTTATAGTTTCCGTGGGAACCAGCCGTCATCTCGGGATATTAATTGTCCCGAGATGGCTGCCATGTAAGAACTCGAGAATCCATTCTCCATGCAATAGTTATTTTTATTTAGCTTAGTAGACCCTATGTTAATTGAAATCTCATGCCATGGATCATGATCATTCTGAATGAGTACTCCCGTACAGAGTACGATATGCATAACTCTACAATGATACCAGTGCGGCTAGGTTGTAGGTCTTACATAGCGTAATACAACAATCATGTCTAGCCACAAAATAATCATGCCTTGACAGTAAGGTACACATACTATTTTTGCAGAAAAATAGAAGTCAACATATGTCCATATGCCAATGTTCGGATCGGCTGGTCGATCGCAATGGGTCATGGTTCATACATGAACGTGTCTCATTCAATTCAATAAGACGACGAGCCAGTCTTCTAGTTCCAACTAGAAACACATGATCAATCATTAGTCGAGGTAACAATTAATGTCAATTCGGGACAAGGAACAGCCCAAATGGGTGGCAGTAGATAGATGTCCATCTATGCGACAGGGTAAGTAGGTACCCATCTATGCGGCCAGAGTCGAATCAGAATCCCATACAGCCCGGGAGCCAAGGACCATGCAGCATGCGACTAGGGGGACAGGGCCATGCGGCAAGGCTACCGAGAGCCATTCGACAAGGGGAAAACAGGGGCCATGCGACAAGGCTGCCGAGAGCCATGCGGCAAGAGGAAACATGGGCCATTAGGCAAGGCTGCCAAGAGCCATACGGCAAGGGAAAAATAGGGGCTATGCGGCAAGGCTGCCGAGAGCCATGCGGCACGTGGCCAAGGGAAGTCATGAGGCTAATGCGACAAGAATAGAGGTAACCATGCGGCACGGGTCAACCAAAGCCATGCGGCTAAACTCAACCAAATCCATGCGGTAAGCAGCCACGCGGCAAAGGCCTATGCGGCATGCTACCAAACGGCATACGACCAAAGGGATAACACGGCAAGGAGGGGGCCACATGAAGACTGGAGTGCCTATACAGCCAAATAGGAGCCGCAGGGGACCTTGTCGCATGAAAGGCCATGCGGGAGGCACTGTTCTTCTTCTCCAACTTTTCCGAAAAGAAGAACCTGGGAAATTGGGGGTTCCCAGACTTCCCAACCTTTAATTCAAGCCCAAATCTGGACTTCCATAGGTCAAAATAGGGTAGAACAAAATTCTCTACAACATAGAACTATTAGATTTTGAAAATAAAGAAGTTTGATAGGTCAAACCAAGAAGAATCAAATGTAACATAAACTTAGATCTATAAAAATACACCCATGAAAACCAAAAACTCCAAGTTCTAAAGAGACTTAGAATCAAGTCAGGAAGAGAATAGAACAATAAAACTTGAGATCCATCAAGAAGCAAGTTGTACTTGCCTAAGCTCTCTAGGTTGGTGGAAGAGTAATGGAGGGTGAAGAAGAAGTAAATGAGAGTAATGAAGAGAGAGAAAGATAAAGGGGTATAAATATCCAGCCCAAGTCAAAATCTCCACCACCCATTCCTTCTTACAAGATCTAGGCCATCCATCCCTTATCATGATGAACCCAGCTAAACCAAGAGCTTAAACAAAAGCAGAAAATAAAATACAGAAAATTAATTAGTATGAAATTACAGAATAAATGTATGATAAGTATAAAATAAATACATTCAAGCAGTACATGTATAAAATACATATTATGGGAACGGGGAGTGACAAAATAATAAATTAAAATCATGTTAATGATAAATTGGTAAATTTTTGATTATTTTAATATTATTTAATTTGATGTATTTTAATTTTGTTATTTGCTAGTGAAACGTTAGAATTACCTTGCCTAGAGACTAACCATGACCACGGAGACCAAGCTAACATATTTGGATTAGTAATTAGGCTCTAATCTAGCTAGGAATGACTTAGACACTATTTGAAGATTTAAATTAAGGTGCTAGTTTGGGCCTTTAGCTAAAGGGCTTGATTTTACAACATAGAAAGGGGCTTTAGGCCATTGTAACTCAACCAAACCCTAGCCTACCATAAATGGCTGACCATGACCTGATTCCTAACCTTATATAGTTCATCTTCAGGCCCCATTCATCTCTTCTACAAAGAAACCCTAACCCTAATTGTGTTCTTCCCCAAATTTGCTCCATTTCAACAAATCAACTCCAAATTCAACCAAACCAATTGCAAATTACTCTCCTTGAGTAGAGGCGGTCTCTATTGTCTAGCTAGGAAGAATTTGGAGGAATCTGACCATTGGATTTAGTGGAAGAACTTTGTAAGAGGATTTTTATTGGGATTCCAACTCCCAATTGGTAAGAGCCCTCTAAACCTTTAAATTCTAGAAGTTCTTCCATAGATGCATTCATTTAGGGTCCTTCTAACATTAGGAAAGAGTTGGGTCGAAATTGGATCCATTAGAGGTGCGCATAGGAAGAGTATCAGATATGTATCTAAAGTGTTCGACGAAATGCCCCTTAGAACTTTTTGTTCTCCATTTTTAGAACTAATTACATATTTGGATAGCTAATTATATGTAGATTACATAGGTATATGACTGAGTTCGTTTTTGTGTCGATTGTTGTGTCGTTTTAGACTTGAAAATATGCAAAAGGATCACTTGAAAAGCTATACGATCGTGGCAGAAATTATCTTATAAATATGAGTAGTATTGAACCATTCGATGATCATTTAGCTTCATGCGTAATAAAAAGGATTAGTATGATATGTTTCTTATTGAGTTGCTAATTGCTATTTTGCATTGAACCCTAAAAGATAATTAATCACATGACTCAAAAACTTTTGTATATTATTTTATTAAATTGGGTGCATGCATGATATTACAATGAATTACATGATAAGTGAAGCAAAAGTTCTAAATACTTGGACGGTGAGTATATCGAGCCTCAGTTCGATGAATAGATGGTAAACAAATAATAAGACCCAAGAACTGGGTAGTGAGTATGCTTGAATTATGTCTGTATGAACGTGTAGTAAAACAGATGCTAAGTCCCAAGAATTGGACGGTGAGTAAATTGAGTTCCGGTTGGAAGACGTATGGTATCAAAGATGTAGGAAAGGCTTGAGTAATCGTATTTTATTATCCAGTATCGATGTAGAATATTGATAACACTAAGACCCTGGATTGGGTAGTTGGTTGTGAGCTCAACTCAAGGCAATGGTGGCTAGATAGATGAGAATGGTAGCTTATTTACTTAGTTTTTCTAATCATGCATTATATGTTTTCTTCATAAATAAGTTGCATATTGTAACACCCAGTTTTCCAGATGAGGGTAATTTTGAAATTTTGTAATTTTAATTATTAATTATTGATATTTTATTCACATTATGATTTTTAGTGATTTTTAATAATTTTCAACTATTTAAAAAAAATTGGTTTAAGTCATGACTTGTGATTTTGGTGTACTGCTAGTGAAACCTGAGAGACTGCATGACCTAGAGCCTAACCATGTCATTAGGACGATTTAATTATTATTTTTAGCCTAGGAGTAATTTGGTCATTTTGACTTATTTGAATTATTTGGTGATTTGTTGAATTGGTGAATTCTAGTCGACTTTGACTTGTTGAGACCTAGTGGACTAGCCTAGAACCTAACCCTAGCCATGGTGACCCTAGCCTAACTTGAGTTAACCTATTTTAGTCATTAGAGAATAATTTTAGAATGAGAGGATGTGGTTTAGTGAATTTAAGTCATGGTTTGAGGTTTCATGAAATGACTTATGGCTTAACTATTTAATTGATCATGACTTAAGCCCATGGACCATTTAGTGAAACCTAACCCTAATTAATGAACCTATGAACAGCCACATAGGGATCCCACCCTATTTAAATACTTATTCATTAGGGCTTGCCTCTTTTTATCATTCCAACACTTGGAGAAAAGAGAGGTATTCTTCCCCCTTCCAAAAATTCTCATTTATTCATTTGATCTCCTTTTTCATCCTAGTCTTTTGCATTAGGTTCTAATTTTTTTATATTTAATATTTTTGGAGGTTAATATCAGTTTTGGGCTCAATTGGAACTTTTGGCCATCAAGAGGAACACCTCCCATTTGGAGCTTTCTTGTAATTTTTCACATATAGGTAAAACCCTTTAAATTGCAATATTTTTGTGATTTCTTTGCATGATGGTTTAGGAATAGGTGTCCCCTAATTTTTGGAGGAATTTCGTGTCATTTGCATTAGGCTACGTGTCCGTATCGGACACGTATCGAACCTAATAGCTACGTGTTCGACGAAATGCCCGAACCATTTCGATTTGCAAATTTTGCAAATCTATTTGAATAGAGTCCTAGATCTGGGTGTGTAGGTTATTTTTTGTGAAGGGTGTCTGGTACTTTAGTGTCCTATTGTGTTGGTAATTCGTGTTGGACACGCTGTGCACACACGTACACTGTGTCCTGCATCACGGGGCTGAGAACTCCTGACACAGGACACGTGGACACGTCAATTTTTGTGGGGAGAGAGGGGAAATGTCTGTCATCATACTCCCAAAATTTGGGAGCAGATGGTTGTGTATACGTGGAGCAATCGTGCCCGCACTGGGCACGCGCTGCTCGCGCACAGCGGCAATCCGTGCGCTGACACGGGCTCTGTGTCGCATCATGGAGTCTCGTGGACACAGTACAGGGTGTCTGTGAGGTGGCCCTACCCTAGGCGAACCTAGGTGCACACCCACGTGTTGTGTCGTGTCGTGTGACGTGTCCTAGACACGAGTGCACGCATGCACGAGACAGCGTGTCTGTGTATGCACGAGAGTGGTTCTTGACATGTGGACACGCCGTATCCGGCCCTGGGTGACACGAGAGGACTCAAGGGACACCTGCACATATGTAACATGATTTACCAACCCTCACCTTGGTGTATTAACTTGTTTTTGTATTCGAATTTAGACATTTCCCTTTTGCTCTGATACGCACTTCAGTTTTGAATTTCTGAGATTGATTCCCAGTTTAACCCATTTTAATTGATGTTTAATGTCCACAAAATGATTCCTACAAGTGTAATGGATGCTGCTAGTTGGGTATTTCATGTTAGATTCGAGTTTTGCTCTTTGAATGGGATTTCGATAGGTTATGTACTGTCCTATTTTCTGATAACAGTACATTGTTCAGTTTCTTCTATTTTTTCACCATTTAATCCCTGTTTTAAGTCATGTTTTTCACTATTATGAATCCCCACATGATTTTTAGTTTATGTTGGTACAATGTTTCATTCGATTTTGGCTTTGTGGGTTGAGAATGCGGTTTTGGAATTGATGATGAGTTTTAAAAATGCAGGAAAAGGAGATGGCTGATTTGTGATTGTTGTTTGAGTTAGTTTGTTTTGAAAGATTGGTTTTCCTGATTGTATGGGGTTCATTTTCAGTGATTAGTTTCAAAATGAAATCATGTTTTCATGTTTCATCAAGATATGTTCAATTTATCAGTTTTTTTTCCTAACACTAACTGACATGAGAACACTCAAAATCCTGAGAACTTGTACTGTCAACTGAGTTTATTTTTCTCTGAATTTTGATGCACTGAGTTGTAAACTGTTTTTCAAGAGACTGACACACATTGCTATACCCACATTCACTGATTAGAAAACATGAGATACACCCTTCCTTTTTTACACACTGAACTGAAATTGACAGTGCACATGTTCCCTGCATACTGCAATACCCTACATGTTCTGCATATTGATCCTCTGTTGTTCCTTTGATGTTCAGTCCATTTGTTTAGGTTCTGTGCAGTCCATTTATCTACATCAGCCCATACCTTAACCTTATGTATCTGTTCTGTCCAACTCATAGAATTGGGTAACATTATATATGTAGGATCTTGATTCGAATAGAGAATCCCAATTCCCTTAGTTCAGTCCATGCCATAGGTTTTGTTCAGATCCTTGAACCCAGTTCAGGTGTTAGGAAGCCAGGTTAGGGGTTCAACCCTTGAGGGACTCGTGCCAGCTAGTGGCAGTAGCATTAGCTACTTGTTTAGCTTAGTGTCAATCCCCATTTTCCTTGTTGTTCAATCCTATATTAGCCTTAGTTCAGTACCTTCATAGACAGACCAATTCCTTTTGTTCAGTCCCCATATTTCTATGGTACTGTCCCATTGTACACTGATTTGAGTTTCACTGTTTTCACTGATTTATTTTCCACACACACATTGCACTGTTTAAAATCTGAAATACATGTGCACTCATTCACACTTTGACACATGCATTGCACACTATATTAACCCTTTAATTGAACACTATACTGAACCGAGCTATGTGGCTAAACACTCATGGCTGAACCCAAGGTATTACATACACCCTAGCCCAATATCCTCTTACACATGGACTGACCTGGGATTCAAAACTAGGAACCTATGTGATAACCTAAACACACACACTAACTGTCCCATTCATCACTGCCCCTGGTTCCAGATTACACTAACTTGACACCTAGACTCACACACATACATGTACCCCTAGACTCACATACACCCTCACATGTATGCCCATACACACTCTTGAACTTACACCATATCATCCACACACACATGAGAACTCTAATGACACTCTCACCCATGAACTAGCCTAACACACACATACCTTATCCCACTCTCTTGTATTCTTCCACACTCTCACTCATGACACACACACACACTTGGACACATATATGTGTTTTCCTATTCTCTATACATAGGTATATATATATATATATATATATATATATATATATATATATATATGTATTGATATGTATATATATATATATATATATATATATATATATATATATATATATATATATATATATATATATATATATATATATATATATATATAGGTATCCTATAAAATATATCTATGTGTGTATTAGATAAATATTGCCATGTGTTATGTGTAGATGTGATTATAGGTTGGTTTTAGGCATGATATAGCCTAGCCTAGGCTCTTAGCCTATGGGTGACTTGAATGCCTAGTGTAGAGTCTAGATAGACTTGTTTAGTCATGTTAGACCTAGAATGGACTAGTTAGACTAGTATAGACTAGTTTGACCTAGACAGTTGACCAGGTTTGACTTAGAGTTGACTTTGACCTAAATTTGACTTAGAATCATGTAGATCGCATCATAAACATCATTGTAGATCGCATCATAAACATCATTGTCTTATTTTTAAGCACATTATAACCTATATTTCTCTGTTTAGGACATTGTGACTCTGGTGCAGACATCTGATATTATACTACTCTTTTCAGAGTAGCAGGCGAGTACATTCTCTGATAGTTCTCTCATTTACTTGTCAATTATTGTACTTCAGTTCTAGTTAGTTGTATGCGATTCTCTGTTACAACACATGTGGATATTTCTGAATTCATGTATACGACACACTTTTATTTTCTGGCCTCTATTACTGCTATCATCTCTATTACTGGAATCACTTACTGGAATCATTTAACTGGAATCATTTACTGGTATCATTATATTTTGGCTGGACTCATCTTGAATCATTGTGCCGAAATTCTGGATTCACTTGCTGAGAGGGGAAATACTAGAGTGAGACATGTAGACATACCCCAATCTGGAATCTTCCTACTGGAATCTACTGGAAGCATAGCCATCTCTCGCCTGATCACTGAAGGATGTGCCTGATTACCCACAGCCGTTTACATGTCGAACTCAGTATTTTAAAACACACTGCTAGAGTATAGGCTGGACTTACCCTGGAATCGTTGATCACTATAACTGGAATCGTCCCTTACTGGATTCATTTTGTATTAGATTCATCCCGTACTGGATTTACATAGGTTTTACACTGGTTTACATTTTCTGTCTGGACTTTATATCATATTACCCTGGTTCAGCTAGTTCTATTTTTACAGTCTTCATTGCTATGATTCTTCTCTTGTTTAGTATTTACTTTCCTTGCACTTTATCTCCCTTCTTACCATCACCTGAATATAAACTACCATTTTCATCAATATAACTGTCTATAACTGCTGTATAGTTCTCTGTCATTTACTTGGGTTTTCTAGATGAGATGTGCTCGTTCCTATCCTGACTGGACCTGTTGAAAATATTACAGATGACTGCCCTGAGGACATTTGCCCTACTTGCCCTGGAGCAGGAGACAGCTTAGCTACCTATGGCCCCGACACTCCGGAGTGATCGGGAGTTTAGCTAGTCTGTCTTGTTTTAGTTTTTATGTTTAGAACTGGTATTGTACATAGAATTTGAGACTTGAGATGTATTTGAGATTGTTTGAGTTTGTTGTTATTTTATTAGTAGTTTTGTTGTCTTCAATTTCTTAGTTATATTCGGTGTTATCTTATCGTGCTTAGACTGTGATTGAGTTACACTATATCTTATACTTGTCCTCCGTTTGGAGTTGATCATGATGAGTACATTATATACTGCATGAGTTAATGGTTAGTTAGAGACTTAGAACAGCGTTCTACCGCCGACACTGCGGCGTAGGCTGGGCGCTGTTACGTACTCGTACCCTCACAGTGGGTGCGGGTCATGACACATATACTTGTATGGTCATAGACAACTTGTGCACAAGGTAGTTCCTCGAACGTTACTCCGAGGCCACGAATCCAGTTCGTCCTGGGGGAACAAGGATTGGTGTCAACATACTGACATCGAGATTTTAGGACTTTCAGTGGGGGCTTCATACCTTGCATGAAAGGCCGTCGAAATTATATGGTGCTGAAGTAGTAGCACGGTAAATCACAAACCTCCTATGGGCTCGCAACCCATCTGGAGTTTGTCGTTTATCATTATATAGTCTAAGATGGCATGTCGACAGTGACCTTTATATAGATAGATCAAGTACTAATGATGTCTTATGCAGACAGAGTATGTTATTACTCAATTACCAGGAAGGATGTTGGTTGTTGGTAAGAATCACCTGAACAGTAAAAACTATGATAAATATGATATTGTTCCGAATAATGTCTTATGCAGGCAGAGTAAGTATTATAACTATACAGGGATGGCTACACGACCGTGGGTAAGAATCAACAAAGGATGATAACATATAAGTTTATATTACGCTGGCTATGAATAATATGCATGTTTTGCTTATGATATGAATGCTAATCGACCCTAAGGCAACAGAAAAGACCACTTTTAATAATGTTCTATAACATGATTACTTAGTGTTGTCTTTGTTGGCCCCATAGTCGTGGTCGAACCATATTTTAATAATTGATCTAACCCTGTTTAGATATAAGGACAACTTGGATGAACTACAAAAGCTTGTGCCTGCTACCGTTCAAGACATGGAGCCGTGTTTGTCCTTGAGTCTGTATTTTCTATTATCAACGTATTTTTATGTTTTATTGAGTCTAGGAATACAATATAAATCAAGTCGTACTGGCAAATAGGCTATCCAAAAATGTTTTTAAAAACACTCATTCGTTTTGAAAACTAGCCCAAAACCAAAACTACATTTCCTAAACTGTTTGGCAACTTTTCAAAAAGCCCAAAATCTGTGTTATAAATCCAAAATTCACACATTCTAAACCAACAAAATTCTGGGAAAATTTGCCCCAAATTCAGTCCGAGTTCGGTTGGTGTAACTTGTTTTTTAAACTCAGTCTTCCCCCAGTTACGGATGCAACGACTATCTGCCGAGATTCTCTCATAGAATTCTGTCCGAATTTTGTCTGAATTCTCCTTTTGGAAATACTTTAAATAGTGAAGAATTTCTACCATTCTAATACACCAATTCACTTTCTCATCTCTTCTCTCTAAGCTTACTACGGTCTTCCTTATAAAGTTTCATTTCCAATTCTAAGCCAGTTACAATTCTCTAGTCAATTTGCCGTACGGTACGGTCTAAAAGTTCAGAGTGAATATAATCAAGAGACTTGATAAGAAGTAAGACACTTCATAATTTAGTTGGTCGAGTGCTTCAGATCAAAGCTCGCATCTGTAGAAGTTGCAAGGACTTCCTATAAAAACTTGCAATTTTGTATAGTAAATTTCAACCGGAAGCTAGAGTTCTCTCGACTGTATTAGTCCTCACAAGAGGGAGATCAGTATACATCATTGTGTTTGCATTTTCTTTCTGCACTTTACTTTTACTTTTTATATCTGTGATCTTTCTACTAACATTTTTAATAGCTAATATTCCGCTGCTTACTCTATTCACCCCTCTAGAGTATATCGCTTTATATTTCGATCCTAGAATTATTATCAGAGCGGGTTATATAAGTAAGACGAGGTAACATTGTTATCATTTTCTCTATATATAACTGCTGCTATATAGATCACTATTTCACATATGGCAACTGGTAAATTTATAAGTGAAGGCCAAGCCACAAATAAATCCCTACTGTTTGATGGTAGCAATTACACTTACTGGAAAATACGAATAAGCTTTTATTTGAAGTCACTAGACTTTGACCTCTGGTTAATTGTTATCAATGGCTAACAAAATTCTATTATTACTTCTTCTATTATTAACAAGCCTATTATAGTAACATGGAGGAAGAGAAGAAGTTAGCTAGCCTTGATGCAAAAGCAATACATATTTTTTATTGTGTTGTAGACATAAATGTATTCAATTTTATTACTACTTGCACAACATCTCATAAAATATGGAAACTTCTTGAAGCTACCAATAAGTTCAGGTATGAAAAAAAACTAGCAACTCCAGAGAAGAGAATAGTCTTTATAATGTGTGCATAATGGCATCGGGATTTGAGGTACAACACAACCCCTTACGTGAAGAAGAGCTTGTATGCCACAACTGCAGAAGATCAAGCCACATGTTGAAAGATTATTTTACTGCTAAAAAGAATAATCAATGCGAACGATCAAATAAAGGAAGATTATCATCTCACAAGTACGTTAGCATAAGTATATGGTGTGAAAGCGAGGCAAGCGACTATAAAGAAGAAGATAGCCCCCGTCAAGCTACAAATTTATGCTGAATAATATTATCCAATGAGGTACAAAATAATCCTCTATTTGAAGAGAATAAGTTTCTCTATGATGAATAATCTGATGTTTTTCATGATTTATTTACTGATCACAAGAAAGTATTAGATAAGTATAAGCAAGCTAGAAAGAATATTCTATCCTATAAGCGTGATAATGATAAACTTAATTACTTGCTTATTGAATGATGCTAGAAATACTTCTACTTCTGGTAATTCTACTGAGATTTTTACACTTGAGTTTAGATTGCATGAGGCATTTAATTTCATTGAGAAAAGTACTCAAAAAAATGCTAAACCTAAGGAAGAATTAGAATCAGAAAAGAAGAAGTATTCTATTGCGTCATGTAGTATTGATTCTCTTAACGCAAATATGATGAGGCATGTGTTATCTCTAAAAAGTTAGACATTAGATTGGAAAAACATGTAATACCTACTACCCAAGCAAATATCTGTCATATGACATCACACACATGATAGGACACGATCAAAGAAAGCACACAAACCATGTACTACACATCATCATACTTTCTATTACAAGTATTCTTGTACATCATATCACACCACTACACGTTCTCATACTACTGCACATAGTACTATTGTTAATATTTTTTGTCATTATTGCGATATGAAAGGACACATTTCTAGTTAATGTTAGACTAGAAAACTTATTGATATAAACTTGTGCAAATGGGTTCTGAAAGCTAATAAATGTGGATCCAAGTTTTGGATACCAAAGTCTTCTCCTCTTAGTGCAGGTGAAGCTTCTTATATCAAATAGAACCATAGAACATGTTGGTGATTGCAAAGCTACAAAGATTATCTTCCAAGCAATTGCACCAACATAAGTGTGGTCACTAGAACCACTTTAGTAACATGCTAAATGATTCTTTCTAAATGGCTAAATTTTTATAATCTTGCATGTTATTAAGTAATAACTTGCTACTTGATCTCATTTAGTTGTTTTATCTTTTTAATTATGATTTTGAGAGAAGTTGTTTATTTGTATCTTGTATATTACCATATATATGGATATTTATTTACGAGCCACATCTTTTTTTGCGTTATCTTGAGATGTTTATTAGTGCACACTTATACTATATATTTATCTCTATAGTGTACTATGAATTTTTGTTTCTCTTGATGATCATTCTTTGTTCATTCTTTGGGTATTTACTTCTCTTATATTTAGGAATTCTGGATTTTGATGCTAGTTGACGATACTGCATATTTTTTTTAAAATCTAAGTTCTTAAAAATAGAGATCATATTGTTGTACAAGTCTAAAGGATCCTTCTGTCATACAGGTGTAAATAGTCTGAAGCGACACGGTGTACAAGTCTTCGGACTACTGCTAGCTTGAAACTGACCCTACAGCTAACCCAAAGTGATCAATGCTTATAGACTTGAGATTTATTAAGGTCTAATTACAACTATCATCTAGTTCTGAATCCAGGGCATTGAATCCAGTCCTCTAGGTTCCAGAATACATCAACATATCTAGGTCCTATATTTTAATTTATAAATATTTTATATTTTATTGTTACCCAATAATTTTATAGCACATACAAGGATACAGGTAATTGATACAACTTATGCATATAACAACAAATGATTTGTATTGTTGTTTGAGATCTTTCGATTCCAGTGGATACACATATATTCATAATATTTTGTATTCTCCATTTCGATCTATAATCTTGGATTGATCTTAATTCTAAGCAAAGAGATGGATTTTGTCTTTAGATTTGGACTTTCATTTTGATGAATATTTAATGATAATATTTTCATAAAATGTAACATACATTGATCTTCCATAGGTTAATATTTGTCATCTTTTGATATATTCATTTTTTTGTCACTCTATTTTTTATTTTATCTTGTGACTACTCATTGAATATTATAGTTTTCTGATATGTTCTTTAGCTTTTGCGTAATAATCATGATATTTGTTTTACAAAGCTTTTATTATTCTCTTCTTATTCAAGTTAATAACTGCCTCTAGCAGTAATTCTTCGCGGGAGAGAAGTCAGGCACATTAAATTTCTCTCTCTCAAAGCTTTTCTTTTTTTAACCCTACGGTTATCAGATGAATACCGTGCTAAGGTTTTAAAAGAGAAAAAATGAACTTTGATAAGAAGATCTAATATTTTGATTTCTTTCTGTTATTTTGAATCTGTCTGACACTCGAATGCTATTATTCAAACTATTTTCAAAAATACTTTACTGTCTTGAAATGATTTCTTTTTGAATATTTTTTATTTTTAGTTTATCTTTAAGCGTTTATTTATTGGATATATTTTTACTTGCCTAAAGATAATATTTTATTGGAAATTTTATATGCATTGATCAAAGGAATAAAAAATGCATATCTCAGATATCCCTTAGATCTTGTGATTATTTTTTCTATTTTATGCATATAAATATTTTTGAACTATATACACATATTTTAAAGGGAAGCAAACTAATTGTTTCAATTCATTTATACCCTTAATATGTGCTATACCTAGTTCATCATGAACATATATTCTTTATCTAAAATATCTTGATGATTTGTACATGATACTTTGATATATAGTTGTTGTCACGCCCCAGAACCAGAATACCGGAGAGTGGAGGAATGACTCAGCCAGCTACGTATTACGGGTAGATGAATACCGTATAATACGATCAATGATGTCTAAAAGACGAGGGGTACATACTACCTGAAAGTCTCACTAGGGTTACTCAACATCTATTATCTCAATCATTCAAACAAGAAGCAGTAATAGAGAACATATAAGATAAAGCAGTAAGGCGTCCCAAATGTTCAGTCAAAATGTTTTTGAGATCTGGCTTTAAAAAACATAACCAAATGATATGACAAGGTATACACAATCGTTATCAGCTGCAGTCTGACTTAGTTACAATTATACAAAGTAAGCGCAAGACAGTCCGACTAACATGTCGGTGCCAAGCGGCAAAATATAAAATAAGTAGTAAAACGAGCAGGGAAGCAAGGGACCCACTCGTGTCCTCCTACGATCATCCCTCTTGTATTTACCATCTTGGAGGTGGAAGTTAGCTGAGTCCTCGGGAGCTGGCTCTAAATCTGGCCATACAAAACTAGAGAGGTTAGACCTCAAATAGCAAGTACCACAAAGGAAGCACGACATGAATACTTAGAACCAGTGGTAAGAGTTAAGAATATGATAAATAGGTCTCTACTTGCTACTGGGGTTCACACAACATCACGACACTTCAAGCCAACTTCCTAACCAAACAAGGACAGAAGTTGATCCGTCATGTCCTGACATTCTGATCATCTCAGTAGTTAACATAGTAGGTACAGCACACAAACAAATCAATTTAAATGGCAATACAACTACTATGGCTTGCTAACTGTAAGTTCCAAGTTGCCCTGGAAATATGTAATAAGGGATATCTCAGTTCTTGCAATGTACAAGCAAGGCTAGTCTACCCAATAATCAATTACGCCAATCATGAATTAGACGTGTCCCAGCGGGAAGCCTGTCATCAATATATAAAAATATAAACAGATACCACTCCATGCCCGTGTGGTAGGTTTATAGTATCTGTGGGAACCAGCTGGCATGTCGGGGTACTAATTGTCCCGAGATGGCTGCCATGTAAGAACTTGGGATTCCATTCTCTCCATGTAATCGTTATTTTATTTAGCTTAATAGTCCCTATGTTAATTGAAATCTCATGCCGTAGCTCATGGTCATTCAGAATGAGTACTTTCGTACAGAGTATGATATGCATAACTCTACAACGATGTCCGTGCGGATAGGTTGTAGGTCTTATATAGCATAATGCAACAATCAAACCTAGCCACGGAATAATCGTGCCTTGACTGTAAGGTACACATACTGCTTTTGTAGAAAATAAGTTGAAGTCTACACGTATCCATATACCAATGTTCGGTATCGGCTAGTCGATTGCGATGGTTCATGGTTAGTATATGAACGTGTCTCATTCAATTCACTAAGACGACTAGCCAGTCTTTTAGTTCCAACTAGAAACGCATGATCAATCATTTAGTCAAGGTAACAATCAATGTCAATTCGTAACAAGCATGAAAGTCAAACTAGTATTTAGTATGGTCGAGTCTATAACTCTCAGAGTTAAGTTCCAGTCATACTGGGTATCCATAAACCAATCGAGATACAGTGCACACTCCACACAGCAATATGTATTAAAATATTAACATATCATGATTATATCGAGTTCATGTCAAAAAGGCGTAAGGATATAATAAGGGGTGCCATGCGCCCAATAAAGGTAAATTTAGGGCAATAGATGCCAGGGCCATACTGCGCCGGGCAAGGGGGTAAGATACGCTAGTGCTAGGAAGCCTCTGGGCAGGGGAATATGCCAAAGGAGTACGCTAGCCAAGGAGTACGCGTAAAGGAAATACGCGTAAAAGAGGTACGCGTGTAGGAATACGTGTGAAGGAAGACGTGTAAAGGAATACGCGTGCAAGAATACGCGCGAAGGAATACGCGTGCAGAATAAAGTTTACGCGTAAGGGAAGTACGCATAAAGGAGTATGCATGAAGGAGTAAAGTTTACGTGTAAGGGAAGTACGCGTAAAGGAGTATGCATGAAGGAGTAAAGCTTATGCATAAGGGAAGTACGCGTAAAGGAGTATGCATGAAGGAGTAAAGTTTACGCGTAAGGGAAGTACACGTAAAGGAGTATGCATGAAGGAGTAAAGTTTACGCGTAAGGGAAGTACGCGTAAAGGAGTATGCATGAAGGAGTAAAGTTTACGCGTAAGGGAAGTATGCGTAAAGGAGTATGCATGAAGGAGTAAAGTTTATGCGTGAACTTGTTTTACGCCAAGGCAGAGTAACTTTGTTTTACGCGTAAAACAGTCTTGACTTGCGGAATCCAGATTTTACGCTGACATGAATAAACGTGGGCGTAGAGTTTGATACTACGCAGGCATGTATAAACGTGGGCATAAAGTTTGATACTACGCATGCACGTATAAACGTGGGCGTAAAGTTTGATACTACGCATGCACGTATAAACGTGGGTGTAAAGTTTCTCCAGAACTCCAAATTCCATGGAACCTTCAATCTAAGCCAAAAATGGGACTTCCGTAGATCAAAATGGGGTATAACACAAATCTCAACAACATGGAACGATAAAACTTGAAAATAAGGAAGTTTGATAGATCGAAACCAACAAAATCCAAAAATAGCATATTTCTAGATCTACAAAAATAAAACTTTAAATTGTAAAATATCAAGTTCTAAACTATCTTAGAATCACGAGAGAAAGATAAATGAACCATAAAATGGGTTCTCATATGGAGGCAAGATGCACTTGCCTAAGCTCTTGGTAATTGGAGAGAGTTATGAGGAAGAAGAAGGAGAGTAAATGAGAATAAGTGAAGAGAGAGAAAGTAGTTGGGCTTTAAATGGAAATGGTGGTAGGTAGGAGGTTGGGTTCATGATGAACCACCTTAAACCAAAACAAACCAACCCAAGCCGAACCTAAGTCAAAATAAACCAAAAGCTAAGCAAAATCAGAAAATAAAATACAGAAAAATAATTAGCATAAAATTAAAGGAATTAAATACAGAACAAATACATGAAAAATATTAAATAAATACATTCAAGCAGTACACATATTAAAATACGTATTCTGGGAACGGAAAGTGACAGTTGTTTTATGAGAGTATATATGTTTATTATTATTTTTTCTTTCTTCTTCTCCACACAGCATCTCAAATAGTTTGAGTATTTGATCTTGATATTGAGTTGATGTTTTTCAAACTCTTATTATTATTATTATTATGCATTTTTATTTCAAAATTTATTATCTTTATTTGATATGCACTTACGCTTAGCATTAACTTTTAGCTACTGCTTCATTGATAAACTGCCTGTGAAATATGTTTATTTTTATTATCTTTGCATTTTTTTCAACGTTTGTTAATTATGCATGAATTACGGGGGCGCTTCACTTTTTTGCAATTTTTTTGCTAAGTGACAACTGGAGAGTAAATAATCTAACATCTTTTTCATGATAATTTGTACCAAGAGGAGACAGTACCAAACAAACGAACAAAAATATTTTGATATTTTTTGTCAAATCAAGATCAAGATGTTATATCGGTCAAGGTTTGTCAATTATCAAAATAAAGGAGATTGTTGGCCCATTGGTCATAGTCGAACCAGATTTTAATAATTAATTTCATCATGTCCCGATATAAGGGCTACTTGGACGAACTGCTAAAGCTTGTGCCTACTACCGTTCAAGACTTGGAACCGTATTTGTCGTTGCGTCTGTATTTTCTATTATCAACTATCAATATATTTTTCATATTTTATTGAGTCAAGAAATATAATGTAAACCGAGTCGTACTGACCAATAGGTTATCCATAAATGTTTTCAAAAATACCCATTCGTTTTGAAAACTAGTCCAAAACCAAAAACACATTTCCAAACTATTTGACAACTTTTAAAAAAAGCCCAAAACCTGAGTTACAAACCCAAAATTTACCTATTCTGAACCAGTAAAATTTTGGACGAATTCGACCCGATTTCGGTTGGTGGAATATTATTTTTAAACTCAGTATTCTCGCAGTTACGGATGCAACAGCTATCTGCTGAAATTCTCTCATAGAATTTTGTCTGCATTCTGTCCGAATTCTGTCCGGATACTCCCTTTGAAAATCCTATAAATAGAGAAGAATTTCTATCATTCCAACACACAAATTCACTTTCTCATCTCTTCTCTCTAAGCTTACTACGGTCTTACAAAGCCTTCTAAAGCTTTCATTTTTAAATCCCAAGCCAGTTAAAATTCTCTTATCAATTTGCCAGTAAGGTATGGTCTAGACGTTTATAGTGATTGTAATCAAGAGACTTGATAAGAAGTAAGACACTTCACCATTGAAGTTGGTCGAGTGCTTCAGATCAAAGCTCGCGTCAGTAGAAGTTGCAAGGACTTTGCATGAAAACTTATGATTTTTATAGAGGATTTCAACCGGGAGCTAGAGTTCTCTCGACTGAATTAGTCCTCACAAGAAGGAGACCAATTTACATCGTCGTGTTTACGTTTGCTCTCTACACTTTACTTTTACTTTTTCATATCTGTGACATATTTCTCTGATCTTGCTACTAATATTTTTAATAGCTAATATTCTGCTGCCTACTCTATTCACCCCTTAGAGTATATCGCTTTACATTTCGATCATACAAACCAGCAGAATTTTGGACGAATTCGCTCCAAATTCTTTTCGAGTTCGGTTGGTGGAACATTGTTTTTTAAACTTAGTCTTCCCGCGGTTACGGATGCAACGGCTATCTGTCGAGATTCTCGTATTGAATTCTGTCTAAATTATGTCCGAAATTTGCCCAAATTCTCTCTTTGATAATCCTATAAATAGAGAAGAATTTCTACCATTCTAACACCCAATTCACTTTCTCATCTCTTCTCTCTAAGCTTACTACGGTCTTCCAAAGCATGCTAAAGCTTTTATTTTTAAATTTTAAGCCAGTTACAATCCTCTAGTCAATTTGCTAATACGGTACGGTCTAAAAGTTCAGAGTAATTGTATTCAAAAGGATCGATAAGAAGTAAAACACTTAACAATTGAACTTGGTCGAGTGCTTCGGATCAAAGCTCGCATCTGTAGAAGTTGCAAGGACTTCGTATAAAAACTTACGATTTTCCATAGTGGATTTCAACCGGGAGCTAGGGTTCTCTCGACTGGATTAGTCCTCATAAGAGGAAGACCAGTATACATCGCCGTGTTTGCGTTTACTCTTTGCTATTTGCACTTAACTTTTACTTTTTTTATATCTGTGATATATTTCTGTGATCTTGCTACTAATATTTTTAATAGCTAATATTTTGCTGCCTACTCTATTCACCCCCTCTAGAGTATATCTCTTTACATTTCGATCCTACAATTGGTATCAAAGCATTGAATTTTTCTCTCTCAAAGCATTTTTGTCACCCTCGATTTTTTATTATACGTATTTTGGTATACGTTTACGTATCTCGGACCCATATTTTGACTTGTCTTGGCTGGCTAGTCTTGGGTTTCTTGTATTGGCATGGGTTAGTCGGCATTTCATGGCTCGTGTGGTCTATTCTGGCTGGTTATACATGGGGTTCGATTTGGTTCGGTCTGGTTGGGTTTGGTTTGGGTTAGTATGCAAAATCCTACCTACCACCATCCCACATTTATTAACCCAACAACCCTTCTCTCTCCTCATTCATTTTCCATTACTACTCTTCTTCTTCTTCATTTCTCCACCGACCACTGCAGTAGGCAAGTACAACTTGCTTCATGGAAGAACTCAATTTTGTTGTTCCATTATCTTCCTCACGAGATTCTAAGATACTTTAGTACTTAGCATTTTTAATTTCTGTGGTTCATTTTATGTAGATCTAAGTTTTAGTATTTTTGATCTTCATGTTTTTGATCTACTGAACTTGGCTGTTTTCGAAATGGAGAGTTCCATGTGGTTGGAATTTCGATTTTATGCAAGTTTGGCTTTTGAATGGCTGGATTTCACCAAGTCTTGGCCTAGATGGGGTTCCTTGAGTTCTTGAGTCTCCATGGCTGCAAGTCTCGGCCTTGGGGAGAAAACGAGCCTTTTACGCACACGTTCATACGTGCCCGCGTAGCGACTTTCCTTTACGCCCACGTTTTCACGTGCCAGCGTAGCATCTCCTTTTTTACGCACATGTTTTTACGTACTCGCGTAGTGTTCTGTTTTTACGTACACGTCTTGCGTGCCTGCGTAATCCGTTCTACGCCGAGCTCATTCGAGCTCTACGCAGGGGACTCCCGCTCGCGTAGAGTCTCGCGTACGTAGAATTTTGCGTAGAGTCTCGCGTACGCAGAATCTCGCGTAGAGGGCTGGTCGCATAGAGGGGTCCTTTCTCAGGTCCTGCTCGCGTAGAGTACTTGCTTGTGTAGAGGGGTCCTTCCTTAGTCTTGCTCGCGTAAAGCCATTTTACGCTTCGGCCCCCCTAGCCTAGCATAGTTTCTCTCGCGTAGAGGCTTTGAGCCTCTATGCGTACCTGTGTGACCTTTTGTGCTTGCACCCTCCTGTCACGGACTTGATAACATGACTTGATTGATGCGATTGGACTGATAATTATACATGGCATAGTATGACAAGTAACTGACATGACATGGCATGACATGACAAGACATGACTAATAAGCAGGATGGGAACTATTAAATGATGTTGCGGCGGCTAGCATGACATGACAAGAATGAATGACCTGGACACCGTGGATGATTGTGTTTGTACAAATGAACCAGTATTGTCTCGCATCATGTCTAGGACAGGGACCCCTGAGTACCACGGTCAGGGGTACCTACTGAAACTGACTAAGGCTAATAGCTAGAATAATCCAGTAGACATGAAGAGATTTTTCAGCTACAGGTAATCCCGTTATCTGGGCATCCCACCTGGGATCTGTAGCCTGTTGTCGAATAGGGCACATTTTCAGCACACTGTCATGTGTTGCACCCTTCAAGCTACATAAGGATATATGCATTTTTTGGACGATGTACCCACTTGAATTCAACCCCTAATTTATGTCTGGATAGCCTGGATGGTCTGCAGGGCTTGTGGCTGTTGGAACAATCTCATTGCATCTTGCTAGTAACTAGGCTTGTGATAACCCTAGTTAGTTAAAGTATCAAGCCGTACTCATTTGCTTGGCCGTGATTGATTGGATGGAGTCTAACCCAGTCTAGTCTTGTCATGATCATGTACAAGATTGTTACCTGACCTGATTGCTTATGCTTTACTTTATCGATAAATGGTGGAAAACCAAGTTCTGTTCAGACGAAGGGTTACCACCGCGGTCCTTGTTTGGTTTAAGGGTTGTAACTTGGTTATCTGAATAGTCCCATGGTTATCTTATCGTATATCATCCTAATTTTTCATATTTCTAGTCTTTTATTATTTAATTATGTTTTGTGCTAAATGCTGATTTTAGTTCTTAAGTGAAGCCTCCTTTGTGGTACTTGCTCTTTCTGGGATCTGACCCAACTGGTTTTGTATGGCCAGATACCGTAGCAGCTCCAGAGGATCTCCCTGCCTTCCAGCCAGGTGGTGACCACCAGACGTAACCCTGGCAACGAGTGGGTTTTATTTTTGGCTCTCCCACTCCATTGTAAAATTATTCTTTAGGCGTTTAGCCGTCGAGCAAGTGTTAGCTCGTTTGCAACTTTACTTACTGTTCGCCTATGGGCTGTAACATGATTGACAAATCCTAGGATTGATCATGTATGACTGAAACTCTTACTAGTCCTCACCTTTTGTATGACTAGCTTCATGATCATCCAAATATGTAATGTATGGAATGCCTTACTATTATATATTTGGTGCTCAAACATCTGGTAACATTTACTTACTTGCTTGAGATTGAGACAATAGGCTTGTTCATGACCATAAGAGACTGATGGCTTATAATTAAACCCTCATGTATCAAGACAGCCGTGATCGTATATCGAGATAGATTCTACCTCAATGTACGTAGCTGGCTGTGTTTTTCCCTGCTCTCCAGTATTCTGGTTCTGGGGCCTTACTATTGCATTTTTATTTTAGAATTTATCGCCTCTTTTTTGTATGCACTTATGCTTAGCATTAATTTTAGCTACTGCTTCATTCATAAACTGCCTGTGAAATATGTTTATTTTATTATATTTGCATTTCTTCAACGTTTGTTACTTTTGCATAAATTACGGCGGAGCTTCTCTCTTTACAATTATTTTTCTAAGTGACAACGGAAGAGAAATGGATCTAATATCTTTTTTAGGATAATTTATACCAAGAGGAGACAGTACCTAACAAACAATAAAAACGTTTTGATTTTTTTATCAAATCAAGATCAAGATGTTATTCGGTCAAGGTTTGTCAATTATCAAAACGGAGGAGACTGTTGGCCTATTGGCCATGGTCGAACCAGATTTTAATAATTGATCTAACCCTATCTCGATATAAGGGCTACTTGGATGAACTACTAAAGCTTATGCCTGCTACCATTCAAGACTTGGTGCCGTGTTTGTTATTGCATCGATATTTTCTATTATCAATTATCAATATATTTTTCATATTTTATTGAGTCTAAAAATACAATATAAACTGAGTCGTACTAGCAAATAGGCTACACAGAAATGTTTTCAAAAATACCCATTCGTTTTTTTAAAAACTAGTCTAAAACCAAAAATACATTTTCTAAACTGCTGAACAACTTTTTAAAAAGCCCAAAACCTGAGTTACAAACCCAAAATTCACCCATTCGAAACCAGCAGAATTCTAGGCAAATTTGTCCCGAATTCGGCCCGAGTTCGGTTGGTGGAATGTTGTTTTTTAAACTCAGTCTTCCCGCAGTTACAGATGCAATTGCTATCTGTCGAGATTCTCTCATAGAATTCTGTCTAAATTCTGTCTGAATTCTCTCTTTAGAAATCCTATAAATAGAAAAAAAATTCTACCATTCTAATACACCAATTTACTTTCTCATCTCTTCTCTCTAAGCTTACTACGGTCATCTAAAGCCTTCTAAAGCTTGCATTTTCAAATCCCAAGCCAGTTATAATCCTCTAGTCAATTTGCCAATACGGTACGGTCTAGAAGTTCAGAGTGATTGTAATCAAAAAGCTTGATAAGAAGTAAGACACTTCATAATGGAAGTTGGTTGAGTGCTTCGGGTCAAAGCTCCGTCTGTAGAAGTTGCGAGGACTTCGTATGAAAACTTACGGTTTTCCATAGTGGATTTGAACCAGGAGCTAGTGTTCTCTCGACTGGATTAGTCCTCACAAGAGGGAGACCAGTGTACATCGCCGTGTTTGCGTTTGCTCTCTGCACTTCAATTTTACTTTTTTTATATCTGTGATATATTTCTGTGATCTTACTACTAACATTTTTAATAGCTAATATTTTGTTGTCTACTTTATTCACCCTCCTTCTAGAGTATATTGCTTTACATTTCGATCTTACAGCCTTATGAGGCTAGTTGGGCCAGCACCGCTCGCTAGTACATAAATGAATATACTGACCCACGTCGTGGGATCATTTTAAGTATTCGTGCATGGGGGAAATCGTTTGATCAATAATTGGCATCGATGACTCGGATGGATGTGTAGAAGCTCTTCTCACAAGACAAAAAATTTTGTTATACAGGACATAATATATGGAACAGTATAACTCAGATGAACCATTGAGATTGTAAGACAAATTGGAAATAAGCCGAGTCGGCATGTTCAGTTGTAAGCCTAAATGGCAAGAAATTCTGTTGGCTATTCAAAAGTTTTTGTAATCAGTTGTAAACTTAGTATTCAGCTGCAAGCCTTGTAATCTATTGGCAATAAAGAGATACATTTTTTTCATATCTTAATGTAACTTTAATTTATTTGCTTGGTTTGCTGTGATGTCGTTGTCTTCTGAGAAATACTAGACACTGTGATGGTTTTGCCTTGTACAAGTGCAATCTAGACTAGTTTTCGACCTCCCGGGAATGGGATGTGACAACAACTCCATCAGGAACGAAGTTGCTCACCGACACTACCAACGTCTTCCAGCTTTCTAGAAGAGAACTCAAGAGCAGTAGGGCCTGAATCTCATCATCAATCACCATCTTCATCACAGATAGCCGATTGATGATATTCTGAACCTCGTTAAGATGTTGTGCCACTGGGGCACCCTTCGTGTACTTCGAGTTGATGAGTTGGCAAATAAGAAATGTCTTGTTGCCAGCCGTCTTCCTTTCATCCAGTGAATACAGCTTCTTCCATAATGCTTGTGCAGAACTCTCCACGAACACTTAGTGAAACACCGAATCATCCAACCATTAGCGAAAGAATCCAACGGTCTTCCGATCTAGTCATTTCGTCTTCATCAGCTTTGTCTATTGGCTTTGCGTTGTCGTCCTCCAACGGACCATGCAAGTCCTTGCACCAGAGTAGATCCTCCATCCTGGCTTCCAAATCGCCCAGTTTTCTCCTATGATGGTGATCATACGAGTGTTTATCTGCTCCATAAACATGATTGTCAGAACCTCCAAAGTTTTGATACCAATTATTGGGAACGCAGTGTGATCCGAACCGGAGTTGGCCCATGAGGTGTGATATTGAATTGGGCCTATATGCCTTAAAAGAGAATTCTCATGTAAGGCCTAAACCAATCTCAATTATCTACACCATAATCGTCTACCCGATGTGGGACTAAATTACCAACTCCATCGTCACCTCCATTTGGGCGTTCAACTGGAAATGAGATACAACCCAACTGGTGGGAGTGCCCCGGGGGGGATAGAGCGGAAAGGAGTGGGGACATGGAGGATGTAACAACCACTTTTCTAAAATGAGGATAATTTTTGAACTTTTGTATTTATAATAATTTAATAATGATATTTAAATCATGTTATGATTTTTGGTAATTGCTTAATCAATTTAATACTATTTAAAATGTTGAATTATAATTTTGATGGTTAACTAGTGTAACCCTAGAATTTCTAAGCCTAGAGACTAACCATGACCATGGGTGCCTAGTCATGTGATTAGAATTATAAATTACCACTTTTTAGCCTAGGGGTATTTTGGTCATTTTTGACTTATTAATGAAAACAAATTTTGATTGATTATTATGTTGCTAATCTTTTATTAGAGACTAACCTAGTTTTGACCTAACCTAGATGTTAACGATATTCATGGAGGCTTAGTTAGAAAGTTAGAGACTTAATGGCTAAGTTAGAATGATATCTAGATCTTATGTTAGTAGGATATTTTGGTTAGATATTAAAGAAACCTAGTTTTGATGTGAGCCTTTGATTGAGCTTGAATTCATGTGGAGAAATTTTAGCCACTCATCTAACAATTGCAAAACCCTAACCCTAGTCCTTTCCAACAGCCATCAAGAGCCCCTTCCCCTATTTAAACATCTCTTCACAAATTTCTTGCCTCTTTTTAATACCTACACAAAGCTCTAATAGTATTCTTCCCCAAATCTTCACCAATTATCCATTTCTCCTCCAAATTGGACCAAACCAATTGCATTAGACTCCCTTACAGTAGAGGATACCATTGGTGGATAAATAGTAAGCATTTGGAGGCTTGGGGTCATTGTAAGTTGGAGAGAAGCCCTCATTCACTAAGCTTTTCATTGAGGTTTCACCCTCAATAGGTAAAACCTATCAAACTCATTCAAATTTCCAATTTCTTTCTATAGTTGCATTCATTTAGGTATACCCTAGCTGTCCCTCAAGTTTGGTAGGAATCCGTGTCCATTTGATACGCGTATCGGACTCGTATCGGAGTGTGTATGTGAGTGTTTGTGAAATGCCTCAATAAACTTTTTGTTCTTAGTTTTCAAAACTAATTTCATATTTGGGAAGCCCTTGATGTGTGTTTTCGAACCCCAACTGACTGAGCACATTTTCGTATCCTTTTTGTGTCCAAATCTGGACACGAACCTATGTACAAGACCACGGTTCACTGTCCTGCTACTCGACATAGTTTTTGGACACGACATGCCACATGGACTCGTGCCACTTGGCACAGAGGTAGGGGCAACCTCTGACAAGAACCTCCTTGAGTTTTGTGTCATCTTGTGTCGTATCGAGGGAGTTCTCGCGCGTGCACTGGTTTTGAACTACACCGTTACGTGTGGAAATTCCCCTCTGATACGCACTTCGTACACGGACACACGACTTTGTGGAAACGACTCAGGAACCTAGACACGACCACCTAGACCTAGGCTACCTATATATTTGACCACGAGACCTCTAGTGGCTTGTGTCGAGTCCTAGTGGACACGACATGTCAGCAAGAGGCTGTGCTGAGCACAGGCTCTGATTCATTGCTGACACTATTTGGATACGACTATTGGACACAAGTCGACACACTATTAGACACGTATAGGACACACACAGACCCCCTCTTATTTCAAGTTTCATACTTTGGGTTTTAAATGATTGTGTTTCGAAATATGAGTGTTAATGTTAATGAGTTACCTGGGTTGTATTTCAATTTAGGTTTCTAAAATGTGAACTTGGGTTTGAATGTTTGAATTGAAATTGGGTTTAAAAACTGGAATTAGGTTTGAGTTTGAACTGTAAAACTGAGACCTGGTATGTGAACTGAGTTTTGATTTGGTTAACATGTAAACTGAATTGAATGATAGCATGTAATCTGAGTTGATATCTTAATATTTAACATAACTGAAATTGGGTTTGAAAATTTGGGATTAGGTTTGTATTGGATATATTGAATGATAACATGTATAAACTGAAAACTTCTCAATGTCAGTCCTTTCTTTTACTATTTTTCCCCTGCTGTTTCAGTCTCATTTTTTCCTTTCACTGTTCTACCTTTTCCCTCATTTCAGTCCCTGTCTTCCCTATATACCTTTATCTATATGTTATATATATTAAATATGTTATTGTTTGCCATTAAAAATTAAAGACAGGTATTACAGGAATACTGAAATTGATTACGAACTCACTTGTACAAAAAAAAGCCTAGAAAGAAATCCTAAGAAACAATCTAAGTACAATTGTTTAGTTTTGATTCTGGGGGATGGCGGTAGAGGCTCGAGAAAGTGTTATCAACTCTGCCTTACTCCTTGGACTATCTGACACAGTCCTTAGCTCTTGAAGAAATTGCTTTTCGAAGGTTGCCATCCTTGGATTACCAACCATCTTGCAGCGGTGTGGCACCCTGCTATTTATAGTAATTTCGGGATGAAGGATATTTTGAGCCGCATAGATGACCACGTGGCAAATCTCCGAGCCACATGGCCGTAATCATCCCTCGAGACTCGGTCTGTGACTGATAGGTGGGGATTTGTTAGGACTTGTTATGATTTATCGTTGTAGAAAATCTGAGCAGTTGAGACCTGGTCAACTTGTCACGTGCATCAACTAATCTTCTGTGGCGAACCACATGAAGGATGTCTCCTGGCCGAGCTGCATGAGGAATGTCTCATGGCTGAGCCGCATGAAAGAATGTCACATGAACAAGCCGCATGAAGGAATATCTCATGACCGAACCGCTTGAAGGACATCTCATGACCGAGCCGTATGAGGGGACGTCTCATGACCGAGACGTATGAGGGAATGTCTCACGACCGAGCCATATAAAGGACATCTTATGACCGAGCCGCATGAGGAATGTCTCATGACCGAACCGCATGAAGGACGTCTCATGACCGAGCCGTATGAGAGAATGTCTCATGATCGAGCCATATGAAGGACGTCTTATGACCGAGCCGTATAAGGAATATCTCATGACCGAGCCGCATGAGAAATGTCTCATGACCGAGCCGCATGAGAAATGCCTTCTGACCGAGCCGCATGAAGGACGTCTCATAACCGAGCCGCATGAGAAATGTTTCATGATTAAGCCGCATGAAGGATATCTTCTGGCTGGATGGGTATGGGGGCCCTAGGAGGAGGTGTTATGCCGAATGTTACGATTTGAGAGAGTTTCGTTTGTCTCCCTCTTGACTGATCTTCTTGTTCGAAGAAGATTTGACAGTAGACTCCTTCAAAAGATTGTGATACGCTTGACTGAGACGATGCGCCTGACTGAGACATCTGAGTAATGCATCTAGTTAAGAGCAGACCGTTACAACGTCTTCAATTGGCATCATGTTTTCGAGATGATGTTGGAAAGGCGCAGTAGGTCGCAGTCGCTGGAACACAGACTGCCTTGATAGTGGAGCCACTGTCTTGTGGCAGTGACAGTTGATGATGGCTTGGGTGCAGTGATGTCCTGGAAGGGGCTCATCGCAAGCCAATGTTGCTTCTCTCTTCTTACATTTGTAAGTAATCACCTCTCGCAGGTTGATAGCAGATTGATCTACCTTTGTATCCGTTTTTTGGGCCCGGGTATTCCGAGCGCCCGGGTGCGTAGGTATCATATTTGCTTCTTGATCATCGGCTAGTAAAGCATTGCGCTCGATCGTTGTAGGAAGACTTTTTTGGGATCATCATATTTGCTCCCTGATCACCGGCTAGTAAGCACTGCGCTCAATCGTTGTAGGAAGACTTTTGGGACCATCATATTGGCTCCCTGGTCTGAGGCTAGTAAAGTACTGTGAGCCAGGACGAGCTATGCAGGTCCGTGCATAAAATATGCGATATGGCCCTAGACTTCTTCAACTTAGCACCCGAATGTGCGTAGTAGGAAGAGTCCAAGTTGGAACCTTCGACATTCTCAATGGGCCGCATGGGGTCGGCCTGCAAAAGATTTCCCTCCGACTTAGTTCAAGCGCAATAGTTGCACCCAAGTGGGAGGGGGACTTTAGCAAGAGATTCTCTCCCCTAACTTAGTTCAAGCACAATAGATGCACCCAAGTGGGAGGGGGACTTTAGCAAGAGATTCTCCCCCGACTTAGTTCAAGCATAATAGCTGCACCCAAGTGGGAGGGGGACTTTAAGAGTCGGCTCATATCTAGTACAAACGCACCTGAGACGATTCTGTACAGTTTACCATCGGTAGCGTGTATGATTTTTGTGCGCGTATCTCTGGTTTACTGTTGGCATAGCACGTTTGAAGCGCATGGCCCGTGCCGCCTTAGATTTCTTCATACGAGCCCGTGAAGATGCCTAGTATTCAGAACCCAACTCATCCTCGCCATGACAGCGAGTGACTCAATTGGGTGATTCTTTTCTTTTTTATTTATTTTTGGTGCCCTTTTCAAAGGAGGCAAGGGGGCTCTATATAGAACAGAATGAGCCATTTCTTCTTTTCATTTCCGATGTGGGACTAAAAGCAATATTTTCCATGCTTCTACAAGACCCCCTTCAAAGTTTTCAAATTACAAATTTGGAATACTTTGAATAAGAAACATGGAAAGTAGAGTTATTTAGGTGTGGCAATCCTATCAAAGGTATCATGGACGTGATAGGTTTGGGTACTTTCACTGAGGATTTTATATGGACTTATCATCCTTGGCGTACCTTCGTTTTAGGTACGGATAATAAGTTGAGAGAGGAAACCATCATATTTACTCAGAGGTGATGAGAACATAGTAAATATGGGGTTGATGGTAATGAGGACGTGGTGGGAGTGGACTCAAATGAGGATACATAGAACAACTCAGAGGTAATATGGACGTGGAGGTTCTACGTAACGAGTAATGAATGCCACGGGACAACTGGGTTCCAGAAGCATATGATTGTGAAGAAGGGGTGCATGTACTAGAGGACCTAATACAGTATTTGTGGTCAACAGAGGACATTTGTGGACCTATTATCCTTTTTGTGTACTGGCGGTGCGAGTACGGATAATAAGTGGAGAGAAAACTAACATATTTACTCAGAGGTAATGAGGACGTGGTAAACATGGGTCTAAAGTAGAGTCTTCCTACTCAGAGGTAATGAAGACGTGGTAGGAGTGGGCCTAATGAGGATACACAAAACAACTCAGAGGTGCTATCAACGTGGAAGTTCTATGTATTGGGTGGTTTGTTTGTGATGGACAGAAAAACAACTCAGAGGTAATATGGACGTGGTTGTTTTTCCCGTTGGGGAATTTTGTGGTGTCACTGCCACTTTTCTAGCCTGAGGGTATTTTGGTCATTTTCAAAATTTTGGAATTATTTTGGGATTATTATTATTAATTATAATTAATGTGATTTTTAGATGATTTTTAGTATAATTGATTTGTGCTAGTTTTAGATTTTGACTCATGTTGACTAGGAGACTGTCCTATTGGCTAACCTAGGTCAAGACATCCAGGTTAGGTTAAGAAACCCTAGTGTGACCTAAGTTAGTCATTTCAAGTTCATTAGAATTGGTTTGGGGCAAATTGGAATTAGTTTGGTCTAAGAATGGCTTGTGAAGTCACAAGTCATAATCATGACTTAAACCAATTAGGACTCAACCAACTAGGCAAAACCCTAGTCCTAGGGCCCTATGGCCGGCCAAGAGACAGCCCTCCCCTCTATAAATACTCTTCTAGAATTTAGGGCTAGCCTCTCTCTTAGGGTTTATCAAAAGTTGGAGGAAAGAGGTGAGTTCCATCTTCAAAAATTCCTATTAAATCCAAATTAAATCCTTTTTCCCTCTAATAAATTGCAATAGGACCTAAATACCATGTTCTTGCTGTTTGTAATAAGTTTTGACAGGAAGGAATCAATTTGGAGGACTTTGGGTGGTTTGAGGAATCATTCCTTTGAGGCTTTTTGGGAGCTTGTGTACATAGAGGTATAATCCTATCTATTGCTCCTAAAATCTATTAAAAATCATTTTAGGGAAGCCCTAGCCCTCACCTAACAGTAGGATAGGCTAACCCTAGGTTTTGGACCCATTTCGTGTCCGTATCGGACACGTATCAGGGAGTAGTCTAGGTGTTCGACGAAATGTCTCAAAGGACACTTCGTTCAAGATTTTCGATTCTAAATAAATAGAAAATTAGCCCTAGGTGTCGTCTAAGGATTCCCAGTGTCGTGTGCTGTATTGTGTGTCGTGTCGAGTCGTGGGGACACGGGAACACGCGAGTCGGGGGCGTGTGCGCGACACTGTAGCTCCCCTGCTACTCGGGGGCTACTGCGCACTGGACACGCGACTTCGATACGAGATTTTTGGCATAGGGCTTGTGTCAATGACTGACACGAGGCTCGTAAAGTTTCACGAGTCCTCGTGTCGTGTCGGACACGTATTTTTGTGTGCACCGTGCGTGTACTGTGTGCGTGCGTGTGCAGTGTGTGTTTTCTGTTATTAAATTGTTTTAAATGATTTTAAATTAGGTTTTAATGTATGTATGGATCCTAAATGTGATGCTTAAACCCTGTTATACTATGTTTCATAATTGTTTGGGTTTTTGGGTGGTGTTTGGCTCGAATTATTGAAGAACAGTGCATTTTTTTGATACCATCTGATACTGTTTAATCCCCAGATTTCCAAACCAATTAATGCTCTTTTCTCTTATGTTTCAACTGAATTTTGGATCCCTACATGTTATACATTATGTTAGCTAAGTGTTTCATCCACAGTTGGGGTTTGTATGGTGTGTTTTGGAATTTGGTATTTGGTTTGGATTCAAACTTATGTGAACCAAATTGCTCCCTGTTTAGTGAACTGTCAATTCCTATTTTATGTATGTCCTTCACTGAGAATTACTCACCCACATGTTTAGTTGTTATGTTAGTTTAGAAATTTACTTTCGAACTTAACTTTGAGTGGTAATTAAGGAATTGACACATGTGATGATTTTGAATGGTTTTGAACTAATGGCTAGAACCTGAGAATCAAAAGGCTACTTGAGTTTAAATTCTTCAACCTGGGATGTCTCCCTATCAACTGAAACTAAATTTTTGATTCATGAATTGTGTCAACTTGAGAGTAGTCTTAAAAACATATTATTAGATTGGTTCACTGATTTCCCTTCTTTGAATTTAATGTTGTACTGTTATGGGCTAATCTGAGTTCACATCAATTGATTCCATTGAATGTACTATAAACTGAATGTTCCTCCTTTCCTTACTATCACATAATGCACTGATTTTCCTTCTATTATATCAATGTTGTTCACTTTTGAAACCTGAGAAGTCATTTCTAATAACTGTGAGGGGATGGTTTTCCAGTTAAGGTTTCATTTACCTAAGTTTAGTTAACCATATTCTGAAATGGGTACCTGAATTTGAATGTTGAAATTTATGTTTATTGTTTTCAATATCAGTCTTCTTAAACTATTGTTCAATCCTTTCATTTGGTTTTATTACCTGAGATTCTTTTGTTTGATAGCCTGTGATTCAATATGTTGGCTGGAATGAGATTTTGTTCTCAGTTTTCTTACCTGGGTTTGAGTTCAGTTGTTGGACTGAATGATAATCCTTCAAATCTGAGATTAAGGATTGATTTATGATAGGGGAATTGGTATATAGAGTTTTTGGTTTCAACTTAATAACTGTTACAATGTTCCTTTCCCTTGCTTCCTATGTTGTGTTAACCTGGGCTAGGAAGTAGATTCCAGTTCCTATTTATTGACTGTCAACTGTTTTGGGGATCAATGTGTGTACTGTTTGACTGTTAATTTATGCTATTGAACTGAAATGAGTTTCCAGTTTGAACTGAATTATTTGTGTTCCAGTTTTTCTATTCAATTGAACTGTGTTTACATTAAATCTGAAAGGAGGATTCTCATATTAGACTGTTGGGACTGTTAGTCTTATTTAGAGTTAACCCTGAATTCCAGTTTTGTTTTCCTTAGTTAATTACATGAATAATTCACTTGAATTGATTTCCCTCCTTTTGTATTACTGTTGAACTTGTGATTCATCATAAAAAACCTGAAATGTGGGTTATAAACTGAATTCTTTCATTATTGCAATGTAGTTTCTACATAAACCTGTGAATGAAAACTGTTTTCCTGTGCATATTTATATACCCTGTTTCTAAATTCTGATCACACTACACTCCCCTTCCACACACACACTTACACTTGTGTATTCCTTCTTGTATACATATATAATGATATACATGCTTGTAGTATTATTTACTTTCCTATATATATTAGTTATATATATAATGTGTGAAATGTATATGTGTATGAGATAGGCTAAATATGGGATTTAGTGATGTGTTATAATATTAGGGATAGTGTATAGATAGCCTATTGGTTATGAGTATAGGCATGGCTTGACATGGTATTGCCTAGATTTAGCCTAGTGAACCTAGAATAGTTTGGTTAGACCTAGATTAGACTATTTGACTAGGTTTGACTTTAGGGTTGACCAGAGTTGACCAAGAGTTGACTTTGGTCTAGATTGACCTAGTTTCATGTAGAATGTATTAATTTGCATTGTATTATCATTGTAGACTCATAGTGACTCGTACTGTTCTATAGGAGACAGACACCCCTCCTCGGACAGTATACTTTCTCCAGATTCTCAGGATACAGGCGAGTACATTCTCTGATCATTTCATATCCTGTATTAGGAGTATATTTCCTGCTTTAGATTATTATACATGATGCTGACACGTTGGAAACACGGATTAGTACTATATGGATCTTGTTCTGCGATGTTATCCCCTTAGCGGATACATCGGGTATTTCGTGTTCGTGTACTTTATCATGAGCATCGTGTACTCCTTGTGTTCGTACTTTTTGTGTATAAATCGTGTGAAATCGTGTATACTCATGTGCTCACATGATCTCGTGTGCGACTATACTTCGTGTGCAATAACATATCATAGCTGGATCCTTGTGTATTGATTGAGGCGGGGGAGTAGAAGCGGTTATGTAATCAATCCAGTAGATTACTCGTGTACAACCTCTGTAGATTACTCGTGTACAACATCGTGCCGTTTACATAACCATCTTGTGCTCTGAATCACTAGACACTGCTAGTCCTTTATATACTGTAGCTATTTATTTACAGTTCTTCCTGTTTATCATGATATTCCTTCAGTTTCTTGTGTTTTACTCTATAGCATGATTATATATCCTGACCTGCTATAATTTGTTGAGATGTACTGTGCTCGCTCCTGTCCTGACTGGACCTGTTAAAATATTACAAAGGACGAGGCTGAGGCGTTCTGCCCTACTTACTACGGTGCTACACTAGACGAGTGACTGGACTTGGACCAGCCGCAGGAGCCACTAGCTGTTGATGACACTCTTTTAGACTAGGACTGTCTTTACTATTCTGGATTACTGTATTAGACTTTGAGATATTCTGGGATGTACTATTTTAGACACTTAGAATTCTGGATTGTATCTCTGTGTTTCTCTGTTCTGGATATTATTTTATCTTTCATTATCAATCTATCTTACCTGTTCTACCTTAGCTGTGGTTGAGTTTATATTTTGTTATGTCACCACCATCCGGGGAGTATAATTGTTTTACCTTCAATTGTTAGTTGTTGTGACCTAGGACAGCATTCTACCACCGACACTTTGGCGTAGGCTGGACGTACCCACGTCTCGTGCCCTTACTCTAGGGTGCGGGTCGTGACACGTGGACCTATTGCCCTTTGTGCATCTAAAAATACGAGCAAATAGATTTGAATGATATTTTGTGGTCCTAGTACTCTTTGGTACACCGATGGTGCGAGTAATAGATTAGGATAACTTTCGTGGACCTATTACCCTTCTGCGCACTGGCAGTACGGGTAATTGATTTGAAATAAAATCCAACAGAGGAAATATGGACGTGATAGGTTTTGTGGTCTTAACACCATGTCTTTTTTTCTGGGTTGGGAACAAGTGTTAAGTCAAGAGACTATCGGTATAAGAGGTAATATGGACGTGATACACGATAACCAAGAATAATCTTTGATGGACCTATTACTCTTCTGCGCACTGGTGGTACGAGTAATCGATTTTGAGGCAAACTCCGGTAGGGGAAAGTATTTAGTATGGAAGTTCAGTGGTATGATCATACATGACTGGTCGCCCGGAAGATGCGACATGAATCCACTCAGAGCGGTCAAAGAGTAAATTCAGCGGTAACTGAGGGTACATAACTCAACAATCTGGAAAATTTGGGGTCAGAGTGTAAGTTCAGCGGTACCAGAGGGTACATAACTCACATTCTGAGAGATAGTTGGAATATGTCGTTTAGACATAATTTTTCTTGAGGAACTTGCCATTGACGGGTATCATGAGCAAGTCTCCATTTTGTTTTGCGAGACGATACGCGCCATTGGAGAATACGGCCTCGATGACAAATGGGCCCTCACATTTAGGCTAGAATTTTTTGGGGGTCTTGTGAGTCATGACCATTGGTCTGCGAATGGCCAAGACGAGATCGCCGACTTGGAATATTCTCTGTTTGACTTTTTTGTTGAAAGCCCGAGAGATGCGCGCTTAGTAAAGCTCTATGCTTTGTTGAGCTTGTAAACGCTTCTCATCTAATGCTTCCAACTCTTGTAGCCGTCGGCGGTAGTTATCGTCCGAAGTTAACTAGTAAGTAAGGGCTACTCAAAGTGAGGGTATCTGAGTCTCCAATGGGAGGACTGCCTCGCTCCCGTAAACCAGAGAGAACGGCGTATTTCCTGTGGCCGTCCGAATTGTGGTGCGGTATGCCCATAAGCACTCGCCAAGCTTTTCATTCCAGTCGCGCTTGTTTGAAGACATGAACTTTTTGAGAAGCTTGATTATGGTCTTGTTAAAGGCTTCGGCCAGACCATTAGCTGACAAATTGTAGGCCGTTGAAGCCACATTCTGAATTCGGTTCTTGTCACAGAATCGATGGAAGGCATGGCTTGTGAACTGCGGACCATTGTCATGAATGATCCTCCTTGGCAGCCAAAAATGGTAAATGATGTGACATTTTATGAAACTGATCACGTTTGATGTCTTTACTTCTGTCAATGAAACAGCTTCCGCCCATTTGGAGAAGTAGTCGGTGATTGCGAGAATAGCTTCTGTCAACGGAACATCTTCTAATGGATCGGTGTGTACTGTTACATAATCGCAGGTGAAACTGCTAGCTATAAGCTTGTTCACTTCCGCTTCGATGAAGTTCATGATGTCTGGACGGAACCGCCGTTGCTGTTGCTTGACTGGTTTTGCGTTCGGATAAATATTAAGCTTATGAAGTACGATCTCGGGATTTAATCCTGGCATGTCTTCACAGCTCCAGGCAAAGATGTCGATATATTCTCTAATGAGTTGCAACAGATTCCTGCTCACCGTCTGTCAGGCTTTTACTGACGAAGATTGGCTTTGGAGAGGATTCATCACCAAGGTTAACTTGCATGACCTCGTCTTCAGTGGGAGGGTCTCGCAGTTCGAAGTGCTTCTCCTATTGTGCATCCAGTTGTTGGACCCATGGCTCCAACTCAAACGGTTCGAGTAGGTCTTCGTCTTTCTCTTCAATATCAGCGGATGTCATATTGACAGATAATGTCTGTCTGAATATATCTCCAATATTATTTATCAGAGTCGTAAGTGGATGACTCGGACGAATGAGAGTGCCACTCGCATTCTTCGTCGAAACTCTCGGGCGTTGTTGCTGGTGTAACATACCCGAGGTCGTGTCTGGATTTGTGATAACGGTCCTGAGGTTTCCTAGCCATTGCCGACGGCTATAGAGGCAATCGCCGACCGCTGCCGTGATTCAGACCTGGGGTAGCCTCCATGTCGTACCCCTACTTTTGCATGACGTACTTGGCTTGAGGACTATACAGGTAGAACGATAATCTTCCAGCGTCGGGTCCGAGATCGAACTTTTATGGCGTGAAAGATTGAGGACCTTCTTTTCGACCAAAGATGACCGTGTGATCCCATCCTCTTCTGTCTGGGACCAGGAAGTAAGCGCCTTTAATGGGAGCAAGTTGATTTGGGGATGATGCTTATTGACGAGCCAGGGTCGATATGCATCTGATCCACCTTGATGTCGCCTATGTATCCAATGTAGTACAAGGAGCGATCATGCAAGTTGGACTTGATCAATATATCCTGTGGAGTAAATATGATATTGGGCATCGCATCTGTGCCACTGCTACCCTGTAGCTCTGTTGACGGGTCTTTTCCTGGAGGCTTGACCTGAGCTAAGTAGACGTCAGCATTTTGGAGCGCTTCGCTCAATGCGACACGAAGATCCTTAGAGAGCCTTAAGAGCTTGTATAACGACAGCTTTGATGACGTATTAGCCAATTGTGCTAATATGTCAAAGTTGTACGGTCTCTCCAGCCCCTGAGGTACATCGTTACGGAGTGGCCTGTCGAAGCAGGTTTCCTTTGGCTTGGACTTATCTGCCAGTGGAGGCTGAGATGGCCTTGGAACATCAGAGGGAGGCAACGTTGTCGGCTAAGGATCTTCGACTGAACTATCCCGTGCAGGCTGGACTTGTGCTCCAGACTGGGTAACAATGGTTACAGCTTCCTCTGCTTCGGCTGAAATTGTATGGCAGGATCTAGACTTCCTGCCCTTTTTTTTATTGGTAGGAGATAACACCTCCTGGGTAACTTCGGGCACTAAGTCTGGATGCACCCACATGATCTCTCCTCGCGATGTGGTGAGAGGTACCAATCCAGATGTCTGGCTCCGGACGGATGGAAGATTAGTAACGTCCATCATTGCCCGAGGGACAGGTATTATCCCGTCTGGAGTGCTTCTTGGAGGGAAGTTGCCGAACTGAATTGACACCATGTTCGCCGCCACGGTAACCTCTTCAAAGTCTTTCGACAGAGCTTTGGAGTTGATAAGACTCTGAATGTACCACTTTAATTGGAAGCAGTCATGAGTGCAATGATGGACATAGCAGTAGAAGTGACAATATTTTGGGTCCTCCATTCCTGCCGCTCGGGGTTCGCATCTTGGTGGAGGGAGCTGGATCCTACCCCCTTGCAAGAGCATATCGAAGATAAGTTTGACATGACTATCTTCAAATGAGTAATTTACCTTGGGCCACTGACCTTCCGTCTGTTTTTCATCGGGCTTCTCGGTCGCATCAGCGACCATGGCCTGTTTGCCCTTATTGTCCCGATTGGAGGTGGCGCCACTGTTGTTGTTGCTGGAGGTGGAACCAGGACGTCTGTCCTTATCCTCTCCGTCTGGGATGTGTAATCCCAATTGGCGAGCCTTCTTCAATTTTGCCTCTGCATTGGTAGCACTTATGATGAAGGTCGTCCAATCCCTGAACTGATCGTCACCCATTCGGAGGCTAATTGCGGGAAGCAACTTCTTCTGGCAGATTTCAATCAAGGAGCTCTCGGGATTGCCATAGGGCAATCTCATTGAGGTTTGGCGGAACCGTTCGATATAGTTCCTTGTTAGCTCCCTCTCTTCCTGAACGACGTCCATGAGAGATGACATCGTTACATCATGCCCCACTTCGTAGAATCTTTCCAGGAACATTTGCTTGAAGCCGTCAAAAGAATGGATGCAGTTGTCGTAAAGGTTGCGGTACAAGTCGAACGCGATCCCCTCCAATGCTCCGGTGAATAATTGCATGAGGATGGCGTTACTATGCAGCAAGTGGCCGGTTGCGACTTCAAAGTAAGTCGTGTACCGACTAGCAGAGGTCTTTCCGTCATAAGAATCGATATAGAACGGCTTGTACAGTGGTGGAAAAGGCACATCTCTCCATGCAACGGGATATGGCTGCCGTATTTTGAGGTCCCGGGAGGAGTCTCGGGCATTGAACATTACTCGAAGCTCCTGGACTTCCCTCCTTACCTCCTTGGCTTCATCTGCAGTCGAAGGAACGGATGCCCCTAAAGGATCATCACCCAAGGGAGGGGTGGTCGTGTTGGAGTCCGCGTTGACTGCGGGTCCCAAGCTTGTTTGTCTGGGCGTCATTGTCAGTTGAGTTGGCAAGGCGTCTTTGATTTCGTCCACGGACTTGACCAAGGACAGGAGCATGGCTTCAAGTACTTCTAGACGTTGTCGATCAGAAGGTGCTTCATGATCATCGTCAGCCATAAAGACTGTCCTCACGTGGGTAGAGGTGAAAGGGATCGTAGCAGAGGTGTTCTCTGTACCGTACCCTTGTATAGAAAAATCGTCGAGGAATATCGTAATGTCCTCTTCCTCGGACTCGGAAGGGGTGCTACCCCCTGTACAGGAAGCCGCATCATCTTGGTGAGGGTGGTGGCCCTCAGGGAAGTCCAAGTCTGTTGCGCAGTTCTGGGGACCCCTACCCCCTGTATGTGCTCTTGGTACACCGGGTTATCGCATATATTGAGGGGACTGCTACCCCCAGCTTCATCTACCCTCAAGGAGGCTGAAGGTGCACCCCCAGATGCTGGAAGCTTGTTTTTGGATCGAGTGCCTAAATAGACACCCCCTGTGGTTGTCGGTGGAAACCCTCCAGATGAGGGTCTCCTGGTAATACTGGCCGAGATTGTCGGGCTGAAAGAGCCTGTCTTCTTTCCTCCCTTGCCAGGAGGAACCTTTAGAGTTGAATTACAGAAGGCGAAAGAAAATTCCTCGTCCCCCAGAATTTGCACATATTTCTTGAGTTGTTGTCGGACAGGTGTTGGCTACTACAGTCGTTGGAAAACTGACTGTCGACCTTCAGGTGCTGCTGATTTGTCGCAGCAGCAGTTGATGATGACTCAGATGCAACGACATCCCGAGAAGGACTCATTGCATGCCAATGCTGCCACCTTACGTTTGTGAGTAATCACCTCACGCAAGTCGGTAGCAAGCTGATCTACCTTTGCACCAAACTTGTGGACTCGGGTATCCCGAGCGTACGGGTACTTAGGTATCATGTTTGCTCCCTGATCCGTGGCTAGTAAAAGCACTTGCTTTGGATCGTTGAAGGGAGACTTTAAAGACCCACCCTGTTCATTAGCCCTGGAGGACTGGACGCGGGTGATTCTGTACAACTTTCCATTAGGAGCCCGTATCACAGTTAACGGGGCCCGCTGACAGTCAGTAATTTGGACAGTTGACTGGGCTTGTTTGGCCCGTATTGCCCTAGACTTTTTTGACTTAGCGTCCGAAGGCGCATAGTAAAAAGAGTCCAGATTGATACATCCCATATTCTCAAGGTGTCGCATGGAGTCGAGCCCGCATGAGAGACAGTTTAACGCAGAGCTTCTGACAGGGCCGCATGAGACATCATGTCTGAGGCCAGGATTGGCTGTCGCATGGGCTATCTTCCTGCGGCCAGAGCTGGCTGCCGCATAATCCATCTTCCTGCGGCCAGAGTTGGCTGCCGCATGGGTCATCTTTCTGCGGCCAGAGTTGGCTGCCGCATGAGTTGTCTGCCTGCGGCCAGAGTTGGCTGCCGCATGGACACACTGCCCATCTCTCTTATGCGGCTTCTTTTTTGTCCGTATGGACTTCTCCTGTGCCCCCAAAAACTCAGCATCGTAGTGTTTTCCTCTGCTAGATTTAGGGATAACGGGTCCTCTGCGGCCGGAAGCAAAGCCGCATGAGAGCTTTGGTCACCGTCTTGGGTGTCACGACCCGCACCCACTGTGAGGGTATGAGAACGTAACAACGCCCAGCCTACGCCGCAGTGTCGGCGGTAGAATGCTATCCTAGGTCAATCATCTAACAATATAAAGGTACCTGTACAGTATATACACTCCAAATGGAGGTGACATAACAGAACAGTCTCAATCACATCTAAGGCCGATACAGAATAGTAAAGGTAGATAAAGAGATCAAAAGCACAATGTAATACAAATAAGAGGGAGAAAATCTAAGTGTCTAAGATGACAACTCAAGAACATCCAGCTCAATACAAGTCTCTAAATATAACAACATCTCAGAAGAACAACTGAAAATCAAATAACAAAGCTGAAAGAAAACTAAAGCCTAGCTATCTAGCCTAGACTCTGGGAGTAGCATCCTGTACTGCAGCTGGATCCTCCAGAGGAACCAGGTCGCAGGTGTCGTCTAAGCCTGCTCCGTAATAGGTGGTACATAGGGCCTCCTCCTTATCCTCTGTAATATTTTCAACAGGTCCAGTCAGGACAGGAGCGAGTACAGTACATCTCAACAGATTATAGCAGGTTAGAAAATATAATCATGCAGTAAAGTAAGATACATGAACTAAAGAAATACAGTATGTAAACAGAGAGAGAAACTATAATAGAAATATCTACTATACATAGAGAACTAATAGTGACTAGTGAGTCAGAGTAAAATATAAACATGTGAATGGCATAGAAGATTCATGACTACAGCTAAGAGAGTGATTCATGACTACAGCTACTTGGATAATATTCACATGTCTATTTCTACTCCTCCATCCCCAATCAATACACAAAGATCTGTTCAAGTTATGTTAAGATTCGTGAAACTTCACATGGCTCATAAAATGAGTGATACGTGAAGGTGATTCATGATGGCTCTGTGAACATGAGAGTACATGTGTCACAAGTGATTCGTGAATCAGAGGAAGCATAGAGATACGTGATGATTCATGAAACGCACAAAATATGCAGTATCCGATGCTTCCGAGGGGGATAACATCTCATGAAAAGATCCATACAGTACCAATCCGTGTGACCAACGTGACAGTATCAAGTAAAGTAATTTAAAGCAGGAAAATAATTCTAAGAAGGATATGAAATGATCAGAGAATGTACTCGCCTGGTATCCTGAACGTCCGAAGAGAATATACTGTCCGAGGAGTGGTGTCTGGCTCCTATTCAGAACAGCACAAGTCACAACAAGTCCAGAAGGGTAAAATGAAGCTCTACTATACATTCTACATGAATCTAGGTCAAACTAGGTCAAAGTCAACTCTTGGTCAACTCTGGTCAACCCTAGAAGTTAAACTAGGTCAACTATGGTCAAACTAGGTCAACTATGGTCAAACTAGGTCAAACTAGTCTACACTAGTCTAGCAAGTCTATTCTAGGTCTAACAAGGCTGTACAAGCTCAATCTAGGCTCATATAAGACTAAACACCACAACCATAGGCCATAGGCCAAGAGGCTAGGCCATGGGCCAATAGGCAATACCATATTCAGATTCTATATCTAAAATAATACACCTATATACATATCACACAATCTAATAGAGAATACATATATATCTATTTATATAAGCTTAATAGGAAATCACATATTGATATGGTTATCCAATATAATATAGCCTACACAACTATTACAGAATATACATGTATCTCTATATAATATAACTTAGAATGTGTACACCTATAGGCTATATGTGTATACAATACAACCTATAAGACAATACTTATATATATGCATAAGTATAGAGAGGGGCTCATGAATACTAGTGTATGTGTGTGTGTGTGTTAGTGAGAGAGTGAACATGGACATGTGTGTGAAGAGTGTACTCAAGTGAGTGAGCTGCATTGGCATGAAAACAGGGAATCATATACAACGAGAGGGAAAAATCAGTGCACTTATTTACATATAAATGAAACCTGAATTTAAACCACCTCATTCAGTCCAACAGAAACCCTAACAGTTCATCATATCAATTTAAACAGTCCCAACATAAGGCCCGGGTTTATACAACATTGGGATCACATATTTAATTCAAATGAAACACCAAAAATAGTTCAAAACAGTTCAATAAACCCAGTTTTCAGTCTCTTCATTAAATCCCAGATTTTAAGCCAAAACAACAACCAATTCGATCCAATTTCGACACACTAATAGAATTCATGTAGGTGAACAAGTTAGAGGTTTAATAACATGCAATTAACAGTGTTTAAGGGGTTAAAATGATGTCCAAAGTTCAATTTTGAAAACTGAGAAAAAAAAAGGAAATTGGGACTGATACACAGTTTTTAGGAAAATAGGGAATTTGAGTTTTAATCATCAAAATTGATTTAAAATACTAAAATAGTGGTTGGTAACCTGAATACACTTTGTGTACGTGTCACACAAGTGGTTTGTGTCCCTGCAAGAGGACACAAACGTGTCCAATGGATTAAAACATAAAAATAGTGTATACAGACAGTGCGTCGTGCACAGGTGCACGCGTGTCGTGCACTCGACACGACGCGAACTGGCCCACGTGCACGTGTCAGTGGGTGCACCTAGGGTAGGCCTAGGTGTGTGTCACCCTGTATCGTGTCATTACGTGTCGTGTCCTAAGATTCGAAACCGTATCAGTGGCTAATAACAGCCTGCGCACGGGACAGTGCGATCCCCGTGCGCGATCGATTTCTTCCTAACCCGACCACGAAATCCCATAAAATTTGGGGAGCATGGTGACAATAGGTGCCACTTAGCTTCCACAAAATTTTGTGTCAAGGCAAGCCGTGTCGTGTCCTGTAGGGACCCCGAGTAGCAGGGGATCCGCCAGACCGCGCGCGATCGTGAGCAGCACATGTGCACGCGTGTCCAAAACGACATGACACGTGCACGAATCTATCCCAGTGCACAAGAATCGTGTAAGCGACACTGAAAAGTAAATTTCCATTCAAAAATATTTCAAAAATAACACAAATAGTTCCACTGTGGTATTTCCACAAACACATAAATCTAGGCACTGATACATGTCCAGTTTGGACACAAAAGGACACAAATTCTTAGGGTTTCCTATTCCTACTGTTAGGTTAGGTATAGGGCTCCCTAATGATGCAAAAATCTCAGGATTCTATGGTGAAAATAGGAAGTTACCTCTATGTATCAAAACCCTCAAAAAGCTCTAATGAGATATGTTCTTCTTGATGGTGAAACTCCTCCAAAGTGATTTGAATCTAAGAAAGAAATGTAATAACAGCAAGAAAACTAAAATTAAAACCTATTGCAATTTGTTTGGATTAAAAAGGAGGTAAAATAGATTTTCTAGGGATTTTTGAAGTAGGGAAAATACCTCTTTCTAAACTTGCTCCTTCCTAAAGAGGCTAGCCCTAAATGGAGGAGAATATTTATAGGAGGGGGTTTCCCAAAGGGTGTAGTGGCTGGACAAATAGTGTTAGGGTTAGGGTTAGGCACTAGTTAATGGGCTTTGGGCCTATTTGGCTAACTATTGATTTATTGGTTAATCACAAGTCATGGCTTATGACTTAAAACTCTACTTAAGTCAAATAACCATACCATTAGTCAACTCTAGTCTAACTAGGGTGGCATGACCTAACCAAGACCAAACTCAACTAGGGTTAGCTCCTAGGTTAGTCTACCATGGTCGTTGCTAGTCAAAGTCAACCTAGTCAACCCTCATCCAAACAATTCCAAAATAAATTCTAAAAATTACCATAAATCATAATAAATTCAAATAAATCCTAAAATGGCCAAAATACCCTCTAGGCTAGAATGTACTAGTCAAACATCCTAATCACATGGCTAGGCTCTAAGGTTACACTAGTCAAACACCAAAATCATAAGTCATAATTTAAATAGTTTTAAAATGATTAAAAATTACCAAAAATTATATTATTATTTAAATATCATAATTAAATAAATTACAATACAAAATTTCAAAATTACCCTCATTTTAGAAACTGTGTGTTACAAGTCTACCCACCTTAGAAAAATTTCGTCCTCGAAATTAAAATGGTAGTAGTCTTCTAGGTCAAACACCCCACAATCAAAGTCTCAAACATACCGTCAGATAATCATATGCCTCTGTCCAAAATTATGATACTCAGAATCTTCGTCATGCTAGTGAGCAAGGCTACGATAATCACAGAGTCCTCGACTAAGGTACATACCTGTAGAATTATGGTATTTAAAATTTTTGCATTGCCGCATGCTTGGCTGCAAAAATCTTAAATTCCCACACCCGAGAAATACATCTAAAATCTAACTATATGTCCTCACAATGCCAGCTATCATGACTACAGAAGACTCTAGATCCCATAACTTAGGCGACCTAGCCCATACGACTTATCTCGGAAGAAAACCAAATCGAAAAGAAATGCCAGATTCAAAACTTATTAACATATAAGAAAGCAGATAAGAACAGATGGAATTGAATTTCAAGATAGATGTAATGAGGCAAGGTGGGAATGGAATCGAAAAGAACAGAACCTGCAAGCACCTCTCCCAATGTCTGAGCATCCTCGACTGTCATGGCGTAAGTTCGCCCCTGCTAGCCTCCTCCAGCCTGATGTTGATGCTGCACAAATCTCTGCTGCTGCGTCGGTAACGGTCCCCGCTGCTGTCGTACCGGAGCCTTGGCTCCTCCTTCTGGTGCTGTGCCTATGTACTGGGAACACTCCCTCAGCTGGTGGTTCGCTGCTCCACATAGTAGGCACCTGTCCAGCCTCCTCCTGCACTCACCCCATCCATGCCCCGGCTTCTTGCAGTATGGGCAACTGACTGCCTGCTGTCTGGGTGCCTGATGCTGTCTGGGCTGCTGCTGTCCCTGCTAATGGCCGTGACCCTGGAACTGCTGCTGAAACTGATGCTGAAACTGATGTTGAACGTGCGACCTCTTGGCCAGTCCTCCGCTACTGCTGCCTCCCTGGGAGTCTCGCCCCCTCTTGAGCCTAAGCTCAAGATCATCCTCTGCAGCTAAAGCGTCCACCAGGATCTCCTCAAATGTAGCGATGCGGGCATTCTTGGTGTAGGACCTGACCTCCTTTACCAAGCCCTTCCGGAACCTCCGGGCCTTCGTCGTCTCCGACAAGTCCTCCATAAATCTGCTCAGGCGGCAGAACTCTCCTGCGTACTCCTCCACGGACTGGCTCCTCAGAACTAAGGCCTCGAACTGGGTCTCGAGGGCTCCCAGCGCTGCGTCTGGAAAGAACTTCTCCTTGAACAGCTTCTTGAATGCTGCCCAAGTCTGTCCTGCTGTACCGACCCTCGGGTCGGTCTGGTACCATGTACAGGCCAGATCCTGCATCATGCTGGCCGCTGCCTCTATCTGGAGCCTCGTCGAGATCTCAGCCAACCTGAAAATCTTCTCCATATGCTCGATCCACTCATCGGTATACAAGATCCCATCTGTCCCTCGGAAGTCTCTCTGGTGCATCTTCTGGAAATCTTGGATACCCTTCTCCCGTGGCTGGTACGGCTGCGGGGCTGCCGCTGGCTGAGCTACGACTCTCTCTACTGCGGTCATTGCCAGCTCAATGCCTCGTGTGAGCTCTGCGGTGTGCCTCTGCTGCTGGATCTGCTGACCCTCCATGTACTGCCGGGAGAAAGCTAACAGCTGAACGGCGTCAACTGCCCCTGCAGGTGGCTGCTGCTGCTGGAGCACATCTGAAATCACCGGACTCGGCTTATGCCTCACTGCCGGTGGGGCTCCTCCAAAAGCTGCCGAAACTCCTACCCCAGCTGCCATGACTGGGGTTGCGGTACCAGGGGCTGGCTGCTAAGCATGAGAGGTGGCAGACCTCTCATCGACGTCCCCCCTGGCCCTGGCGATGCGATCGCATCTCAACCATCCTGGAGACACAGATCAAAAGAAAACAATTGCTGAGAATGAGTCAAAATACCAAAGGAGGACAGTTTAAATTCAAGGAGACAACAAGCGGCAAAACGTAGATATACGAAATCTGAATAAGAGTTTTTCCTATTTGTGATTGAGTACCTTCAAAAATATTCTAATCTTACTGCAGGCTGTAGTGATACTCTAGTTCGAATACCACTACATAAACTCGACCTGCATGGGCCACCACTAAAAACGTGTCACGACCTGCACCCACTGTGAGGGTACGAGAATGTAACAACGTCCAGCCTACACCGCAGTGTCGACGATAGAACGCTGTCCTAGGTCAATCATCTAACAATATAAAGGTACATGTACAGTATATACACTCCAAATGGAGGTGACATAACAGAACAGTCTCAATCACATCTAAGACAGATACAGAATAGTAAAGGTAGATAGACAGATCAAAAGCACAATGTAATACAAATAAGAGGAAGAAAATCTATGTGTCTAAGATAACAACTCAAGAACATCCAGCTCAATACAAGTCTCTAAATATAACAACATCTCAGAAGAACAACTGAAAATCAAATAACAAAGCTGAAAGAAAACTAAAGCCTAGCTATCTAGCCTAGACTCTGGGAGTAGCATCCTGTACTGCAGCTGGATCCTCCAGAGGAACCAGGTCGCATGTGTCGTCTAAGCCTGCTCCATAATAGGTGGTACATAGGGCCTCCTCCTCATCCTCTGTAATATTTTCAATAGGTCCAGTCAGGACAGGAGCGAGTACAGTACATCTCAACAGATCATAGCAGGTTAGAAAATATAATCATGCAGTAAAGTAAGATACATGAACTGAAGAAATACAGTATATAAACAGAGAGAGAAACTATAATAGAAATATCTACTATACATAGAGAACTAATAGTGACTAGTGAGTCATAGTAAAATATAAACATGTGAATGGTATAGGAGATTCATGACTACAGCTAAGAGAGTGATTTATGACTACAGCTACTTGGATAATATTCACATGTCTATTTCTACTCCCCCATCCCCAATCAATACACAAAGATCTGTTCAAGTTATGTTAAGATTCGTAAAACTTCACATGGCTCATAAAATGAGTGATACGTGAAGGTGATTCATGATGGCTCTGTGAACATGAGAGTACATGTATCACAAGCAATTCATGAATCAGAGGAAGCATAGAGATACGTAATGATTCATGAAACGCACAAAACATGCAGTATCCGATGCTCCCGAGGGGGATAACATCTCATGAAAAGATCCATATAGTACCAATTCGTGTGACCAACATGACAGTATCAAGTAAAGTAATTTAAAGCAGGAAAATAATTCTAAGCATGATATGAAATGATCAGAGAATGTACTCGCCTGGTATCATAAACGTCCGAAGAGAATATACTGTCCGAGGAGTGGTGTCTGGCTCCTATTCAGAACAGCACAAGTCACAACAAGTCAGAAGGGTAAAATAAAGCACTACTATGCATTCTATGAATCTAGGTCAAACTAGGCCAAAGTCAACTCTTGGTCTACTCTGGTCAACCCTAGAAGTCAAACTAGGTCAACTATGGTCAAACTCGGTCACCTATGGTCAAACTAGTCTACACTAGTCTAGCAAGTCTATTCTAGGTCTAACAAGGCTGTACAAGCTCAATCTAGGCTCATATAAGACTAAACACCACAACCATAGGCCATAGGCCAAGAGGCTAGGCCATGGGCCAATAGGAAATACCATATTCAGATTCTATATCTAAAACAATACACCTATATACATATCACACAATCTAATAGAGAATACATATATATCTATTTATATAAGCTTAAGAGGAAATCACATATTGATATGGTTATCCAATATAATATAGCCTACACAACTATTATAGAATACACATGTATCTCTATATAATATAACTTAGAATGTATACACCTATAGGCTATATGTGTATACAATACAACCTATAAGACAATACTTATATATATGCATAAGTATGGAGAGGGGCTCATGAATACAGGTGTATGTGTGTGTGTGTGTGTGTTAGTGAGAGAGTGAACATGGACATGTGTGTGAAGAGTGTACTCAAGTGAGTGAGCTGCATTGGCATGAAAATAGGGAATCATATACAATGAGAGGGAAAAATCAGTGCACTTATTTACATATAAATGAAACCTGAATTTAAACCACCTCATTCAGTCCAACACAAACCCCAACAGTTCATCATATTAATTTAAACAGTCCCAACATAAGGCCCAAGTTTATACAACATTGGGATCACATATTTAATTCAAATGAAACCCCAAAAATAGTTCAAAACAGTTCAATAAACCCAGTTTTCAGTCTCTTCATTAAATCCCAGATTTCAAGCCAAAACCACAACCAATTCGATCCAATTTCGACACACTAATAGAATTCATGTAAGTGAACAAGTTAGAGGTTTAATAACATGCAATTAACAGTGTTTAAGGGGTTAAAATGATGTCCAAAGTTCAATTTTGAAAACTGAGGAAAAAAAAAAGGAAATTGGGACTGATACACAGTTTTTAGGAAAATAGGGAATTTGAGTTTTAATCATCAAAATTGATTTAAAATACTAAAACAGTGGTTGGTAACCTGAATACACTTTGTGTACGTGTCACACAAGTGGTTTGTGTCCCTGCAAGAGGACACAAACGTGTCCAATGGATTAAAACATAAAAACAGTGTACACAGACAGTGCGTCGTGCACAGGTGCACGCGTGTCGTGCACTCGACACGACGCGAACTGGCCTACGTGCATGTGTCAGTGGGTGCACCTAGGGTAGGCCTAGGTGTGTGTCACCCTGTATCATGTCATTACGTGTCGTGTCCTAAGATTCGAATCCGTATCAGTGGCTAATAACAGCCTGCGCACGGGACAGTGCGATCCCCGTTCGCGATCGATTTCTTCCTAACCCGACCACGAAATCACATAAAATTTGGGGAGCATGGTGACAGTAGGTTCCCCTTAGCTCCCACAAAATTTCGTGTCAAGGTAAGCCGTGTCGTGTCCTGTAGGGACCCCGAGTAGCAGGGGATCCGCCATGCCGCGCACGAGCGTGTGCAGTACATGTGCACACATGTCCAAAACGACACGACACGTGCACGAATCCATTCCAGTGCATAAGAATCGTGTAAGCGACACTGAAAAGTAAATTTCTATTCAAAAATATTTCAAAAATAACACAAACAGTTCCACTGTGGCATTTCCACAAACACATAAAGCTAGGCACTGATACGTGTCCAGTTTGGACACGAAAGGACACGAATTCTTAGGGTTTCCTATTCTTACTGTTAGGTTAGGTCTAGGGCTCCCTAATGATGCAAAAATCTCAGGATTCTATGGTGAAAATAGGAAGTTACCTCTATGTATCAAAACCCTCAAAAAGCTCTAATGAGATATGTTCTTCTTGATGGTAAAACTCCTCCAAAGTGATTTGAATCTGAGAAAGAAATGTAATAACAGCAAGAAAACTAAAATTAAAACCTATTACAATTTTTTTGGATTAAAAAGGAGGTAAAATGGATTTTCTAGGGATTTTTGAAGTAGGGAAAATACCTCTTTCTAAACTTGCTCCTTCCTAAAGAGGCTAGCCTTAAATGGAGGAGAATATTTATAGGAGGGGGTTTCCCAAAGGGTGTAGTGGCTAGACAAATAGTGTTAGGGTTAGGGTTAGGTACTAGTTAATGGGCTTTGGGCCTATTTGGCTAACTATTGATTTATTGGTTAATCACAAGTCATGGCTTATGACTTAAAACTCTACTTAAGTCAAATAACCATACCATTAGTCAACTCTAGTCTAACTAGGGTGGCATGACCTAACCAAGACCAAACTCAACTAGGGTTAGCTCCTAGGTTAGTCTACCATGGTCATTGCTAGTCAAAGTCAACCTAGTCAACCCTCATCCAAACAATTCCAAAATAAATTCTAAAAATTCCCATAAATCATAATAAATTCAAATAAATCCTAAAATGGCTAAAATACCCTCTAGGCTAGAATGTACTAGTCAAACATCCTAATCACAAGGCTAGGCCCTAAGGTTACACTAGTCAAACACCAAAATCATAAGTCATAATTTAAATAGTTTTAAAATAATTAAAAATTACCAAAAATCATATTATTATTTAAATATCATAATTAAATAAATTACAATACAAAATTTCAAAATTACCCTTATTTTAGAAACTGGGTGTTACATTGGGCTGCAGAAGGAGCTTCTTCGAAAACTTGGTCGGGGGGCAACAGTTTTACGCGCTGACGTCCTGCAAGTCCTCTTTGGGTTGGCTAGCTTCTGTGACGGGCTGGCGCTCCCTTCAGAGAGCAATTCTTCGAAGGCTTGTTGGTCAAAATGAACCACAAGCATCTGCTGTGTAGAGCCGAGCTTGGATGCATCAGATTGCGTTACCAACTTCTCATCAGAAGAGAATGACGTCCCCAGCAGAGTCGCCATCGTGTTTGCCATTAAAAAATCAAAGACAGGTATTACAGGAACTCTGAAATTGATTACAAACTCGCTTATACAAAGAAAAGACTAGAAAGAAATCCTAGGAAATAATCTAAGTATAATTGTTTTGTTTTGATTCTGGGGGGTCACGGCAGAGGCTCAAAAAAGTGTTATCAACTCTGCCTTACTCCTTGGACTATCTGACGCAGTCCTTAGCTCTTGAAGAAATTGCTTTTCGAAGGTTTCCAGCCTTGGATTGCCAACCATCTTGCAGGGGTGTGGCACCCTGCTATTTATAGTGATTTCGGGATAAAGGATATTTTGAGCCGCATAGATTACCACGTAGCAAATCCCCGGGCCACATGGCCCTAATCATGCCTCGAGACTCGATCTGTGACTGATAGCTGGGGATTTGTTAGGACTTATTGTGATTTGTCGTTGTAGCAAATCTGAGCGGTTGAGACCTGGTCAACTTGTCACGTGCATCAAGTAATCTTCTGTGGCGAGCCGCATGAAGGATGTCTCCTGGCCGAGCCGCATAAGGAATGTCTCATGGTTGAGCCGCATGAAAGAATGTCTCATGACCGAGCCGCATGAAGGAATGTCTCATGATCGAGCCGCATGAAGGAATGTCTCATGACCGAACCGCATGAAGGACGTCTCATGACCGAGCCGCATGAGGGAATGTCTCATGACCGAGCCGCATGAAGACGTCTTATAACCGAGCCACATGAGAAATGTCTCATGACCGAACCGCATGAAGGATGTCTCATGACCGAGTCGTATGAGAAAATGTCTCATGACCGAGCCACATGAAGGACGTCTTATGACCGAGCCGCGTGAGGAATGTCTCATGACCGAGCCGCATGAAGAATGTCTCATGACCGAGCCGCATGAGGAATGCCTTCTGACCGAGCCTCATGAAGGATGTCTCATGACCGAGCCGCATGAGAAATATTTTATGATTAAGCCGCATGAAGGATATCTTCTAGCTTGATGGGTATGGGGGCCCTAGGAGGAGGTGTTGCGCCGAATGTCACGATTTGAGAGAATTTCGTTTGTCTCCCTCTTGACTGATCTCCTTGTTCGAAGAAGGTTTGACGGTAGAATCCTTCAGAAGATTATGATGCGCTTCACTGAGACGATGCGCCTGACTGAGACATCTGTGTAATGCATCTAGTTGAGAGAAGACCGTTACAACGTCTTCAATTGGCATCATATTTCCTAGATAATATTGGAAAGGCGCAGTAGGTAGCAATCACTGGAACACAGACTGCCTTGATAGTGGAGCCACTGTCTTGTGGCAGCGGCAGTTGATGATGGCTTGGGTATAGTGATGTCCTGGAAGGGGCTCATCGTACGCCAAGGTTGCTTCTCTCTTCTTGCATTTGTGAGTAATCACCTCTCGCAGGTTGATAGCAGATTGATCTACCTCCGTATCCATTTTGTGGGCCCGGGTATCCCGAGCGTCCGGGTGCGTAGGTATCATATTTGCTCCCTGATCACCGACTAGTAAAGCACTGCGCTCGATCGTTGTAGGAAGAATTTTTTAGGATCATCATATTTGTTCCCTGATCACCGGCTAGTAAAGCACTACGCTCGATCGTTATTGGGAGACTTTTGGGACCATCATATTGGCTCCCTGGTCTGAGGCTAGTAAAGCACTGTGAGCCAGGATGAGCTATGACAGGCCTGCTCATAAAATATGCAATATGGCCCTATACTTCTTCAATTTATCACCCGAAGGTCCATAGTAGGAAGAGTCCAAGTTGGAAGCTTCAACATTCTCAATAGGCCGCATGGGGTCTGGCCTGCAAGAGATTTTCCCTCGACTTAGTTCAAGCGCAATAGCTGCACCCAAGTGGGAGGGGGACTTTAGCAAGAGATTCCCCCCCCTCGACTTAGTTCAAGCACAATAGCTGCACCCAAGTGGGAGGGGGACTTTAGCAAGAGATTTCCCCCCCCCCCTCCGACTTAGTTCAAGTGCAATAGCTGCATCCAAGTGGGAGAAGGACTTTAAAAGTAGGCTTATTTCTGGTGCAAACGTACCCGAGACGATTCTGTACCGTTTACCATCGGTAGCGCGCATGATTTTTGCGTGCGTATCTCTGGTTTACTGTTGGCATAGCACGTTCGAAGCACATGGCCCGTGCCACCTTGGATTTCTTCATACTAGTCCGTGAAGACGCCTAGTACTCAGAACCCAACTCATCCTCGCCATGACAGCGAGTGACTCAATTGAGTGATTCTTTTCTTTTCTTTTTTTTTTTGGTGCCCTTTTCAAAGGAGGCAAGGGGGCTCTATATATAGAATGGAATGAGCCCTTTCCTCTTCTCTTTTTCGATGTGGGACTAAAAGCAATATTTTTCATGCTTCTACAGTTATCATGTCTTGATTTTGTATGTAATGTTTATATATAACTTAGTTTCAGATATCCATATGTATGTATAGATAATGTAAATGTATATAGGTAATATATAATGCATGAACAGAAGTAAAAATGTATGCAAAACTGAATGTAATGTAAGAAAGTATGCATGTATGATATCAAATTGAATGTTAAAATTGAGAACAGTCCCCTTTCATAATTTCCATTCAGTCTCTTTCCTTCCCTCTTTTGAATATATTACATGATATGTATGTTTACATTGATGTATATATATATGTGGTTGTATAGATATATGAATAGAATGTATGCATCAATGTAAGGTATGTATCCTATCTAAAGTATGCATGAATGAATGATATGTATGAATGCAATATAATATATATAATGTATGTTTGTAAGGATACATGTATGTAATTATATATTTGTATCTATATTGTATATGGGCCTAAAGTATAGTTGACCCTATAGTTGACCAATAGGCTATTTGAACTTGTGGACTTTAGTTGACTAACCCTTTGACCTAGAATGACTTGGTATAGAACCTAATAGGCTAATTTGACTAAGTTGACCAAAGTTGATAAGTGTAAGTTCCAAAACCCTAGAATTGACCAAAGTTTGACCAAATAGTTCGAGTTGACTAGAGTTGACCAAAAGTCAACATTGATTCAATATGTGACCAATTGACCTAGCTTGACTAGAGTTTGACTTAGTTGACTAAGATTGACCTAGTTGACCAAATCCTAGATGTTGACTAGTTTGACCAGAGTTGACCAAGAGTTGACTTTGACATAGATTGACCTAGAATCATATAGTTTGTATTGTATACTTCAACTATATCATATTCAACACATTATAACCTGTACTGCTCTATATAGGACTTTGTGACTCCGGTACAGACATGTGATAATACATCATTTCTTCAGAGTATCAGGCGAGTACATTCTCTGATAGTTCTTTCATTTACTTGTCGATTACAGTATTTCAGTTCTACTTAGTTCTATTTGATTCTTTGTCAACACGGATTGATATTACTGGATCCATTACATGCGACACTCACCTTTTTCATGTATGGCCTCTATTACTAGAACTATTACTGGAATCACCACTGGAATCACCTACTGGGATCATCATGTTCTGTCTGGACTTGTACTAATTTTCGTGTCGGGTTATGGATTCACTTGTACTTATTGGACAGGAAAATATTGGAGTAGACATGTGAACATTCCCAAATACTGGAACCACTCCCTTGGAATTATACTAGAAAGATAGCCATCCCACACTTGGCCAAGTCTGCGATGTGCCGTATTACCTACAGCCATTTACATGTCGATCTCGGTATTTTAAAACACACTGTTAGAGTACAGTCTGGACTCACCCTTGATTCATTGATCACTTACTGGACTCGTCATGTACTGGATTCATCTTGTATTATATTCGTATTATATTAGACTCACATTGGGATTACACTTGACTTATATTGTACTGTCTGGACTTATCATGTTACTCTAGTTCAGCTAGCTTGTTTTACAGTCTTTCTTGCTATGTTTCTTCTCTTGTTTTGTTACATTACTTCCTTTGTACTTTAATTGTCATTCTATATCATCGCCTGTATAAAACTTTCATGTTCATCAATATAACTGTCTATAACTGCTTTATAGCCTTGTCATTTACTTAGGATTTCTTGATGAGTTGTGCTCGTTCCAATCATGACTGGATACGCTGACAAAATATTATAGATGCTTGCCCCGAGGACACTTGTCCTACTTATTATGGACCAGGAGATGGTTTAGCTACCTTTGGCTCCGACACTCAGGAGTGATCATGAGACTAGCTAGTAGACTTGCTTTAGATTCATGTTTAGAACTTGAATTGTAATAACTTGAGATATTAAGTTTGTATTTGAGTTTTTTGAGATATTAATATTTAGTAGTTTATATTTGTTGTTGTTGTTTAGTCTTTAGTTATAAACTTCTGTGTTATCTTATCGTGCTTAGACTGTGATTGAGATTTCATTATATCTATACTTGTCCTCCATTTGGAGTTGAGATTTGACAAGTACATTATATAATTGCATGAGTTGTTGATTAGATAGTGACCTAGAACAGCGTTCTACCGCCGACACTGCGATGTAGGCTGGACGTACCCACTTCTCGTGCCCCTACACTGGGTGCGGGTCGTGACAGAGGAGTTGATCGATTTTGAGATGGGTGGTTTGGTGGAAGGATTTGTTGTTATGATTACGGTTAGGGAATTGATTGGAAGGGGTGCTACAGGTTTTGGTTTATCCCAAAACAAAGATGGATGTGTGAGATCCAACGGTAAAAATTTCTGCTATGAGATCCAACGAGTAGGAGAGAATGTGAAAGAGAAAAAATTTCCAATAAATTGGTATGAGCCGCCAAATAATTGGCATTCTCGCCGAGATTATTTGGGACGTCCCTCGGATTTATTTGAGACAAAAAATTTAATAGTCCCAAATAAGAAATCTATCTTTCAATATGTCCTAAATAATATTATTTTTTGTTACAAAAAATATAGCCGTCCTAAAAACTAAATTTTTATGACGTTTCAGACTAGCGTTTCTAATAGTGTTGTCCCAAAAGCCCACTTTTTCTATAGTGATATCACACACACGCGCGCACGCACACACACACAGAGAGTATATGTGTGTGTAATAAGGTAACTATGGCTGCAACATGTTTGAAAATTACATAGGTGCAATATATTTTACAAAATCTTAATGTTCCATAAAATCACCCGACGACTCTATTTGTAATAACCAAACAACTCTTCACATTGCCAAATATCATATTTTCTACGAGCGTACGAAACATATTGAATCGATTGTCCGATTGTTTGAAAAAAAAATCCCAACTGGAGTGATTGCACCATCATATGTTCCACCGCGTTCTCAGCTTATAAACATCTTCACCAAATTTCTGGAACATGAACAATTCATTACTTAAGCGACAAGTTGAGACTTTATGATATTCACTCACCAACTTGAAGGGGAGTATTAGAAGTAAATCTCGTGATTATTATATATTTCCTAATTATGGCATAAAAACATTGTACATTTTCTAATTATAACATAGGAATATTCTACATTATTGTTTTCCTAAAATAATTTCTTGTATCACCATACAATAATCTGTGTACCTTGTAAAATTGAATTAACATTAAATAATTTTTTAGTATTCTTTTCTTCTAAAGTTAATAATTTGGCTTCCTCTTTGAACGTTGAACTAGACTAAACATAGCGAACAGAAAGGATCACACATTAAAAAAGTCAGTTAATAGAAACCATTTAATTGATAAAAAAGGGTCGAACACATAATCTTTTATTCTGATATCATATTAGTTAAATAAATATTCATAGAATACTAATTTGAACGGAACACTATACATTAACCTTTAGCAAAAAAAATTGACACTCTTGGTCTCTTCCATATTGTTAATGTTTTTTTTATTTATAATCATTTAGCTCATAAATGCAAAATTCAACTAACCTACCATTGGAGAAGAAGTGACGATTCCTTATGAAGTTATCTAAGCATGAGAACTTAGCTAAGCATAAAAAGACAGGTTTAATATTGGGTTAATTAGTGTTTAGATTCTGAATATTGTATCAGCTAGAATTTTAGTAATGATATGTTCAATTGAAAATTTTGAACCCTAAATTTTTATTTTTTTTATTTTTTTATGATATCCTAAACATATTGGGAACGAAGCGCGGAAACCGTCCCCCCAAACCAGAAAGTCCTGCGAGAGAACCGAGCAAAAGCACACAAATCAAAAACGCCAAATACAATCGCAGACACAAAGATTTTTAACGTGGAAAACCCTTGCGGAAAAAACTACTGGACGATCGGAGTCCAACCCTGAAGAACCTCCACTAATGGAATAAATACACCCTCTACAAGCTCATCCCGATCCAACACGGATCACCACAACTCACTTGAAAGAAGAAATTTTTTTATTGCGGACTCCGAAGAACAAGAGATGCCGAAAAATTATTCGAAGCAATCTGTCCTTCACAATAGTCCTTAATCCTCTCTCTCTCAAAGATTGTAAGCACCCTTGTTTTGAGATGATTTTACAATTAGCATGCATGACCCGTTTATAAGCCCTTGATAATCCATACATGGAAGGCCAATATATATGGAAACTTCCAATATGCATCAATCATATATTTAATGGAAATCCAATCATAATTGGCTTGCCATAATTGGAAGCCCAATTATATGGAAAGCTACTATATGAAAGGTCCAATCATAAATATATGATCAAAGTAAATATGGAAATCCAATCATATATTTTTTTACCATATATGTTCCAAAATAGGATCCATGCACTCCCCGAGCTTCTCCGACATATGGATGGCGCTCGTCGCCCTCCGGGATATTCTCCACATAGGTTGGGAAACCCACCTACTCCAACAAATCTCCCCTTTCACAACTAGGTGGAGGAACTCGTCATCCCGACGATCCGCCTGCAGTACTCAAACTTTTCCCTTGGTAGAACCTTCATGAGCATGTCCGCTCCATTGTCATCAGTATGGACCTTCTCAAGCATCACGTCCTTCTTCTCAACCACATCCCGTATCCAATGATACCGAGTCTCAATATGCTTGGACCGACTATGAAATGTCTGATTCTTCACAAGGTGAATAGCACTCTGGCTATCGCAATGCAAAGTATACTGCTCTTGCTTCAGCCCCATTTTCTACAACAACTTTTTCAACCACAACAACTCCTTGCAAGCCTCCGTCGCCGTAATGTATTCCGCCTCCGTCGTCGACAAGACAACACACTTCTGCAACCGCAACTGCTACGATACTGCTCCTCCAGCAAACATCATCACATAGCCCGAAGTCTATCGCCTCGTGTCTACATCTCCAGCCATATCAGCATCGGTATACCCAACCAGCTTCGGTTCGTCACCACCAAAAGAAAGTCTTCAATTGGCAGTGCACTGAAGGTATCGTAGAATCCACTTGACCGTACTCTAATGTACCCTTCTAGGATTTGAAAGATACCTGCTAACTGTGCCAACTGCATGAGCGATGTCTGGCCTCGTACACACCATAGCATACATAAGGCTCCCCACAGCTGAAGAATATAGAACCCGCTCTATATCTTCTTTTTCGTCCTCGGTAGATGGATACTGCTCCTCAGTGAACTTAAAGTGAGCCGCAAGGGGGCAACTCACTTTCTTCGACCCGTCTATCCCGAAACACTGAAGTACCCGATGAATGTACTTCTTTTGGGATAAGTGTAGCAGCTTGGATTCTCTCTCTCGGCTGATCTCCATCTAAAGAATAGTCTTTGCTGTACCAAAATCCTTCATAGAGAAGGCCACGCCCAGTTGGTGCTTCAACTCCGCTATCCTAGTGGCATTCCGACCAACTAATAGCATGTCATCAACATAGAGCAATAAAATGATGAAATCATCCTCGGCAAAGTACCTCACAAATATGCAATGGTCCGACGTCGTCCGTGCATAGCCATGCTCCCCCATAAATGACTCGAACTTCCTGTACCACTGCCTCGGAGCCTGCTTCAGACCATACAAGCTCTTCCTCAACCGGCAGACCAAATGTGACTTGCCCTTCTCACATAATCCCTCTGGCTGCTCCATGTATAACTCCTCCCCAAGGTCACCATGGAGGAATGTCGTCTTCACGTCCATCTGCTCGACCTCCAAGTCGAGACTGGATTCCAATGCTAGTACCAACCGAATAGACGAATGCTTGACGACAGACAAAAAGATCTCATCATAATCTACGCCTTTCTGCTGACCGTAGCCTTTAACTACCAGCCTCGCTTTGTATCGAGGATGAGTAGCATCATCTGTCTGCTTCACTCTAAACAGCCATCGATTCTTCAAAGCCTTCTTGCCCTTTGGCAACCGTACCAGCGCATAAGTGGAATTAGCGTGTAAGGAACTCATCTCCTCCTGCATAGCCTCTATCCACTCCTGCCTGTGTTCGTCTTCCATAGCCTCTGCAAAACTTTCAAGCTCTCCCCCGTCAGTCAATAGCATATACTCACCTGGTGAGTATCTCGTAGATGGTCGACGCTCTCTGTCGCTCCTTCTCAGTGGAGCCACTGGTGCTGGTTGTATACCAACAGCCTCTTCCTCTTCGGGAACCGCCTCCCCAGCATGCTCATCCTTCTGAGGGACACCCTGACCACCATCAGTAGGATGATGATCAAGGTTGGGAGCAACTCCATGTACTGGCTCTCCCATAATTGGATCCTCTGCGGTATCCTCTGGAAACTGCTCGAAGCGAAATGACTCTAACTCAGGCAATTACTCAGCCTCAGAAAGCGTCTCGGAATCCAGAGTATTGGTCATGGTCTGATCCTCGACGAATACCATGTCCCTGCTTCTGTAGAGCTTTCTTTCCACCGGGTCATAGAGTCTATAGCCAAACTCATCCCGACCGTAGCCGACAAAGACGCATTGCCTCGTCTTCGGCTTAAGTTTGGACCTCTCATCCTTCGATACATGCACGAAGGCCTTACAGCCAAACACTCGCAGGTGATTGTATAAAAGCTCTTTACCGTACCATACTTTATCAGGCATATCATCATACAAAGGAGCACTAGGAGATAAATTAATAACATAAGCAGCTGTGAGAAGAGCCTCACCAACTTCAATTCAATACTTGACTTATAATTGACCAAAAACAAACTAGAGCAACTGTTGGTCAACATTTGACCAGTTTGATCTAGGGTTGACCTAGAGTTGACCCGAGTTGACCAGGGTTGACCAGTTGACTAAAAGTCAACTGTAAGTCAACTCTTGATCCCGTTTGACTTGCTTCGACTTGTTTTGACTTGCTATGACTGGTATGGCCTAGAGTTGACTTAGTCTGACTTAGATTGACTTGATATAACTTGATTTGACCTAGATTGACTTGACAGGACTTAGTGTGACTCAGTAAGACCTAGTTTGACCTAGATTTCATATCATTCATCATAAATCATTCATAATCTTGTTAAACCTAAATTAACATGCAATATCTCATCTGTAGGGCTCTGATTACCACTCTGAGCATTGATATACCCTACAGCTTAGAACAGCAGGCGAGTACATTCACTGATAGTTTTTATTGTCTTGATATCTGCTATATCCGATTCAGTTGTAGTGTCTTACTCGATTCCAGTCACGATAGTTCACGGACTAGTATACGTTGGATCATGACATGATATGTTGTTCCTGGATTTTTTTGGTATATATGTACATTTCCTATCTTGTTCCCTGTACTTGTATAGACACCGATTCCTGAGAGGGAGTAGCTATCCTCTTAGGGAATCCCGTGTCATGATGTGTCATGTCCAGGTCCGTTATACTACTCGGGGATGGAGAATTATTAGAGGTTATGTGATCAAAGCCCCATGTCACTATTTTGCTTGTGCCACTCTTACCTCACGTAGAGTGTAGCAGATAACTCCATGTCCATGTTATCCAGGTTGGCCGGTATGACTTTTCGTTGAGGTCACCGCGGATTGCTGGACCAAGTGGATAACCCTACCATGATTCCCTTGCCGATTACATAACGCTCTAATAATTCAAGGTACATTTTATATTTACTTATCTTATCATATATCCTGTTCTGTTCTACATTCAGTACTTTCTCACCATGCTATGATATTCAGTTACTCACATATTCTACATGCCTTTATATTGTACCTTGATTGGAGACTAAGTTCTGCTCGGGAAAAGGGTTACAACCCCGGTCCTTGTTTGGTTTAAGGGTTATAGCTCAGCTTTCGAACGATTCCCAAGTCTTCATATATCTTTATCTTGTAGTTAATTATACTGTCTCTTATAGAATTTGTCAATTCATATGGAACTTAGTGCTTGTACTTGCTCATTTTCCTGACAGGATATCGTTATGATATATTACAAATGACTCTGAGGCAGACTGCTCGACCTATTATGAGCTCGAGCTAGATGGAGTAGTCCAGGACCGTGGCCTTACAGTAGAGCCACTAGACTTTGTACTCCCAGAGTAGTGTAGATTAGTTTGGTTGCCTGGACTGCGATCCAGCTAGCATCATCAGACTGTAGCTCCTATGTTATATTTTGAGACCCTGGAATGATGTATATATATCTGGGCTTGTGTTGGATCTTGGACTTATTCCCTTTTCATCTATCATATGTTTCCTTCTGTGCTATCTACCTTAGTTTTATTCTGTGATTGAGACTGTATTGCTATGTCACCTCCACTCGGAGTGTATATACTGTACAGGTATCTTTATACTGTTAGTCGTAGTATTTACAGACCTTATATACAGTGTTCTACCGCTGATACTGCGGCGTAGGCTAGACGTACCCACATGCTCGTGTCCCTTATAAGGGTGCGGGTCGTGACACGTTTTTGTGGTGGCCCACGCAGGTCCGGTGTCGCAATTAGTGCGATCTCGTAATGGTGCTCGACTTAGAGTACTAATTAAGAGCCTGCAATTAGGACGTAGGACCTAGGATACGATAGGAGTTTCTCAATCACACCTAGGAAAAATTTCCGATCTTTTGATTATCAAGATTACTCCCCTTGTATTAAATTAACTGTCCTTCTTTGATAATGTCTTCTCATGTGCCATATTGATCTCTTTGCTTCAATTCGTCTCCAGGATGACGAAGATGCATACGCAGGCCACTGGATCGAGTAGCTTGCCCGAGAGATCAGACCAGGCTGAGGAGGAGGTTCACGAGACTGCCTCCAGTGATTCTACTATCTCGGAGGCCCTGGCAGTTGCACAGGAAGGTCTACCACCTCCACCCAGAGGGTTTCGGTCGTCGTTTCAGAGATACTGCCGCCACCACCCCTGATACCGACGGATACACACCATATGTTCCTTCTCCTTCTTCAGATGATGGAGACACAGCGAGCCCAGGCAGAGGCGTCGCAGCGCCAGACGGAGGCGTCACACCGTCAGATTGAGATGCTGAGGTAGAGCATGGAGAACTCGCATCAGCTTGCACTGGCAGCCGTGGAGAGAGTGGCACAGGGTACGATGCAGGGCCCTACTGGCCAACAGTCGTACCAGCAGCAGTCCAGGCCAGAGACAATATTGGACTTTAGGAAGATAAGCTCTAGGGACTTTACGGGCACGGGGGGCATCCTTTATGCAGACGACTGGCTAGAGGATGTGCAGCAGAGTATGGAGCTAGCAGAGCTTCCTAGAGGACTTTGGGTTTCAGCCGCAGCCAGCAGATTCTTCGACATCGTGCTGACATGGTACCATACGGATCCTCGTACGTCGGTAAGATGGCTGACATGGAAGGACTTTCGCAGGCTCTTCAAGGAGAAGTTCTTCTCGGATGTGGCTCTTACAGCATTGGAGGGCCAGTTCGTGGGTCTAGTGCAGGGGAACTCGTCGGTGGACGAGTATGCAGCAGAGTTCTTCCGCCTTAGCAGGTTCGCTCTCGATATGATCCAGGATGAGGGGCAGAAGGCTCGTAAGTTCCGTAGGGAACTTATTCATGCAGTGCGCACCTGCACCTCGGGTCGTCATGACGTGACGTTCGATCAGATATTGATGGACGCGCAGATTACAGAAGAGGACTTCAGCCTCAAGCCGAAGAGGAGCGGCAATACCATTGGGGCGAGTTCCAGTGCGGGACCTGCCAAGCGCCCCCACTTTCAGCATCAGCAGAGGCCATTTCAGCAGCAGCCTCTGTTACAGATTCAGCAGGCATCAGCGCGTGCCCAACAGTACCAGGGACAGGGCCAGAGACCGGCTACCCCGTAGGGCACACTAGAGAGGCTTGTAGGAAGAGATTGGGCGTCTGTCTATACTGTGGGGCGCCTGACCACCAGCTGAGGAATTCCCACGCTAGTGGAATCCGAAGAGACTAGGACAGAGTGCAGCAGGCTAGAGGAGGCCAGCAGGGGCGTGCTTTCGCCATGACAGTTGAGCCCACTCAGGCAGTAGCAGAGCAGATAGCAGGGGCATGCTTTGATCGTTGGATAAAAATTTATTCTTGTGATGTGATTTCCTTCTAAGATAAGTCGTATGGGCTATGTCGCCTCGATTATGAGATTTTAAAATACTCTAGGGTCATGCTAGCTGGCATAGTGAGGACATATAGTCGGATTATGGTCGTGTTTCTCGGGTGTAGGAATTTAAGGTTTTCGTGGCCAAGCATGCGGCAATACAAAAATTTTAAATACCAAAATTCTAGAGGTATGTACCGTAGTTGAGGACTCTGTGATTATCGTAGCCTTGCTCACTGGCATGACGAAGATTCTGAGTATCATGATGATTGGACAGACGCATACGATTATCGATTTGTATGATTTTTTTTTGTGTTTACTTGTTTTAATTTTTGAGGATGATTCTTTTAAGGTGGATAGACTTATAGCACCCAGTTTCTATTTGATAGTAATTTTAAATTTTTATAATTTTATTCATTTAATTCATGCTTTGATTTTTGAGATTTTAATTATTTTAAATTTTAAGCCATGACTTGTGATTTTGATATTTTACTATTGTTTGGTTTTAATTTCGAGGACGAAATTTTTTAAAGGTGGATAGACTTGTCACCCTCACTTTTCCAAGATAGGGGTAAAATAGTAATTTTCTACTTTTGAATATTTTTGGAAATTTTTATTTCATGAATATTAATATTTAATGATCATAGGAGTCGGGTTCGAATTTCATCGCATTCCGATTTAATTCGGGACTCCGGGAATTTTGACTTGAGTTGTGTTTAACACTTTAATTAGCCATGGCCCACCAAACTTAACTTTTAGGTTTAAGAGTTTGGACAAATCCCACATGAGTGTTTAGGCTTAAGTATGATTTTTATTTGGTCTAAACTAACTCCCAAAACCAATTTAGGAAGATAACTTAGCTAGGAAGTCATAGGGAGGGGCAAAATTGTAAATAACAAGTGCCCCAACCCTCCCATATAGGGCCGGCCACCTCTCTCTCTCTTCCATTCTTTCACTTCAAATATTTCTTCTTCTTCTTCTTCTCCAAGTTTCTTTCAAAAGGAAAGAAGTGATTTCCTTAGAAATTATCTCCAAAATAAGCTTTTCTTCCTGTTTTTCTTCCATCAATCTCTTCCTCTATCCCAAGTAGTGATTCTCCAAGCTTTTGGGAGCAAGAAGTGAAGTGGGTGTGTCCTAAACAATTCCTTGTGTCGGAGCCGTGTCGGAGGAATTTTTCATTGGGAATCCATCTTCCGATAGGTACAACATATTCTATAACTTATTCTTTTCATCATAATATTTAGATTGGAGTAGGATTGATCCCCGTGTTCGTGTCCCTATTCGTGTCAAGTTTGAGTCCGTTTGGAGTGTCCTAGGAGAAGTTAGAGTTTGTGATTGTGTCCTTGAGTTTCCCCTAATTTTGGACACTTCTAGAATAATTAGATTTTGTATCTAAGTGATTTAGGCATTCTAATTCATATTTGTGTTAGTGTTGTGGAGTGTAATATTCATATTTAGTGTGTGTATTCATATATATATATATATATATATATATATATATATATATGTGTGTGTGTGTGTGTGTGTGTGTGTGTGTGTGTGTGTGTGTGTGTTTATATATATATATATATATATATATATATATATATATATATATATATATATATATATATATATAATATATATATGTGTGTGTGTGTGTGTGTGTGTGTGTGTGTGAGTGGTGGTGGAGTTGATATTGTGTGTGTGGGAAATTTGAGATTGAGAGATGGGGTTGTAGATTAGAATTTGTAAGTGTGTGTTTGTGTTTATGTTAGAGAGAGTGAGGGATTAGAGGGAGAATGAGAGAATGGGATTAGGAAATTGAGAGTGGTGTTGGTGTTGGTATTGTGTGCGTTTTGTGTTTGTATAGAGTTAGAGAGAGTGAGAGTTTAGAGAGTGGTGATAAGGGGGAACTAGCTGTTGTTGGCAGCCATGGTTCACCCCATAGCTGCCCAAAATCAGCCCCCATAGGCAGTCCCAAACCTGTCCATAATTTCAGCCCCAAACTAGCCCCTATAGCTGTCCTTAACAGTCCCATTTTAGCTCTAAATTCAGCCCTACAAACCACCAATTTCAGCCCTTAACCTGTCCCCCATAGCAGCCTATATAAGCACCCTTAAATAGCCTTTAGGCTGTCCCAAACCACCCTTAAACACCGCCCCAAATAGTCCTTTGTTTCAGCCCAAATGGTAGCCCCAAACCACCATCTTAGCAGTCCCAAACCAGTCCTAAATTCAGCCTTGTGCTGTCCTAATTAGACAGCCATTGGAACCCCCATATCAGCCATGAAGCTGTCCCATACCAGCCCTTGTTTAGCCTATTTCCTGTCCCAAATTTCAGTCCTTAATTGCTCCTAAACCTTTCCCCAAATCACCCTCAAATCAGTCCCAAAACAGTCCTATATATATGCCTATGTGTGTGTGTGTGTGTGTGTGTGTGTGTGTGTATGTGTGTGTGTGTGTGTGTGTGTGTGTGTGTGTGTGTGTGAGCCTAGTGTGTGTGTGTGAGCCTATATATATAGCCAATAGCCTATAGGTGTGAGCATGTGTGTGAACCTATAGGAGAACCTATAAGTGTGGTATTATGGGTGTTATGAGTGAATGAGTGAGTGAGTTTGTGTGTGTGAGTGTTTAGTGAGATGTGAGAATGAGATAAGGGTAAGGTAATGTTGGGATGACCAACATGGACCATAAGATGGACTGGATGGGTTAGACACCAGGATTTTATGGTTGGTAATGACTAGATAGGTTAGTGTCTAGCTACCCTAAGAAACCTAGGCTAGTATCATGAGATCTAGAGGGGTTTCCTTTGTAATAGGCAAGGTATTGGTATTTACCTTGGTAAGGGTAAAGGTAAGGTATTGGGGTAAGTCTAAGTTTGGAGTTTTTGATTGTTAAGATGGGGTTAGATATTGTAAGCCCCTGTTTTTCAAATTTTAGTTAAATTAGTATTAATTAATTATTAATGTCATTTTTAGCCACAAAATAATTATTAGGATTTTTAGGAATTTTTCTAGAATTTTTAAATGAATTTTAAATGAGTTTTTAATACTAAAATATTGATTTGTAATTTTCTAAATTGTTTTAATATAGTTTTGTAATAATTAGAATTGTTTTAATATCAGTTTGTAATTACTTAATTGTTTTTAAGTGTGGAATGCAAATTATATTTGCATTTGACAACTGCTAGGACCTATGTGTTATTTTCTAAACTATAGGGGCCTAAACGCAAAACCCTAAACTACCCACCCCCGACGACCAGACTGCCCGACGACCGACGACCGACCTGCCCCCGCCATTTCCGGCCGCCCAACCGACCTAGGACCGACTCAACCCCCCTATAAATAACCCCCTCTCTCCCCTCAGCTCGACCATCACCACCACGACCGCTCACAGCCCCCCTTTCTTCCCCGACGACTCAAAACCCTAACCCTAGCTCCGGCGAGCCTCGCCCAGCCTCACTGTCGACCCTCACAGCCCCCAACCGCCGTCGACGAGTTCGTCGCAGCGAGCTGAGTCGATCGCCCCTACTCCGCCACCGCCCCGATGCCTACTCCGCCGGCCAGCACTTTCAAACCCTCCCGACTCGCCGGACACGTACGTGTCAGTTTGTCTTCGTGTCTATTTGTGTCTCGATTTAGCATGGGTGACTCGCCAGGACACGGGTGATCCTTTGGTAAGCTTGGACACGTAAATCGATGCTCGTGCGTGTCATGCATAGCACGGACATGCAGACTCTGTGTCCCAAACTGTCAGGACACAGAGCGATATTTTGTGTTACTGTTTTTTAACAACTAAAACCTAAATAAAAATAACTCGAGCCCCACCCTAACAGCAAGCCCGCTCAGGCCCACTGGCCAGCGGGTGGGGCTCTAAGTCTTCACCCTCTAACAGAGGGCCGAGTTCGAGCCCTCTGTTTGTGTTTGTTTTGTTTCTTTTTCTTTTTCTTTCTTTACTTTTTGTTATATATATATGTATATATATACTGTATAAATGCAGTATATATATATATATATATATATATATATATATATATATATATATATATATATATATATATATATATATATATATTTATATTTTTATACTTAGTAAATTTTTATATATATATTTGTATTTATATACATATATGTATATATGTATATAACTTCATATGTATATATATTTATACTATATATGTATACAATATTAGTGTATGTATATATATACTTTATAATTAAGTATTTTATTATATATATATATATATATATATATATATATATATATATATATATATATATATATATATACTTTCAACATATAATATATGAGAGATGCAGCAGCGGGCCGGCTCCCCCTTGCTGTCTCCGCCGCCGGCGCCCCTCGGGATCTTCTGGCAGGGGTGGCTGGTCGGCCTGCCGGGGCCGGTGGCGGCGCCTTTCTCTTTCTTCGCCCCACTCGGTGCCCCTTTCTCCTCCTCAGGATGGTCGCAGGGGTGCTTCCCCTCCCACCCACTCGCTGGCTTCCCGCCGGGGGTTCCCCTCCCCCCCAAACCCCTCGGCGTCCTCGGCGGCACCGGCGCAGCCGTGCACGGCGCGGCCCTACGCCGGTCGCCTCTACGCCCGTAGTGCCCCATCCCTCTCCGGCTCCCCCAGTCGCCCCTCCCGCCGCGCCGTCGCCTCCCTCCTCGGCAGCGTCCACCTTTCCCTCTCTCCAGTGGCCTCCCGCCGCCACCCGCCTCGGTAGCGCCTCCGGCGGATCAGGTCTCGGTAGCGCCTCCGGTGGATCAGGTCTAGGATCGCCTCCGGCAGCCCCAACCCTTGTCATCCCCGCTGCGCCGCCAGCGTCTTCCAGTCCGGCACCCTCTCCTTCTCACGCAGCTTCGTTGTCGTGGCCTGTACCTCCCTGCACGGCGGCGCCCTCCCCCTCGGAGCCAGCAGCCTTCCTCTCTCTTGAGTGGCCGACGCCAGCGCTTCTTCCGCCTCCCAGCGGCCCCGGCCCGACCCTCCCCTCCACCTCTACAGCCCCGTCGTCGCTCTCGCCGGCTTCAGCGCCCCCCTCGTGGGCCACGGTGGCCGCGGTTTACCCCCAGTTCTCGTTCCCCCCCGCCGTCCTCCGCGCTGTGGCCAGCGGTGAGCCCAGCCCCCGTCTAGACCCCCTCTCCGGCGAGGGTCGACGGGTATTCCTCGGCGGCGGCGCTGTCTTCGGTCGCTCCCCGTTACGAGCTTCGGAGCTCCCTCCGTCGCTCGCCGGCTGTCCCACCCCCCTAGGCGCTCGGCCGGAAGCCACCCGGAGCTCGCCCCCGCCTGCTACCTCTCCCCCCGCCGGCGTGGATGACTCTTCCCTCCTCTCTGTCCATTGTCCGACCACCGTCCCCTCTCCCCGGGCTGCGCACCCTCCTCGGGCAGCACGCCCTCCCCGGTCTTCGCGCCAATCTCGCGCAGTGCGCATCTTTGGGTTGCGGGCCGCCTCGGGTAGAGTAGCGGTTCCCGCCCTCGGGCCGTGTGCTTTGAGCCTGACGTGTCTCGCGTTTCGAAATTCAAAATTTTTCGAATTTTGATTCTCATTCTCTCGTAAAAAAAAAAGAAATTGGAACAACAAATGGTTTCCTTCTAATCTGGTTACTCTCCCCCATCGGTTTGCGAGTCTTCGGACTGCGCTACTGTCCCCATTGGGCTGAGAGCCCACTCCGTTTTCACATTTCGAAAATTTTCTTCTTTTCGAAATCTACTTTTTCAATCCTATGTATTTTCTGTTTTGTCTTCCAGGGCCTTTTTGTGTTTTTTGGACCCTGGCACATGTACTGCTCATTACGAGCCACCCTTCGTATTCAATAAAATGCTGGTTTGTTTAATATATATATATATATATATATATATATATATATATATATATATATATATATATATATATATATATATATATATATATACTTTCAACATATGTATGTATGTATTCATTTTGTATAATTTTACCTTATTAAAATATTAATATTATTTTTGTACTTTTACCAAATTGTATTTTTAGTCTATTTAAATTACTGCAACCATTTGGTGTCCAAGCCTAGCATGGGTTTTTGGGCCCAAATGTGTTTTCACACATTCAAGACCTGTATAAGTCATATTGGACTTGATTCATGGCCTTGGGTCCTGTATTTGAACTTCGGTTCAAATTATATATATGGACAAAAATATGCAGATAATTAATTATTTAATTTCAATTGTGTGCAATGTTGTTTTGATTTTCTAAAAATACTTAAAGTACTTCTAAAATTCTGGAAAAATAGTATTTAGATACTATGATAAGTTAGCTAATTTAGTATAATTTTTATAGTATTTAAATTACAGTTTTGCCACTAGTTTGGCTTATGGAACCAAAACTTATTTTCTGTATACTTAGGAAAACTGATTTTTATAAAATATTTGTACTGGTTAATAAATTCCAGAAAAATTATAATAAATTTCTACGATTAACTAGGATCATTTTGGTACTTTACTTTAAGTAAAACTAGGCTTTTTGTCTATCTCAAAAATTGTTAAAATACAATGATCATTTGATTTATTTATTGATTAATTACGACTTGTAACTTTTTGTGTTATTTTGAGTTTTAGCCGTGTTGAACCTCACCCCTCACTAGTGTAAAGACCCTAGAAAGTTAGTTAAAGTAGTGTGTCATCCCATATTGGTCTTCTATGCTAAAATCATCATTTTGGCTAGGTGCCCAGTCACAAGTCGTGTTTCACAGATTAGTGTCTTAGTATTTTATCTTAGTGTAAAAGCTAAGTTTATGTATTTATTTCTACAGTGACGAGTTACCGGACATCCATAGCACTTTTATCGCAGCTTGTTTTGCTTTGCTTTGCTAGAGGCAAGTACTTTCTACGAACTTTACATACTGTCACATAAATGAACTACAAACCCCACCATGTTAAATGCTGATCCTTGGGGTAGCAAGTTAGATCTCTACATGTTGTACTTCCAGTTACTACCATGCTTAGAACAGTTTTTATGTATCTCTCACATGATAGAATAGGGGTTATGGGGAAACTAGTAGTTGAGTACGTGATCATGCCCCCATTATCGTACCGAGCAAAGTTTTATTCTACATGATACCGCATCGTAGGCTATTATCCAGCATTTCTGTACGGAGGTACACCTATGCCTGTACACTTGTACGTATGTACATTTTATTTACATGTGCCCCAGTACTTTGTACATCTATTGACCGATCACGTACTTGCTACAGTTTTAAATATTACATATACATCTGTCTCTATGACATATGTGTCCTTGCCATGATAGATTGTGTGATGCCATGTTTCCAGTTATTCCTCTTATGTTCATTTCCATATTTCATATGCTAGTTTTCTAGATTCAGTACTTGCTCCCGTCCTGACAGGATAACGTTGTATGTGTCCTTACTGAGGAGGAGTTACTCTGCGACACATATTATGGAGATACTGCCGAGGACCCGGCTTTGCCATACGAGGATGTTCCTGCGGGAAGACTCGTCTAGTTTGCTTAGCTGTTTGGGACATTTAGTGTAGTCATGTATTAGGCTACATATTTTGTAACTGGACATGTATCCAGTTTTACATTTCAGATCACTTGTACATTGGACTTATTTCTATATGAGACGACTTTTGTGTTTGGAGCATTTACGACTTTATTTCACTTATAGAACTGTTAGCACATTTAGTCTTATCCTGTTGTCTTTAGAACAGCTTACTATATTTTATCTCAACGTAGGCTGGGCATGACTCGGCCTGGCCCAATAATTTGGGTAGCGGGTCGTGACATGTTTTTAGTGGTGGCCCATGCAAGTCCTTACTAAATTGTTTGATTACGTTATTGTACCAAGCATGCCTGCAATTAGGAACTTAAGGTAATTAGACAACATTAGGAATGACGCTTAGAACATCTAGAGGAATGCTAGGATTGCAACATAGAAAAATATCACATGATTGCTATTATAATTAGATTTTCTTGCTTATGATTGCTTACTTTAACAAGTCCTTATAAGTCCTATTTATTTGTAATTTAGATGGTGCTTACTCGTTCATCCCAGTATGTTACACCCGAGAATGCGGTCCTCCTTTTCCAGTCAGCTGACCAGTCGACTGATACACCTCCACCTACCACATTCCCCCACTCCACAGATCCACAAACCAGATACCACAACCACCTTCCACCTCATATGCCCAGCAGGACCCGGTACTTCCACCACCCCCTATGACTATACCCACCCAGGCTTCCGTCACACTCGACGGGAACCAGCTGCTCACTCTGATTCAGGGGTTCCTAACAACCCATCAGGAGCAGACTACCCTACTCCGCCAGAGCATGGAGCGTTCTGAGGGATGTTCCGTGGTCCCACCACATATAGAGCCACGGCAGAGAGCGGGGACAATCAAGGACTTCATGGGTCTGAATCCCAAGGAGTTCTCAGGGACTGAGGGCATAGTAGTAGCAGATGACTGGCTAGACTCGATAGAGAGGAAGCTTCTCGAAGTTAGGATGCCGGATGACCTCCAGGTCGAGGCAGCGGGATTTCCGCTGATAGACTTAGCAGGAGTCTGGTTCCGGAATGAGCCGTTGTTTGCGAGAGGGAGAGCCACTTGGGATCAGTTCAAGACCCAGTTCAAGAAGAAATTCTTCTCGACCACTGCTAGAGTAGCCATGGGGCTACGATTCCAGAACATCCAGCAGGGGAACCGTTCTGTTGATGACTATGCGGCAGAGTTTAGTCGCCTGAGCCATTTTGCTCCTAGTCTGGTTGCAGATCCAGAGGAGATGACCCGTAGGTTTTGCCATGGTCTAGTTCCAGACATTGGCATTCTTATAGTGGCGAACGGTACGACTGACTACTACCAGAGCCTAGAGTTGGCCCGGAGCATTGAGGAGCGTCTTCTGTCTAGCAAGAGGCCGACTTTTGTACATCATGAGGGACCGTCCAAGCGTCAGGCTCTCCAACAGAGAGCACCGATGCCACCCCAGCAGACTTACCGTCCCCCTACACCACATCATCAGACCACGCCAGTTAGAGCCCCGGGACCCCGACAGCAGCAGCAGCAGAAGGGAGCTATATGTTCTTTCTGCGGAAGACCAGGTCATGACTTCGCCGTATGCAGGAAGAGGTTAGGTCAGTGTTTAGTTTGTGGGTCTGCCACCCATCAGCTTCGGAACTGCCCAGCAGCGAAGCCTAGAGGACCACTCCCGACTCAGCAGCAGAGGTTTGGCAGCATCTGCAGCAGCAGAAGGGACCTCATGGGAAGGTTTATAGCCTAGCCCTTGAGCCGGAGCCGGAGCAGGTTTCGGAGCCATATTACTTAGCTGACGTCATCACAGGTCATGTTTATTTGTATACTTTTCTAGCTCTATGCTTGTTTGATTCTGGTGCATCTCATAGCTTCCTGTCATTAGAGTTTATGCATGAACATCACTTAGTATCTACGCCTACTGCGGAGATTAGTAGAGTAATGACGGGAGGAGGACCATTGCCTATTATAGCTAGCTATAGATGCTCTATTATGATAGCCGGGAGAGAGTTTGAGGGGCGATTCTTTGTGATGCCACTCCCCGGTTATGATATCATATTGGGGATGGACTGGCTTAGCTATGCCCATGCATCTATAGATTGTCATGAGGGTAGTATTTTGTTCAGTCCCCCAGGCACAGCACCATTCAGAGTCAGGAGGACAGGGCCGAAGATCAGCCTGGAGCCGAACTGTTGCGCGACAGTCGGGGACGTAGCACCGCCACACCCTATCATTAGGGAGTTTATGGATGTATTCCCAGAGGATCTTCCAGGGCTTCCGCCTGACAAAGATGTGGAGTTCACTATATATTTAGTGCCGGGTTCATCACCATTATCCCGGGCTTGCTATAGAGTGAATCCCAAGGAGGCCATAGAGATGAAAGAGCAGATTGATGACCTGTTGAAAAAGGGTTTTATTCGATCCAGTGCTTCTACGTGGGGAGCACCAGTGCTCTTTGTGCCTAAGAAGGATGGAACAGTCCGGTTGTGTATTGACTACCGGGCCTTGAATGCCATCACCATCAAGAACAAATATTCTCTGCCCAGGATAGATAATTTGTTCGACCAGTTGAGCGGGGCGAAGGTGTTTTCCAGGATAGACTTGAGATCCGGGTACCACCAGGTGAAGGTCAGGGCAGCAGACATCCAGAAGACGGCGTTCAACATGAAGTACGGGCAGTACGAGTTTCTGGTGATGCCATTTGGTCTCACAAATGCGCCAGCTGTCTTTATGAACTTGATGAATAAGACATTTCACCAGTATCTGGATAACTTCGTCGTAGTGTTTATCGACGACATCCTGATATACTCGAAGATGCCAGAGGAGCATGCAGAGCACTTGCGGATAGTTTTAGGGATTCTGAGGCAGGAGAGATTATTTGCCAAATTATCGAAGTGCGAGTTTTTTTTAGACCGAGTAGAGTTTCTCGGCCATGTAGTCACTGGAGATGGAATCTCGGTGGATCCCAGGAAGATTGCTGCAGTTGAGACATGGAAGGCTCCGACGTCAGTTTCAGAGATCATGAGCTTTCTGGGTTTAGCAGGCTATTATAGAAAGTTCGTCCAGGACTTTGCTAGGATAGCTGAACCCATGACGAAGCTGACGCGGAAGGACGCAGAGTACATCTGGTTAGAGGACTGCCAGGCAGCGTTTGAGGAGCTGAAAAGGAGGCTGACGACTGCTCCAGTTCTGACATTACCTTCAGGTTCTAGAGGTTTCACCATATATATCGATGCTTCTGCAAAGGGGCTAGGATGTGTCCTACAGCAGCATGGAAAAGTGATTGCTTATGCATCTAGGCAATTGCGGACTCATGAAAGGAATTATCCTACCCATGACCTAGAGTTAGCTGCGGTGATCTTTGCACTCAAGTTATGGAAACATTACTTATACGGAGAGCGTGTAGAAATCTTTACTGACCACAAAAGCTTGAAGTATGTGTTCACGCAGAAAGAGCTGAACATGAGGCAAAGACGATGGTTGGAGTTGATGAAAGACTTCGACATCGATTTACAGTATCACCCCGGGAAGGCAAATGTGGTGACGGATGCGCTGAGCAGGCATCCGATGGCATGGTCCCTGATGATTAATCGACATTTGCGGGAGGATATGGAGAAGCTCGGTATCGAGCTAGTTCGGCCGGGATCAGTGATACAGATGATGGCGCTTGACATTCATTCAGGTTTGATGGAGCAGATCCGGGAGGCACAGTCTACATATGAGAGCCTTCGCAGACTTCGACCCCAGGCGTTAGCTGGATTGCTGGTTGACTTCACTATAGCAGAGGATGGATCCTTGAGGCATGGCAGCCGATTGTGCGTACCGAAGGGAGAGCTGGTCGAGGCAGTCTTGCAGGAGGCGCACCGATCGAGATATTCTATTCACCCTGGTGCTAACAAGATGTACCGTGACTTGCGAGAACATCTTTGGTAGCACGGGATGAAGAGGGATGTATCACGTTTCATCTCAAGATGCCTAGTTTGCCAGCAGGTCAAGACGGAGCGCCAGAGGCCAGCCGGTTTGTTGCAGCCGTTACCCATTCCCGAGTGGAAGTGGGAACATGTTACGATGGACTTCGTCTCAGGGCTTCCTCGTTCCCAAGGAGGGAAGGATGCCATTTGGGTCATCGTAGACAGGCTGACGAAGTGTGCGCACTTCATACCCTTCAAGGTGGGGCTTTCCACCGAGAAGTTGGCGGAGTTATACATGCAGCAGATAGTTCGCCTATATGGAGTGCCGGTGAGCATCGTGTCAGACAGAGACAGCAGATTCACATCCCACTACTGGAGGAGCTTGCAGGAGGAGTTGGACAGTAGGCTCAAGTTCAGTACGGCGTACCACCCGCAGACAGATGGGCAGTCCGAGAGGACGATACAGACACTGGAGGATATGCTGAGGACCTGCGTGCTGGACTTTGGAGGATCATGGAAGAGCCATCTGCACTTGGTAGAGTTTTCATACAACAACAGCTACCAGGCGAGTATTGGTATGTCTCCCTTCGAGGCGCTATATGGACGACGATGCCGCACACCGCTCTTTTGGGATGATGTCGGAGACAGAGTTATGCTTGGTCCAGAGATGATCACAGATGCAGCAGAGAAAGTCGGGATGATCAGAGACAGGCTCAGAGTAGCTCAGGATAGGCAGAAACACTGGACTGATGCTAGTCGCAGGCCGATGGAGTTCGCAGACGGTGATATGGTGCTAGTGCAGATATCACCTACTAGAGGGACGATCCGGTTCGGACGAGGAAGGAAGCTGAGCCCCAGATACATCGGGTCGTTCAAGGTACTTGGCAGGATCGGAGAGGTAGCTTACAGGGTTGCACTTCCACCCAACCTAGCAGGAGTTCACGATGTCTTTCACGTATCTCAGCTGAGGAGATATGTTCCAGACCCCAGTCATGTGCTAAATCACTCAGAGTTGGAGGTCGGACCGAGCCTTACAGTTTCTGAGCAGCCAGTGGAGATATTAGACAGGAGAGAGAAGAGGCTGAGGAACAAGGTTATACCCCTAGTGCGAGTAGCTTGGAGCCGTCACTCCCCAAGTGAATCTACTTGGAAGAGGGAGTCGGACATGAGGGAGAGATACCCTTACCTGTTCGATCCAACCGCTGCGAGGAAACCACCCGTTCCCGCTTGATACCTTAGAGGTTAGTTTCGATCGCAGCCTTAGTCATTTTGTTGCATTGCTTGCTATGATAGAATATTGTAGGGTCTTCAATCTTTGTGAATTTCGAGGACAAAATTTTTCAAGGAGGAAAGACTTGTAAGTCCCTGTTTTTCAAATTTTAGTTAAATTAGTGTTAATTAATTATTAATGTCATTTTTAGCCTTAAAATAATTATTAGGATTTTTAGAAATTTTTCTAGAATTTTTAAATGATTTTTAAATGAGTTTTTAATACTAAAATATTGATTTGTAATTTTCTAAATTGTTTTAATATAGTTTTATAATAATTAGAATTATTTTAATATCAGTTTGTAATTACTTAATTGTTTTTAAGTGTGGAATGCAAATTATATTTGTATTTGACAACTGCTAGGACCTATGTGTTATTTCCTAAACTATAGGGGCCTAAACGCAAAACCCTAAACTACCCACCCCCGACGACCAGACTGCCCGACGACCGACGACCGACCTGCCCCCGCCATTTCCGGCCGCCCAACCGACCTAGGACCGACTCAACCCCCCTATAAATAACCCCCTCTCTCCCCTCAGCTCGACCATCACCACCACGACCGCTCACAGCCCCCCTTTCTTCCCCGACGACTCAAAACCCTAACCCTAGCTCCGGCGAGCCTCGTCCAGCCTCACCGTCGACCCTCACATCCCCCAACCGCCGTCGACGAGTTCGTCGCAGCGAGCTGAGTCGATCGCCCCTACTCCGCCACCGCCCCGACGCCTACTCCGCCGGCCAGCACTCTCAAACCCCCCGACTAGCCGGACACGTACGTGTCAGTTTGTCTTCGTGTCTATTTGTGTCTCGATTTAGCATGGGTGACTCACCAGGACACGGATGATCCTTTAGTAAGCTTGGACACGTAAATCGATGCTCGTGCGTGTCGTGTATTGCACGGACACGCAGACTCTGTGTCCCAAACTGTCATGACACAGAGCGATATTTCGTGTTACTGTTTTTAACAACTAAAATCTAAATAAAAATAACTCGAGCCCCACCCTAACGGCAAGCCTGCTCAGGCCCACTGGCCAGCGGGTAGGGCTCTAAGTCTTCACCCTCTAACAGAGGGCCGAGTTCGAGCCCTCTGTTTGTGTTTGTTTTGTTTCTTTTTCTTTCTTTTCTTTTGTTATATTCATATATATTTTCTTTTTCTTTCTTTTTTTTTTGTTATATTCATATATATATATATATATATATATATATATATATATATATATATATATATATATATATATATATGTATGTATTTGTATTTGTATTTGTATGTATATATATACTGTATAAATACAGTATTTATATATATATATATATATATATATATATATATATATATATATATATATATATATATATATATATATATATATATTTATACTTAGTAAATTTATATATATATATATTTGTATTTATATACATATATGTATATAACTTCATATGTATATATATTTATACTATATATGTATACAATATTAGTGTATGTATATATATACTTTATAATTAAGTATTTTATTATATATATATATATATATATATATATATATATATATATATATATATATATATATATATATATATACTTTCAACATATGTATGTATGTATTCATTTTGTATAATTTTACCTTATTAAAATATTAATATTATTTTTGCACTTTTACCAAATTGTATTTTTAGTGTATTTAAATTACTGCAACCATTTGGTGTCCAAGCCTAGCATGGGTTTTTGGGCCTAAATGTGTTTTCACACATTCAAGACCTGTAAAAGTCATATTGGACTTGATTCATGGCCTTGGGTCCTGTATTTGAACTTCGGTTCAAATTATATACATGGACAAAAATACGCAGATAATTAATTATTTAATTTCAATTGTGTACAATGTTGTTTTTTATTTTCTAAAAATACTTAAAGTACTTCTAAAATTCTGAAAAAATAGTATTTAGATACTATGTTAAGTTAGCTAATTTAGTATAAATTTTATAGTATTTAAATTACAGTTTTGCCACTAGTTTGGCTTATGGAACCAAAACTCATTTTCTGTATACTTAGAAAAACTGATTTTTATAAAATATTTGTACTGGTTAATAAATTCCATAAAAATTATAATAAATTTCTACGATTAACTAGGATTATTTTGGTACTTTGCTTTAAGTAAAACTAGGCTTTTTGTCTATCTCAAAAATTATTAAAACACAATGATCATTTGATTTATTTATTGATTAATTACGACTTGTAACTTTTGTGTTATTTTGAGTTTTAGCCGTGTTGAACCTCACCCTTCACTAGTGTAAAGACCCTAAAAAGTTAGTTAAAGTAGTGTGTCACCCCACATTGGTCTCCTATGCTAAAATCATCATTTTGGCTAGGTGCCCAGTCACAAGTCGTGTTTCACAGATTAGTGTCTTAGCATTTTAGCTTAGTATAAAAGCTAAGTTTATGTATTTATTTCTACAGTGACAAGTTACCGGATATCCATACCACTTTTATCGCAGCTTGTTTTGTTTTACTTTGCTAGAGGCAAGTATTTTCTACGAACTTTACATATTGTCACATAAATGAACTGCAAACCCCACCATGTTAAATGCTGATCCTTGGGGTAGCAAGTTAGATCTCTACATGTTGTATTCCAGTTACTACCATGCTTAGAACAGTTTTTATGTATCTCTCACATGATAGAATAGGGGTTATGGGGAAACTAGTAGTTGAGTACGTGATCATGCCCCCATTATCGTACCGAGCAAAGTTTCATTCTACATGATACCGTGCCGTAGGCTATTATCCAGCATTTTTGTACGGAGGTACACCTATGCCTGTACACTTGTACGTATGTACATTTTATTTACATGTGCCCCAGCACTTTGTACATCTATTGACCGATCACGTACTTGCTACAGTTTTAAACATTACATATACATCCGTCTCTATGACATATGTGTCCTTGCCATGATAGATTGTGTGATGCCATGTTTCCAGTTATTCCTCTTATGTTCATTTCCATGTTTCATATGCTAGTTTGCTAGATTCAGTACTTGCTCCCGTCCTGACAGGATAACGTTGTAGGTGTCCTTACTGAGAAGGAGTTACTCTGCGACACATATTATGGAGATACTGCCGAGGACCCGGCTTTGCCATACGAGGATGTTCCTGCGGGGAGACTCGTCTAGTTTGCTTAGCTGTTTGGGATATTTAGTGTAGTCATGTATTAGGCTACATATTTTGTAACTGGACATGTATCCAGTTTTACATTTCAGATCACTTGTACATTGGACTTATTTCTATATGAGACGACTTTTGTGTTTGGAGCATTTATGACTTTATTTCACTTATAGAACTGTTAGCACATTTAGTCTTATCATGTTGTCTTTAGAACAGCTTACTACGTTTTATCTCAACGTAGGCTGGGCATGACTCGGCCTGGCCCAACAATTTGGGTAGCGGGTCATGACAGATATAGGTTGTCTTGGTAGGTAATGTTTAGATAAGGGCAGTTTAGGCTAGTCTTGACCTCCGTTGACCAATAGTTGGCTTCTTGACCGAAAGTCAACTTCAAGTCAATACTTGACTTAGAATTAACCGAAAATAAACTAGAGTTGACCAGTTGACCAAAAATCAACTGTTGGTCAACATTTGACTAGTTTGACCTAGGGTTGACCTGGAGTTGACCCGAGTTGACCAGGGTTGACTTGTTGACTAAAAGTCAACTATAAGTCAAGTCTTGACCCCGTTTGACTTGCTTCGATTTGTTTTGACTTGTTATGACTGGTATGACCTAGAGTTGACTTAGTCTGACTTAGATTGACTTGATATAACTTGATTTGACCTAGGTTGACTTGACAGGACTTAGTGTGACTCAGTGAGACCTAGTTTGACCTAGATTTTATATAATTCATCATAAATTATTCATAATTTTGTTAAACCTAAATTAACATGCAATATCTCATCTGTAGGGCTCTGATTACCACTATGAGCATTGATATACCCTACAGCTCAAGATAGCAGGCGAGTACATTCACTGATAGTTTTTATTGTCTTGATATCTGCTATATCCGATTCAGTTGTAGTGTCTTACTCGATTCCAGTCACGATAGTTCACGGACTAGTATAGGTTGGATCATGACATGAGATGTTGTTCCTGGATTTTCTTGGTATATATGTATATTTTCTGTCTTGTTTCCTGTACTTGTATAGACACCGATTCCTGAGATGGAGTAGTTATCCTCTTAGGGAATCCCGTGTCATGACGTGTCATGTCCAGGTCCATTATACTACTCGAGGATGGGGAATTATTAGGGGTTATGTGATCAAAGTCCCATGTCACTATTTTGCTTGCGCCACTCTCACCTCACGTAGAGTGTAGCAGATACCTCCATGTCCATGTTATCCAGGTTGGCCGTCATGACTTTCCGTTGAGGTCACCGCAGATTGCCGGGCCAAGTGGATAACCCTACCATGATTTTCTTGCCGATCACATAACGCTCTAATAATTCAAGGCACATTTTATATTTACTTATCTTATCATATATCCTGTTCTGTTCTACATTCAGTACTTTCTCACCATGCTATGATATTTAGTTACTCACATGTTCTATATGTCTTTATATTGTACCTTGATTGGAGACTAAGTTCTGCTCAGGAGAAGGGTTACAACCTCGGTCCTTGTTTGGTTTAAGGGTTGTAGCTCAGCTTTCGAACGGTTCCCAAGTCTTCATATATCTTTGTCTTGTAGTTCATTATACTGTCTCTTATAGAATTTGTCAATTCATATGGAACTTAGTGCTTGTACTTGCTCATTTTCCTGACAGGATATCGTTATGATATATTACAAATGACTCTGAGGCAGACTGCTCGACCTATTATGAGCTCGAGCTAGATGGAGTAGTCCAGGACCGTGGCCTTACAGTAGAGCCACTAGACTTTGTACTCCCAGAGTAGTTTAGATTAGTTGGGTTGCCTGGAGTGCGATCCAGCTAGCATTATCAGACTGTAGCTCCTATGTTATATTTTGAGACCCTGGGATGATGTATATATATCTGGGCTTGTGTTGGATCTTGGACTTATTCCCTTTTCATCTATCATATGTTTCCTTCTGTGCTATCTACTTTAGTTTTATTCTGTGATTGAGACTTTATTGCTATGTCACCTCCACTCGGAGTGTATATACTGTACAGGTACCTTTATACTGTTAGTCGTAGTATTTACAGACCTTATATACAGCGTTCTACCACCGATACTGTGGCGTAGGCTGGACGTACCCACGTGCTCGTGCCCCTCATAAGGGTGCGGGTCGTGACACTTCTTCTCTCTCTTCCGAGCAAAACAGTTCCGTTTGATGTGGCCCTTCTTGCCACAATGGTAACACTCCGAGTCCTCGTACCGACCCTTGGACTTCCCCCTGCTCTTGTCTCTGCCACCACTTGGACCCCTACTTTTGCCCCTTCCGCGGCTCTCTGAAACCAATGCCTCTGAGTGGTGGGATGTGGATGAAGTGCCCTGAGAACGTCTCTGCATCTCTTCATTCAGCACCCCGCTCTTGGCAAACTCTAGACTGACCACGCCCTCTGGAGCAGAAGCAATCATAGATACTCGTACTGTCTCCCACGAGTCTGGCAATGTACACAGCAACCATTGTCCCTGAACTTCTTCGTCGAACTTGACTCCCATCGAGGATAGCTGGTCCACCATGCCCTGGAACTCACTCAAGTGATCCGTAATAGATGCACCATCTTTGTACCGCAGACCCATCATCATCCGGATCAGGAACAGTTTGTTTACCCCGGTCTTTTTTGCGTACAAAGATTCCAGCTTCTCCCACAATGTCTTCGCATGCTCAATATTGGCAACGTGGTTGTACACGTTCTCGTCAACTAACTGCCTCATATACCCACACACCTGTATATGCTCGAAGTTCCAGTCCTCGTCGGATTTGTCACTGGGCTTCTCGGATGCAAATACTAGAAGATGCAGCTTCTTGACGAACAATAAATCCTTCATCTTGCTCCGCCAATAATGGTAGTTGGTACTGTTCAGGTTCACCATGCGCACCGGCTTCACGTCTATCTCTGCTTCCTGGTTTAACTGTCAACTCATGACACTTATTTGAACCCAAAGCTCTGATACCAGTCTGTTGGGAACGAAGCGCGAAAACCGTCCCCCAAACCAGAAAGTCCTGTGAGAGAACCGAGCAAAAGCACACAAACCAAAAATGCCAAACACAATCGCAGACACAAAGATTTTTGACGTGGAAAACTCTTGCGGAAAAAACCATGGGACGATCGGAGTCCAACCCTGAAGAACCTCCACTAATAGAATAAAGAGAATACACCCTCTACAAGGTCCTCCCGATCCAACACGGATCACCACAACTCACTTGAAAGAAAAAAAATTTTGATTGCGGACTCCGAAGGACAAGAGATGCCAAAAAATTATTCGAAGCAATCTTTCCTTCACAATAGTCCTTAATCCTCTCTCTCTCAAAGATTGTAAGCACTCTTATTTTGAGATGATTTTACAACTAGCATGCATCACCCTTTTATAAGCCCTTGCTAATCCATACATGGAAGGCCAATATATATGGAAACTTCCAATATACATCAATCATATATTTAATGAAAATCCAATCATAATTGGCTTGCCATAATTGGAAGCCCAATTATATGAAAAGCTACTATATGAAGGGTCCAATCATAAATATGTGATCAAAGTAAATATGGAAATCCAATCATATATTTTTTTACCATATATGTTCCAAAATAGGATCCATGCACTCCCCGAGCTTCTCCGACATATGGATGGCGCTCGTCGCTCTCCGGGATATTCTCCACATAGGTTGGGAAACCCACCCACTCCAACAACATATAGTACAAGAAAAATAATAAACATATGCCGAAAAAGAGAATATGATAAAAGATAAACAAAATAAAATTTAGATCCAAACTTTTATAACTTAAAATTTTAAACTGATATAAAATATAAAATATAAATGTTAATTAATAACAAATTGTGTTAATTATTTTATATTTTACACTCATAAACTACTCCCCTGTAGTAGTCCTGTAATATGAAACATACTTAGAGTCAAGGTGTAACTTGGGCCGGGCGGCTCGGTCCCCGACTCGAGCCTGGTCCGGTTAAACCTGGTCTGGGCCGGCCTGGCCCGGTCCACGACCCGGACCGGCCCGACCCAGTGAGCAATCGGTCCGGGTTGGGTTGCGCCCCCGAACCCGAAAGCCTGGACCGGCACGACCCGGTTTGACCGCGGATCCAGGTCAGTCAAATCTGTTAAACTAGACCAGGCCGGCCCGGTTCAGGTCCGGTTCGGTCGGTTTTGTAATTTTTTTTTTTAATGTTTGGAGGCCAAAATGATCATTTAATCCCCCATTTTACTTGTTATTTTTAGACCGTTGAAAGGGTATTTTGGTCATTTTGCTGAAAATGACCAAAAATACCTTTATAACAACTCTTTTTTGGGGGTAAAATAGGTTATTTTGCACCCAAAAAATCTATAAATAAACCAAAATTCATAAAAATTATACACAACCATTTCTTTTCTCTCTTAAAAAAATATTCAAGCTAAGCAATTCTCTGAAGATTGAACAACAAGTTTATGGGCTTTGAATTGCAACTTCCTGTAGGCCAAAGTGTAATGTTCTTGAGCTTTCAAATTATGTGAATTTTTTTGGAGTTAAACATCTCTTTCCTGAAGTTAACCTTCGAAGTAATTTTAATTTAGAGATTTTTTTTTTGCAATTTTTGATTTTTTTTTTCTCGGTCTCTGTCTCTCTCTCTTTTTGGTAGATAACATTTTTTTCTCTTCTTTCTTCTTCTTCATTTTCTTTCTTCTCTTACAAAAAAATATTTGTACATTTTTTACAATTCATTTGAAAATAAAATATCAGTTTATAGCTTTTACATTCTATTACAAATTTAAAGGAAGAAAATACACGAACTGTTGTACATTAAATTATCTTGAGATTAATAAAAAAAATTACTTTCTATTTTTTTTATGGAAAAAATACTTGTAATGTTATACATTAACTTTTACTTTCTAATTAATTTTTTTAAATATATATGGTAGAGTGTAAAAGATTTTTTTTTGTTTTCTTCCCAAAAAAAAAATCGGGCTGGTCCGATTCAACACTGAATCGGCCCGGCCCATGCCCGGTTTAGCCCGACCAGACCAACCTGGACCATGGGTCCGGACTGGATTCAGCTTTATGTCCTCCGAACTAAACCGGCCCGACCTGCTGCTCTGACCGGACTAAGTCCGATCCAGTCCAGTCCGGCCCAGACCCGATCAAATCCAGTCAACCTTGGGCTGGACTGGCCCAGTAAAAACAAAACGAAGACAATAATAATAAAATATTATATATACCAGTTATGTGTCATGAGCGCATTTGTTATTTGCTTGCCACTCCTTTTGACTGACTTGTAAACTGACCTCCCTCTATATCTCTCTCACTCTTTCCTTCCCATTTCCCCCATCTCCAATCCATCTTTCTTCTCTCTCTCTCACTATGATTTCATACCCACCCCATCCGTCCCCCTCCTCGTCCTCCTCTCCTTCTTCTCCCCCCATGCCCCCCGTGCCCATGGACACCAACCGCCCCTCGCCCCGCCAGCTCCAAGGCCCCCGCCCAGCGCCTCTCAAAGTAAGAAAAGACTCCTACAAAATTAACAAAAAGCCCCCTACAATCCCCCCTCAAAATCCCAACAATTCACAACACGAGCAACCCCCTCCTCGCCCTCCTATCATCATCTACACCGTCTCCCCCAAGATCATCCACACCAACCCCTCCGACTTCATGACCCTCGTCCAGCGCCTCACCGGCCCCGACTCGCTAAGCTCTCCTCCCTCCGCGGCCCTCTCCCCCGCCGCCCGCTTCGCCGCCATCGAGAACGCCGACAAGTTCTCCCCGAGGAACAATAGCAGCGACAGGAGGAGGGTCCAAGAGGAGGACCTCGACATGGGCGCTGCTGCCACGGCTACCATGTGCTCCAGCCAGCCCGGGATCCTCTCGCCCATGCCGTCCTCCCTGCAGCCGATACCGCCCAGCTTCTTCTCCCCCATATCGTCCTACGACCCGGCCTCCTTCGGCTTCCTCCACGACCTCAGCCCCGGCCCCAACGCATCCTTCTTCCTCAGCCCCACTAATCTGCTCGCCACGCCCACCGGCCCCTCCCCCGCCGGCGCCCCCCTTTGGGATCTCTTCAACCACTTCTAGACGGTCATCTCTGCTCTGATACACTACTGTTAAAATTAGGTAACCACTCTTCAATAAGTATTTACTTTGTTGTACTGGATTGAGAAATTACTGGTGGTTGTTAAGTTTGCTAGATTCTAGGTGAGTTTTTTTTTTTTTTCCCCTTTCTAATTATGATTTAGCACGAGCAACCAACAAGTTTGCTATTGACTTTTTTTTTGGGTTGTCCCTCCTCTTACACTTTTGTATGTATGTAATTTGATTGTATTTATTCTTTCCTGGCCGGCAATTTGCAAGGACTTTCTTGTTGCATGATTGATTAATTTAATGTGGCATTTGATTTGTATGAGAGGTAGTTTACTTCCTCATTTGGATTCCATTCCCTTTTTTTTATTATGACAGAACAGTCTGCCATATGCTTTGTGTAATTATAATTATGGGTGGATGTGTCCCAAGAACAAGAGGTGGCTGCGTTCTATTGACTATTGACCAACGCGGCTTGTCCATGCTCAGTAATTCTAACTTTTATTTTATTAGAGCTAATAATATTTTAGAGTTTCAGTATGTCATGTTCAATGTCTATTTATAAATAGAAGGAAAAAAATTCAGAATTTAAAATTTTCAATTGGACTAGTTATAACTTAATTCTACGTTGCTATAAAATCCTGGTCTAAACACTAATTACCCATTTTATTATTACCACCTCGCACTTTTTTAACCTTTTTCAATCTTCTGAGCTTTTTTTAAAATAATATTTTGGCTTCAACTTTCTTGGATCATTGGAGGATTAATGTTCAAATTTTGCGGCTCCTTGGTGTGCTTTTGGGGGGTTCTAGAAGCTGGGGGCACAGACTCAACATTGACAAATGGCTAAAAGTTGCAAACATCAATCCGCAAACAAATGCATGAGTACATTAGAGAAATGGAAAAAACTTTGGTACAGCCGGTGTATGACAAGTGGATTCCTCTCTTTATTCATAATTCGTGCATGTAAAATATTTAAAGAATTTTAAGAAAATCGTAAAAAAAATAATAAGTTTGAAAAAATTGCACTTGGGATAAAGAAACACCATCATCGATGGCGTGTGTTGAAAGGTTGAAGAGGAGCAGCCCTCACACGCCATGGGAGATGGCCTGTTTCCTGCACACGCCATGTGGGATAGCCAATCCTCACGCGAGTCCACCATCACACGCCATGGGGGATGGCCTATCCCCGTGGCCACACCACCACACGCCATGGGGGATGGCCTATCCCCGTGGCCCCACCACCACAAGCCATGGGGGATGGCCTATCCCCGTGGCCCCACCACCACACGCCATGGGGGATGGCCTATCCCCGTGGCCCCACCACCACAAGCCATGGGGGATGGCCTATCCACGTAGGCCATGGATCATGGCGTGTGGGGATAGGGGACCTGGCCATCACATCATGGCGTGTGGGGATAGGGGACCTGGCCATCACATCATGGCGTGTGCGGGATAGGCCATGGATCATGGCGTGTGCGGGATAGGCCATGGATCATGGCGTGTGCGGAAGGCTGGCGTGGGGACCTGGCCATCACATTATGGCGTGTGCGGGATAGGCCATGGATCATGGCGTGTGGCACCTACCTACCAGCGCACGCCACCAATGATGTAGTTTTATTACACCAACTGCAATTCCAGCAAACTTGTTACTTTTTTCGCAATTACGTTAAAATTCTTCACTCTATATGAAAATTTCTGAAATATTTATAGTAAGATCCACTTGTCATATACCGGCTGTACAGCTGGCTGTATCAAAGTTTCTATCGAGAGAAACAAAGAGGGGAAGAGCTGTGTGAAAATAATGAAAAAAAAAAGGAAAAATATAACAAGTGAGCCCTATTGCCGGATTAGATGTTTTGCTCATTTGTCGGATAGTTGGATCATGCAAGGATTCCGGCATTCTTACTTGCATGTGTTCTGGTGTAACAAGACTCCTGCTAATGTATAAGTGAATGAATAAAACTTGGAAGGAAAAAAAAAATAGTCCCACATAGCACAGAACAAGAAAGTTTTCCTTGTAAGGGACACCAAAATTTTGTGCAACGACTTAACCAAATGTGCAACACGTGCACGACCGGCATGTGTTGGGTCTTTTTTTTTCTTTTTTCTTTTTTTTGACTTCTGAAATATTTTCAATAGATGTGTCTATGGGAAAGCCTGTATCCCTTCCAAACAGTATACCTCTCAACCTTTTGTGTCTCTTCATCATTTATATAAGCACAGTCATGTTAGTGTTTGAGTCACTCATTCACACAATCAAGTACCAGTTCGAGAGAGAGAGGGAGAGAGAGAGAGAGACTACCTTGATTGCTTCGTCCAGTTCCTGCGGTTTGAAGTACTGCTATCAGAGGAGGAGCTCCGTTGTATCCTTGAAGACTAAATCAACATTCAACCATAAGTATCTGTACGGGACGAATATCATCTTAAGAACATTGAATCAAGTTCAAGTCTCGATCTTCGTTAGATTTTTTAATTTCTAGAATACAGATTGAATAACACAAATTACATATGGGAGGTGAAAATTGTGAAGAATTGTGGTGAGGAGGTGAAGTTTGAAGAAATATGGAGAAGAGAGATAGGACACCAACTTTCTTTGGACGCCAACTCCCTAGGGAGTCGGAGTTGTGGGACCCCAACTGCAGTGACATCCTAAAAAAGCTTCAATTATTAGGTAATAGCAATAAAAGTTTTTTTTTTTATATAAACAATGGGTACTTGTGACGAACTCACCTCCACTGAAGCTCGAACTCCCGACCACTTGAACTGCATGCATCTCTCTTAACCACTAGGCTAGAGATCATTTGCATAAAAAAGAATAAATAAATAGATAGATATTGATTAAATTAACGAATAATTTAAAAAGAAAAAACAGATATGAGATAACAAAATCTATCGAATTAAAACTAACCTCATCCTCCAATTAAAACCAATCCTAAATCTTATTCCTATGCTAATCCTAGCAGCCTAGTTTATTTTTTTTAATTCCACGCACAAACACAATTGGGAGACTCGAACCTTGTCAGTCCCTCCGGATGTCCGCTCTAATACCACTAGGCTAGATCCTACCAGCGTAGTTAAATCTATTTCTATCCAGACAGGTGTCCTTCTCTCTCATCGTATAAAAGCATGGTCATATAACAATAAGCGAAAATAAAAAAAATTTGAGAGGTGTCGTTGGAGTTGGCGTCCCACAACTTTGACTCCTAGGAGGCTAACTCCGTTAGCGTCCAGCCCCCTCCACTCCCAAGCGCCACGTCACGGAAGTTGCGCCCCCATCCCTCTCCTCAGTATTTTTTTCAAACTTCTCCTCTCCCACCACAATTCCTCGCAAATTTTTTTTTTTCTACCTATACGAAATTTTTTGTTCTACTCACTGCAATTCTTCACAATTTTCTTCCCCACATGACATGAATTTTTCTGTATATACAAAATTTGTTCTCAATACAAATAGAACAAAGCTTCTTCTCAATATACAAAGACGAAGATGCTTTCTACATATTATATTATATACAGAAAAAAATTTTGAACGATACAAATTTTAACAAAATTGGCTAAAAGATAAGAAGTTTGGAAAATTAAAAATGAAAATACATTCCGACAAACCGTCTGGCGGAAATTGGGCATGTCCAATTTCCGCCAGACCGTATGGCTGAAATTGAGCATTTGGTTTTTTTTTCGATTTTTTTTTGTTTTTGGTTTACTTCGGTTTTATTTATCTTTTTGTTTGATTGATTTGGTTTAAACTTTTAGTTTAGTTTAATCTATTAGTTAATTTGTTTTTATATATAATAATTATATATGAACTAATTGATTTTATTATTATCTATAGTAACAAATAAATAAATTATATATATATGTGCGTGTGTGTGTGTGCGCGCGCGCGCGTGTGTTAATAACTAATTAATTAGTTTGTGATACAACTACGTAATTAATTAATTAATTAATTTATATATACAAATTAATTTGTGTATAAGTATAGATAATGACACGTTTAATATAGATAATAACAAATTAATATATCAGTATACAAATAACTATAGATAACAATAAATTAATATACAAAATAAAAACTAATATATACAAATTAATATATTAGTATACAAATAAATATATTAATATATACAACTAAATATAAAATATGGATAAAAATGAATTAATATATACAAATTAATATATTCACTTTAATATATACAAATTATTTATTTATTTATTTTTATACATTTATTTAAATATATTTAAATGTTTTTATAAATATATAGTTATTTAATTTTATATATTAATTTGTATTAGCTAATATATTTTTATATATTTAAATAAATGTATAAAATAAAATAAATAAATAATTTTTATACATTAATTTGTATATATTAATTCATTTTTATCCATATTTTATATTTAGCTGTATATATTAATATATTTATTTGTATACTAATATATTAATTGTATATATTAGTTTTTATTTTGTATATTAATTTATTGTTATCTATAATTAATTAAGTAGTTGTATCACAAACTAATTAATTAGTTATTAACACGCGCGCGCGCGCGCACACACACACGCATATATGTATAATTTATTTATTTGTTACTATAGATAATAATAAATCAATTAGTATATAATTATTATATATAAAAATAAATTAACTAATAGATTAGACTAAACTAAAAGTTTAAACCAAATCAATCAAACAAAAAGATAAATAAAACCGAAGTAAACCAAAAACCAAAAAAAAAAAAAAATCAAATGCTCAATTTCAGCCATACGGTCTGGCGGAAATTGGACATGCCCAATTTTCGCCAGACGGTTTGTCGGAATGTATTTCCATTTTTAATTTTCCAAACTTCTTATCTTTTAGCCAATTTTGTTAAAATTTGTATCGTTCAAACAAATTTTCTGTATTATATATGCTGTAGAATGCACCACCAGGAAGTGGGATGGAAAGAAGTGTTTGTGTCACTCCTTATTTTCCTCGTCTCCATATTTTACTGTGACTTCCTCCAGGGAAGAGTTCATTTTTTTTCACGGACCAAAATTAAGATGGATGTTTATTATTCCACTAAAAAATTATTATATGTCAAATTAGTGTTCAAACTAGGATGAATTTTTACCAAACCACTTTTAAAATAATCTAAGGTTGGATAAAAATAATATATGATAATTATTGAGTGGAAGGAGGAATAATCATCCTAAAATGGACTCTACATAGGAATACAAAGAGGAAGCACAAATTTTAGCTTTTTTTTTTAAGTAGTGAGAAAGTGAATTCCTTAGACTTTTTCCGTGTGCTTTTGGGGCTCGTTTGGTTTGCGAAATCAAGGATTAGAAAAAAAAAATTGATTTTTTTTTTTTTTATGTTTGGATGCCAAAAGAATTGAGAAGGAAAGGAAAGTAATTTCCAATTGAAGAAAAATTACGGAAAAAAAAAATTACATCCATCCAAATAAGGAATCACTTTTCCACGTTTAAGTATTTAGTTTCATTTTTTTTTTTTTTGACATTTTCAATCATTAAAAAAAATCAACAAAAATTTATAATTTTTCAAAGAATTTTTTTTTAACAAGAAATTGATTTCCTTTTACTTCTCCGTGAACCAAACGAGGTCCATGATTTGACGGAAAAAGCATACGAGGACTTTCTAAAAGAAGAGGAAAAAAGGATTTCCTATGACAAAGCATCTCTTGCTTGTTGGTAGCTGCTACTATTAGCCATCCAGCCAGCCAGTTATGGATTGGTATTGAAAAGCCTTTGGAGTTTGGAAGGATGGGTTGTGTCACTTGTGTGACACAGCTGGTTGAATAAAATCAGAGTAAGAAAACTACCACTAGAATTGATCAATCCTCATTTACTTATTAATCTTCTTTTTAACTAATATCAATAATTATCTACATAGCCATGCTAATTGAGAACTTAGATCCATATAATATTAAATGTTGGGACTACCCCAATTTAGAAAATTACTTAATAATAATAAACTATTAACACATCTAGAATTAATAATAAACGAGTAATTGCTCATTTAAGAACAGTATCCGAAACCCTTGTTAGCAATTCGGCAAACGAAAAAAATTCGGGACGGCAAAAGTACAAGTATAAATCGGTAAAGTACAAATAGAATACGTTCAAAAATTCGGACAAATATTCAAAAAATAGAAATATTGAGGTTAGAAACTTCACATTCTTAAATATGTTGTCAAATTTGATTAATTAAACAGGTTTTCAGCACGTTTTTTGTGTCAAATTTTTCAATAATTTATCCAGAACACGTTTAAAACTTTGTATGCTTAAAATTTATGTACTGATTTGGATCTGTCAAAAGTACGCAAGTATTATACGTTTATGAAAGATACGAAAAAATTCGCGTATAATACGAGTTTTATTCGGGTGATTGCTAACAAGGTCCGAAACCTGAAACAAACAGTTTGTTCTGAACACTGCATTTGTCGGCTGAGGGGACAGTCAAATTTGGACCAACATATCATTTTTTTATTGACAGGCAGTTTTGATGGAGACAAGTGATCAAACCAGAGAAAAGCCTTCTTCACTTGAAAAGCTTAGTCAAGCAGAAACAACAACTTGACATGTATATGCGTACCATGAAGTACAAACAAGGCAGCCGCCTGCAGCCGAGCCAAAAGAGAGATTCGGCCAGCCAGTCAGTACGACCGTTGATTGACTCATCCAAGCACAAGGAGAACTCCAATCTCATGAGTCAGAGGAGACCTCATAGAACCCATGCCGTTTCTGAGCATGTATAAAATTTATAGAAATTGGTTCACACAAAATTAAAAAAAATTAAAACTCTTAACCCCCTTATATATTGTTAATATAACATTTCTATTTTTAGATTTATGCCTCTATTTTTTTTAGAAACTGCAGTAATATAATCCTTAAAATGTCATTTTTTTAGAGTGGTTAAAAACACTACTTTTAGAATTTGTACATGGTTCTTAGAATGTGAGAAACGTCCAACAACCACATACTCTTTGACAACATATTGATGACCTTCAGAAGAGATGAGAAACGCAAGTGGAAAATCTTGTGTACCTACTAGTGTGCTTTTGGGATCAACTTATATTTGTTGTGGTTGATCTACAAATCAAATATTAGTTCAAAATTAAGACCAATTTTTGTTTATTTCAATATAAGTCTATTGATAATTGAATACATGACAAAGTGGTAATTTCTCTAAAGTGATAACTAGATGTTGGAGGATTCAAGAGAACAAACACTGTCCCCTGCATATTAAATTATAATTTTTGATAGCATTTCTAAAGTCTCTCTAGTCCGACCCGAGCCCGAGCCAAAGTCTAAGTCCAAGTTGGGCATGGACCTTAGGGCACAAAGTGCGGCATCGTTAGGTGTACTTAACACGTCAGCATTGGATGCTAAGTTGGCGCCATGTTAAACGTCACGCATTCTCTTACGTGACAGGTCATCAAGGCGCCAAAGGTTATATGGGAATGAAGAGGTTTAGCTGTTCAAATTAGTTGAGTCTAATCAGATTCAAAGGTTATACCTGAATTTATTGTTGGTCTAATTGTATTGCAGTTATGAAATCTTTTGGATCCAAAACTAAAGATTATTTAGCTATATACTAACCAAGGGAGAATCGGTACCATGGTAAGCAAACAATGAATGTCACAATAAGGCCATGTTTGGTTCGCGGAATTGGAACATGGAAAAGGAAAGTGATTTCTTACCTTTGTTTTGATGCCAAAGAAAATGAAGAAAGAAATTTGATTCTTAAGAGGAGGGAAGATAGGGAAAAAGTGGTACCTTCCACCAACCTAATTATTTATTTTTTTTCCTCTAAGAATTCACTTTCCCTCCCAATTTTTTTGTTTTTTTCAAACACCGCAAAGAAAATTGATTGGAATTACAATTTTCCAAAGGAAAGGAATTATCAAAGAATCAATTTCCTTTCTGCAAACCAAACGAGGCCTAAGTTCTTTCTAACAATGTTCTGATTATGCATATAATGGTATAGGCGGTGTCATAAGATCAGGGTTGACCCAAGGGTAAGCTACACAAGACTTCGGGCTTAAGCAGCCCCCCTCTGCTTAGAGCAATCTCCAGACTCGGTGTGATTCTAATAGAGGTCAGGGTCGCGAGTGACCCTCTAGGATCGACCTACAATAAAGGTCAAGTGGCAACCAAAATTAATTCCAGTTAGGACAACCCAATCCTCTGGACCGGTCCTGCATAAGATTTTGCGAGAAGTGTTTCTACACTGGAAAGAAGTGCAGTTCACTGAAACAATATCAACAAATAAGTGTTCCATTAAGCCTCGTTTGGTTCGCGGAATGGAAGGAAAAGTAAATCAATTCCTTGGCATTTCCTTTCCTTTGAAAAATTACAATTCCCATTGATTTTTCTTTCTGATGTTTGTAAATGCTAAGGAATTTGGAAAGGAAAGTGAATACTTCAATGTTGGAAAGTGATTCCTTGCTTGGATGGATGGAATCACTTTCTTCCCTAATTTTTCTTCCATTGGGAGTCACTTTCCTTTCTTCCTCAATTCCTAATCACTTTCCTTTCCTAACCCGATGATTCCGTGAACCAAACGAGGCCTAATTTTTTTTTTTCTGAACTTGTATTCCTGTGTTCATGGAGGTACTTGTATTCCGGTGTTCATGGAGGTGATCAACGTACATGATCTGATCGAATCACTTTGAGCAAGTGGTCATAATGACTCGATCTAGTTTTGATTCAATTTGCATTCTTATACTTGCTTTTGTTTGAGCCAATCTAATTGTTTTCGAGTTTCTCATTGGTCACCAGCAATATTCCACTTTGGTTCATTGATTGTCACTAATGATGGGTGGCCGATGCTTAGTCTATTTTTTTTTTAAAAAAAGGGGTTAGGTTAACATAACCAATAAAAAGGAATGGTATGCAATATATATCAACCAGACAAGCAAGCTCAAATGCACCATAATGAAAGAGGCATACTCAACAATCCAGCCATATATTTACCACTCAATATAGTGACAAACAGAAGCAAAGTCTCAGAACTTTTTGGTGCTAAATTTGACCAAAAAAGTGTTTAATTTAGCATGGACGAGATAAAGGCTCCTACAAAATCTTCTCTGACCATTACGGACGTTAACTTGTTACAATTTCACCAAATGTTACAAAATTCATACACAGCTACAGCAATTATAAATTTACAATCATGTAAAGCATTGATGAAAATAGCAAGATCAATATCCTGTGGCTTGATACTCCAAAAGAAGTAGACCTCGAAGATGAAAGCTATCCCCCTCCCCAATTTGAGGCCGTAGTGATGAAAGATTTACACCTCAAAGTCACTCGTCATTCCCAAATCCAAGATCAACAATGTTTCCTTCAGGACGATGCTTCTGACTCCTAGGCCCGCCGATCAAGGTGCCAACCCTCTCGCCAACGATGGCCTTTGCAATATTCCCAGGTTTGTTCAGGTTGAAAACGACAACTGCAAGACTTTGAAATTAGTTAAAGATGCTTGAAATCGTATCGGAAGCTAGATGCAAAGTCAACCTTAGTTTATACCAGGGATATTGTTTCTTGGCAGAGTGTTATGGCAGTCATGTCCATTACTGAGAGATCCTTTGTAGTCACATCCTGGTAGCTTAGAGCGTCTAGAAGCTGAGCTTTTGGGTTAAGCTTGGGGTCCTCATCATAGACTCCATCTACATTTGTTGCTTTAAGAACGACCTCTGCATTAACTGCAATTAAACGTACATATCGTCTCAGCAAGGATTTGATGTGCCATTATACGATGCACGCTGAGCACATATCTATATTATAAGTAGGAAAAATTCTCATTTGATCATCTTATACAAAACCCAGCATGTATCATCACATCAGACTCCTCATTCCCTCAAAATGTGAAAAAAAAGAAACAAATTTGACGATCAATTATGGATACTTTTTGGAGATCCAAGAGATTGAGATCATTCCCATTTGATTGGTAGTGTTAGAAGAAATAGAGAACTGAAATTTGGGAGCATAACCTTTTTAAAAAGGCTGAAAAAGATGGAAAAGTGATCTCATGTGTTAACCTAATAGCAAAGAGTTTATTCCAAAGTACCTTAACGCTTATAGTTCCTTATCATCTGTAGTATATGCCTATCATCCATGGTGGCGTACAAGATGATTATGAGATCACTTTTCCATGGTGGCGTATAGGGTGATTCATAAGAACTAAGGAACCAACTGGAGACCGAGTTCTGTGCTTAACAGAGCATAAAATGATCTATTCAGAGCTTAATCTATGGAGGTTGTAGTTCCAAAAAAAAGGAGTGCCAAGTTTAAACGCAAGGAATATCAAAGACAAGTACACAAACCTTAACCATATTAAAAAATGTTAGCACATATAATGATATAAACCAACTTACTTTCTATCCAACCAATAGGTAATAACAAAATCAGGAATAAATTGCATGCATCATGTCCCCAGAATCAACTTACTTTCTGCACAGCGAAGAGCAGCAGCAGTATCAGTTGTGAAGAAGGGATTGCCAGTTCCAGCAGCAAATATCACGACTCTTCCTTTCTCCAAATGCCTAACTGCCCTTCTTCTTATATATGGCTCTGCAACTTCTGACATACGGAAGGCAGTCTGGACACGTGTAGGAATGCCAATGCTCTCCATTGTTGCTTGCAAAAATATTGCATTCATAACCGTTGCCAACATGCTAAACATGATGGCAGATTTTAGGTGAAATTACTTAAACCAACTAGGTTTAATAGACAACATGCTTACAACTAAATGTTATGCAGACATTATTCGACTGTGTGGGGCTATATTATAACTTCTATGGCACTTCAAAATGTTAAGTTGGAGATGCTTCATCTTAAGAGATGTCGAATACAAATGGAAAATTGCATATACACAGAAGTCGATCAGTTACAAAAAAATTCCACACTATATGGCTAATTTAGCATCAAGTACATTGTATTAAATTGGCAAGCTAATAGTTAGTGTTGTTACTCTAGTTCCTACATACTTAACATCTCTTTTAAAGGAACTAAAGAAGGAGGCTCAACCTCACATCTCCTCTAAATATATACTCACTTCACATCAATGAAACAACTTTCACGAGTTGAGGCTTATTTTCAACAAGAAAATCATAGTCTGGAGCAGTTCAATAGAGGAATCCATATGACTATGAAGCAGATAGTTAATTTAGTCTATACTTGCATGAATGAGATCTTTAATTTGAATTTAAGCATTAGAAATATATTCAACCCATTTTAATGACACCAGAAACTAAAGTTCGATTGGAATGAAGAGATAAAAGTTCAATTGGAATAAAGGGACGGTCAATATATGATTCCAATGTGTGCTCAAGGTATAAGGCATATACTTTCAGTGATTTGGCTATTTTTCTGCAAAGATCCAATATATTACATCCAGATCCACAAATACTATGACATGAAAAGATAAGTCATCATCATATATGAGCAATTTCTGTGATTTCACTATTCTAAACTTAGTTTTTGCTTACAAATGAGGTGTTAGTAGTAATAATAAAAGATACTAACGAAACATACTTGGATGCTGCTGGATGCTGCAGGAAGTAATATATTGATTAAAAAAAATGTCTACAAGAGAACTATATAGGTAAAAGTTCTAAGTGGCCAAACCCAATATAATCTGCAGAGGAACGATCAAGGCCGCTAGACCCTGCCCAAGATGCTCCGCGAAAGATGTTACCCCCACCAACCACGATAGCAACCTGAAATATTTGGAGTTAGGCAGGCTAATAATGAAGGATAAGCATTGACTACCAGTACCAGATGACTGGTGTCTCAAAAATATCAACAATACATGATTGCTATTGCCCGGATGGATTATAGGCATAGTTAACATAATACTTTCTTAGATACTTATGTGGGTATGGTCTTTGGATATATTATTTTTTTAATTTTCTCAAAGGATCTTTACACAAATTAGGGATTTCACTTGATTTCAGTATTAGTGTGTGTTTTTGGCAAGGGTAATTCTCCAAATGCCTCCACATCGCATTCTATATGAAAGGCCACTAATCCAGGATTATTATAGCATCCATATCTTCTCTTGATCAAGCAGAGTGTTCAACCCCAACCCCACTTCACCTTGCCCCCCAATCAATCTTTCATTTTTCAAGTTGAGAAGTCTATGACTCATCGTAATAAACCAAAATCCACATAAGGCCTCCTTCTCTAAAGCCTAGGTACAAGTCACCTGCCGGTCTCTGGAATTGATGTGCTTTCTAAATTCTAATCAAGTTATGGTTCCTCTTGCCATCTAATATTCCATCATCATACCTACTTCTCGCTGTTCTTCTATTTCTTCCTCTTTTTAATATTTTTCTTTTTAATTTTTCTAAAGCCTAAACCTTGAAATGTTAGGTTACATCAGACACTGAAAAACAACTAAGCATTGGTGCATAAGAAAGAAGAAAGGCACACCTCTATGCCAAGACTGGTCACAGAAGACACTTCCCTTGCAATGGACTTCGTAACCTGCAATATAAAAGTTGGTTGTATTTCTTAGGAAAAACCATGTCAAAACATACCAAAATGTATCCTTATCATAACTCATGAATTAGTCATTTGAGCCTTTTAAACATTCTAGTAAATGAGTCAATGGGATGGATAGGACATTCTATTGGATTAGGCAACCGGAGCCACTTAACAAATCTAGTAAATGTTTAAAAGTGTAGGTTACCATCTCATGAATCAGATATCTACAGCCCTTGAACCAATCTAGTAAATATTCAATGCTAGTTCACCACAAACTGCTTAGTAATTATAATACTCCAACTATTACAACATTGTAAATAGGAACTGTTGAGAATCAATAAGGGACTTTAGTTCCACATCGGAATATCGAGTATGTAGAGGAGCGAGACTCCCTATAAGTAGTGAAGTAGTCCATCAATAAAAATCATCCAAACATTATTTTCTACATGGTATTAGAGCCATAACCCTCTCTCTCTCCCCACAAAAAAAAAAAAAAAAAAAACAAAAACTTTTTCCCCCACCCGCCCCCCCTTGCCGACCCCCCCCCCCCCCCCCCCCCCCGCCGATCACCCCCCCCCCCTCGCCGACACCCCCCTCACCGACCCCCCCCCCCCCTCGCCGGCCTACACCAGCGGCCACCCCCCTCTTGCCGACTCCCCCCCCCCCCCCCCCCCCCCCCCCCCCGACCACCAGCAGCCCCCCCCCTCCGGCCACCAGCAGCAGCACCCCCCCCCTTCCTGACCTCCAGCAGCCCCCCCTTCCCAAACCCTAACCCTAGCCACCACCATGTCTAACCCTCACCTTTCCATCTCCTACAAACCCTAGCCGTCCTCTTTTTTCTGAAAAAAAAACGGCATATTTCGAAGACAAACGGCTGCCAAATGTTTTATTTGTACCAACTCTGTTCCTCGCTTACGCCGTTTGGAACTAACAAATGCTTTATTTGTTATTCCTTCTTCACATCGGGATCTATACAGAGACTGATCATGTCTTCTCTGGTGTCCTGACGTGTTCACTTTACATGTGCGCGCCGGTGCTGGCCAAGTTAGTAGCGCATTCGTAAAGTCTCTGGCGTCGAAGAAAACGACGAAGACGACGAAGACGACGTAGTTGGATAAGTTGCAGACTCCGAAGTTGCAGCCTCCGACGTCGAAGACGACGAAGAAGACGACGAATAGGGTTCACAGTTGAAGAAACCATGGATTCGATCAGTGACAAACTGACGGCCGAAGAGATGAAGACCTTGGTTGATGAAATCTTATTAAAGAGATTAACCGAGACAACCCCACGTGTGATCCATACTGATGTGAATCCGTCACCTTACAAAATGGGAAAGCTGGAGAAGCTGGAGACGAAGTTGGAAGAAACGTCCAACTACTTGAAGTGGTCGCGGCAGGCGATGCGGACGCTGAAGGGACGTGGCTTTGTTGGCTATGTCACTGGCCAAGCCAAGGCGCCAACCGATCACTCTGCAAAGGAGTTTGCTGTTTGGGAGATTGTCAACAACGTAGTGGCCGGGTGGTTGACTGCCTCATTAACCGACCAGGTGTCGGGCAATGTCGAGGCAATGGAGGCTGCTGCTGATATATGGCGGACTCTAAAAGATATGTACTCCGGCTCGGGCAACCCTATGCAGGTCTTTCAACTGCAAGATAAACTCGATAGGGTGGCCCAAGACGAACGTACCATCTCTGAGTACGCAGCCCTGTTGAAGAAGTACTGGTCTGATCTGGATCATTATGATCCTCTTGGGATGGAAGATGCACAAGTCGAACCGGCATTCGCAAAGTACTTTTAGACGTTCCTGGCTTATATTTCGCGACAGCGTATGATGAAATTCCTGAAGGGACTACACCATGTGTTTGAGCAGAGACGGAATATCCTCCTATCCCAACCCACGCTTCCGACCTTGGTAGAAGCTATAGCCGTCATGACACAGGAAGAAGCTCGACTGAAGTTGATGCCCAACAAGGGCTCCTACCAGGGGGAGCAAGTCGAGGTTGAAAAGTCTGCCCTTGCTGCCTTCAATCAACCTCCATCTGTGGGTGGTGTTTGCCACTATTGTGGTGACTCCGGACATTACATCCGATTTTGTCCAAAACTCTTGCGAAATCAGTCTAATGATCGAGGACGGGGTCGTGGAGGCCGACGTGGTAGTAGAGGAGGATATGCTGGTAGAAGGGGAGGACACAAAGCAAATCTGGCGGAGGAAGGGGGAGAGAATCAACTGACTTAAATAACCCCGCTTGAGCGGGAGTTCCTTGAGAAGTTGCGAGGCACAAAGCTGGGTTCGGCCGACAGACCTGGGACGTCTTCTACCTCGGGGGATCACATCACTTGCTTTGCCCAAACCAGCACCGGTACTCCTGCACGTGCTCTTGCATCTGTCCATCAGCCAGGATGGATTATGGACTCTAGGGCATCTCGCCATGTCACGGGATCCCGTGGTGCGTTTCAGGACTATACTCACCTACCATTGCCGGAGAGTATTCAGACCACTGATGGTACATCCAGCCCTGTAATGGGTAAAGGCACTGTCGCATGCACCCCTTCCATCACTCTAACCGATGTCTTACATGCTCCGTCTTTTCCTGTCAATCTTCTATCAATTAGTGCCATTATACTTGATCTTAACTGTACTGTTTCCTTTGACATTCCTACGGTGACTTTTCAGGAGAAGGGGACAGGACGACGACTTGGGACTGGCACATGGCATAAGGGGCTGTGGTATTTAGACAGGACTGGACTGGACAACGCATTGGCATCCTTGGTAGCAGACGCACAACCAGAAGTTTCCTGTCACAGTGTTGAAGCCGACTTGCTACTCCACCACCAGCATGTCGGTCATTCCTCTTTTAAAGTTATTAGTCGAATGTATCCGTCCTTATATCAAAGGGATAATAAAGCGAAGTTATTTTGTAATGCTTGTGAGTTGGAAAAACATACCAGAAGCTCGTATGTGAGCTCGGAGAATAGGAGTTCAGCTACTTTTGACATGATACATTCGGACGTATGGGATCCTTGTCCTACAACCGGAATTAACGGTTTTCGATGGTTCGTCACCTTTATTGACTGTTATACCCGCGTGACATGGGTCTACCTTATGAAGAATAAAAGTGACGTCCTTGAGGTCTTTCGGGACTTTTATCGCCAGGTGGAAACACAATATGGTGCTAAAATTAAGTGTTTCCGGTCTGACAATGGGACAGAGTATACTAATAAGAGGGTTGCTGAGTATTTTTTCACTCATGGAATACTACATCAAACTTCATATGCTTATACTCCGGCACAAAATGGTGTGGCTGAACGAAAGAACAGACATCTGCTGGAAGTCGCACGGACGATGATGTTGGCTATTAATGTCCTGAAACACTTGTGGGGGCAGGCTATATTGACGGCCTCTTATCTCATCAACAGAATGCCATCTCAAGTATTGGACTGGAAGACACCGTTGGAGATGCTTACTGGGGCAACTACATACACTGTTCCACCAAAAGTTTTTGGATGTGTGTGCTTTGTCCAAGATAATAGGCCAGGCGTTGGCAAACTGGATCCTAGAGCAGTTAAATGTGTCTTTGTCGGTTACACGGCAACTCAGAAGGGATATGCCTGTTGGAGTCCAATCGAGCGGAGGATGTTTGTAAGCATGGACGTTACATTCAGAGAACTCGAACCATACTATGGTTCGGATGAAGGTTCAGCATTTGGTGACACACCTAACACAGATGGTGTTAGATGTGAGGGGGAGATAATAAGCCCAAGTGTAGTTGTCGGATCGGTTCTGTGTCCGGTTGTAGAAAACTGGACGAAAGGGGGAGAGCACAGTGACTCAGATACAGAGAATGAAGAAGAAGATACATATGTTACGCAGGGGGAGCAGCAGACAAGGGAAAAGGAGCTCCAAGTCTACAGAAGGAGACAACAGAAGTCCAGTACTGTGCCTATGCCGTGCCCTGTGCCTACTGTACCAAGTCTCTCGTCTACTCCTGCTCCAACTCTTGAAGATGTTGCCCCCGCACTGAATCACTCGGATTCTAATGCGGATCTCTCCGACTCGGATGGTATGATCTCTCTACCACCTATTGCTCCCTTAAGGAGATCTTCTCGCATCAATGCGGGTAAGGCTCCTGCTCGTTTTGATGATTACGAATATGACATTGCCAACTTCTTGTCTTATTCTAACATTTCTTCGAATTATCGAGCCTTCATTGCATCGTTAGACTCTACTTCGTTGCCCAAGTGTTGGCAGGAAGAAAAGAAAGATCCAAGGTGGAAAGCTGCAATGATGGAAGAACTTGGGGCACTGGAGAAAAATAAGACATGGAAGCTGGTTCCATTACCCAAAGGGAAGAAAGTTGTGGGATGCAAATGGGTGTACACAGTGAAAGAGACGCCAGAAGGAAAAGTAGAGCGGTACAAGGCGAGGTTGGTTGCAAAAGGATTCACACAGTCATATGGCATAGACTATGATGAGACGTTTGTCCCAGTAGCAAAAATGAGCACCGTGAGAACTCTGGTCTCCATTGCAGCGAACTATGGGTGGAAGCTATACCAGCTGGATGTGAAAAATGCCTTTCTTCATGGGGACCTGCAAGAAGAAGTATACATGGAGCTCCTGCCAGGGTGCTACGCGACGAAATCAGACGGAGGAACATCGCAAGAAAAGGAGTGTAAACTGAAGAAGTCGCTATACGGGCTCAAGCAATCTCCTCGAGCCTGGTTTGACAGATTCAGAAAGGCTGTTACAGGCATGGGATACCGTCAAACAAATGCAGATCATACGGTCTTCCTCCAGCATGCAAGAGGCCACATCACTATACTTGCTGTATATGTGGATGATATAGTGATCACAGGTGATGATGAAGTCGAGATCACTAAGCTGAAGTCAAAACTCGCGAAGGAGTTTGAGGTGAAGGATTTAGGAGCGATGAGGTACTTTCTAGGTATCGAAGTGTGTGAAGGCGAACAAGGAATTGTTCTATCACAAAGAAAACACGCACTAGATCTGCTGAAGGAGACAGGGATGCTGGGATGCAAAGCAGCCGTCACTCCAATTGACCAGAAGTTTAAGTTTGGAGCAGAAGCAGGAGAGCCTATTGATCGTGAAAGATCAAAGACTTGTAGGAAGATTGATTTATCTGGGACACACTCGCCCTGATATCTCATTTGCGGTGAGTGTAGTGAGTCGCTACATACATGATCCAAGAAAGGGTCATATGGAAGCAGTATTTCAGATCTTGAGATATCTGAAAGGAATGCCGGGAAAGGGGCTATGGTTCAAGAAGAATGGACGCATAGAAGTTGAGGGATACTGTGATGCAGACTGGGCGAGCTGCATAGACGACAGAAGGTCTACCACGGGATACTGTGTTTTTGTAAGAAGAAATCTGGTCTCATGGAGAAGCAAGAAACAGTCAGTGGTAGCACGGTCGACAGCTGAAGCAGAATATAGAGCAATGGCTCTGGGAGTGTCAGAGTTGTGTGGGTGAAAGCTGTTGACACAAAGTCACAGTCAACCAAATATTGACTACATTGACTAAATAATATTTGTATTAATTCAATACGACACACGACGACTGCATTCAGTTCAAGACAGATGACAGCTCAGTCTCCGGCTCTCAGTGTGTTCTGGAGTCTGTATTTTATAATTTCATTGAGTCTAGACTTGTGTACTCTGAGTCATGCTGAGCTCTTGGAACTTAGTCTATAACCTACCCAAAATCCCAAGCTCCACTGAACCAAAAACTGCCCACTGGTCCCCTTAGAACCACTCTGTGCTCTGGAGACAGAGTTCGGGCCGAACTCTGCCTCCACACAGAGTTCGGGCCGAACTCTGTCCCCTAGAAATCAGGAACCCTAATTTTAGGGTTAGCTGGTTGCTAGTTGTCCAACGGCCAAATTTTTGAATTTTCCTACCCGAATTCTGGCCGAATTCTGCCTATAAAAACACTATAAATAGGGCATAAATTCTCTCATTTCAAATCATCCAATCTTCTCTTCTCTTCTCTCTTATAAGCTCAATAAGCCATACCCTTCCCATCTACTAGCCACAAGCCTCCTAAGTCTCGAGTGCTCAGCATCTCTCAGTTAGGATTCTTGTGCAAGAGTCGAAGAAGTCGCTTGGACAATTCCAAGCAAATCGCCACTGCGATCCTCTGTTAGAAGTTGACGTGCTCTTCTGAAGAAAAGGCACGGGTTGTAAACTACTATTTCACAAATAGTGGATTTAATCCTGAGCTAGAGTTCTCAGGCCTGGACTAGTCCTCCACGAGGGAAACCAGGTTAAAATCGCTGTGTTTGCGTATGCTCTTCTGCTCTTCATTTATTTTCCGCACTTTACTCTGATTATTTATTGTTGGTGAAAGAGTTTTTTTTAATTGGCTATTTTTTATATAAACTCTATTCACCCCCCTCTAGAGTTGCCAAACTGTTCTTCAATTGGTATCAGAACTCTGTTCTCTTTATAAGGACTAACATCCTAAGAGCTGATCCATGGCAACCACACAATCCTTGATTTCCAATCATGGTGAAGGTCAGTCCACTCATAGGCCTCCCCTATTTGATGGGACTAACTACACATATTGGAAAACAAGGATGAGCTTCTATCTTAAGTCTCTAGAATTTGACCTGTGGACTGTCGTCACTGACGGTTACAAAAAGCCCGCCAGAATAGTTGTCGATGGTGACCTCATTGAGAAACTACACGACAAATATTCTGTCGAGGAGAAGAAACAGGCAAGTCTAGATGCTAGGGCTATTAATGCTTTATTCTGTGCCATAGACAGGAATGAGTTCAACAGGGTCTCTACATGCACCACTGCTCATGAAGTATGGAGACTTCTAGAAGTGACGCATGAAGGAACCACACAGGTCAAGGAATCCAAAATAAGCCGTCTCACTCAAGAATACGAAGCTTTCAAGATGAAGCCAAGTGAGACGATCACTCAAATGCTCACAAGATTCCTCGACATCATCAATCCTCTATCCTCGCTCGGAAAGCAGTACTCAAACCACGAGAAGATTCGTAAGCTGCTCAGAGGGCTACCAAAGATTTGGAACCCTAAGGTGACAGCCATCATAGAAGGAACGATCTCACAACAATGTCAATGGAGACCTTGATGGGTAAGCTTATGACTCACGAGCTTGACCTCAAGGACTTCGAAGAGCCTGCTCCGAAGACCAGGGAGATCGCACTCAAAGCTCATCAACGAAGAGCTAATCATGATGAGACCGAAGAAGATAATTCGGATGATGAAGACCAAGCTCTCATGGTTCGCAACTTCAGGAAATTCCTTCGCTTCAATCGAAGGAAGAAGGAATCTCAAGAAGACGATGAAGAAGAACCAACTTGTTACGGTTGCAAGAAAACTGGACATGTCCGAAAAGACTGCCCATTCCTGAAGAAGAGCAACCGCTATGAGAAGCCATACAAAAAGAACTCATCAAAGAAATATGCCAACACAGGCATCTGGCATGAAAGTGAAGCAAGTGACTCTGAGGAAGAAAATGACTCTCCTCAAGATACAGCAAATGTGTGCCTGATGGCAACTTCTAACAAGGTATCTAACGAAACTCTGGATGACTTCTCTTTTGATGAACTTGGCGATGCTTTCACTGATTTACTCGATGATCATAAAAAGGTCATCGGTAAATATAAACATGCCAAGGACAAAATCAAAAGTCTAGAAGATGAGATACAAAGAATTTCTTTACTTCTTGATAATGTTAGAAACACATCACCCACTAATGACACTGATGAAGTATCCAAGCTTAAATTAAGCTTACATGATGCTGAAGCACGTATTGAGCAACAAACTCAAGAAATCACTACTCTCAACACGTTGCTTGCTGAAGAAAAGAGTAGACACAAGATTTCCATGACTAAGATTTATGGCTTAAATATTAAGGTTGATGAACTGCAAGCTGTTTCTAAAAGATTAGAAACCAAATTGGGTAAACAGGTTGTTCAACCTCAAACCCAATCACATGGGCACAATACCACTCATGCTAGTCAATCACGTCATTCTCATGCAGCACATAACCATGCATTTATATACACAAACTTTCACAAACCACGTGCACGTAAGAACAATTCTCACTCAGTACACACTCATCATGCACAAAGACACAATCAACATCACTCCACACATAAAATCATCATGCCATGCCATATAGACAAAATCATCATGCAATGCCATATAGACAAGGTTCTCATATACCATATAGACAAAATCATCATGCCATGCCATCTAGACAATATCAGCAAGTCACACATCATAGACAATACCATCATTCTATGCCTCATAGACACCATCACCATGCCACTTATTCCATGCATAATCATCTTCACCATGCTAACTCTTCACATCATGTCCATCCTCATCCTGTTGCTTATAGATATTATTCTCATGCTCCTAGTATAAATAAGAATGCTATCTGTACTTATTGTGGATTACATGGACACATCTCACCACAGTGCATAGTTAGAAGACTTGTAGATAAAAGGATAAAAGGATATATGCTTGGTTCCCAAAGACTAACTTTTCAGGACCCTCAAGAACTCGGGTACCAAAGGTCACATCTACTCTTGATGTAGGTGGACCTTCCCTCCTCAACTGAAAGTAAGTGGATTCTCGATAGTGGATGCTCGCGACATATGACGGGAGACGCAAATCTTTTTGCATCACTATCGATGAAGAGAGAAGGATACGTATCCTTCGGTAACAATCTCAAAGGGCACATTATAGGTAATGGTATCATTGGTCATCCTCCTTCTCCTGTAATAAAGGATGTCTGCCTAGTGACCGAGTTAAAGCATAACCTGCTCAGCATTAGTCATCTTGCTGATCATGGATATGATATTAACTTTGGACAAAACAGTTGCTACATCTATGATAGGTCAACAGGAGACATTGCTTTTGAAGGAAAAGAGAGGACAACATCTACATTTTCTATCTTTCTATAAATACTAATTATGCAGGTAGATGTCTATATGCCCACAAAGACGAACGACTACTTTGGCACCAGCGTCTTGGTCATGCCAACATGGATGCTATATCCAGGCTTTCCACCAAGAAGCTAGTGAGAGGATTGCCTGACATCACGTTCAAAAAGGACACGGTATGTGCCGAATGTGAACTAAACAAGGCAACTAAATCCTCATTTCATTCTATCAACTCTGTAAGTACTACTAGACCCTTGCAACTACTTCATATGGATTTATTTGGTCCTAGTAGAATAGCTAGCCTTGGAGGCAAACTTTATGCATTTGTTATTGTTGATGATTTTTCGAGATTTACATGGGTTTTCTTTCTCGCTAAGAGCGATGCTATTTCAGCTTTCAAAATTTTTGTAAAGAAAGTTCAAAACGAAAAAGGCTACATGATTACTCGAATCCGAAGTGATCATGGAGGCGAATTCGTAAATTATGATTTTGAAAGTTTTTGTAATGCAAATGGTTTTGATCATGAATTTTCTTGTCCTAGAACTCCTCAACAAAATGGTGTTGTGGAGCGGAAGAATAGAACTCTCGGCGATATGGCCAGAGTCATGTTGAATAAATTTTCACTTCCGAAATATTTTTGGGCAGAAGCTGTTAGTACAGCATGCCACATTTTGAATAGGGTGCTGATTCGTCCCATTACGAAGAAAACATCCTATGAGCTTTGGTTTGGGAGAACCCCAATGTTTCTTATTTTAAAGTTTTTGGTTGTAGATGTTTTATCCTTAACACCAAAGACAACTTAGACAAATTTGATGCCAAAGCTGACGATGGTATCTTTCTTGGTTATGCCGCCAAGAGTAAGGGATATAGAGTTTTTAATAAACGCTCACTTATTGTGGAAGAGTCAACAAATGTGACTTTTGATGAAGACAACAGTGCAGCAAGTACTCTTGATGATGACGTTGAGCCATCAACTTCTACTCCAATGAATACTTCAACCGAAACTAATTCTCTGGAGGGTTTGCCTAAGAAATTCTCTTTCAAACCTTCTCATCCAGAAAATTTAGTTATAGGAGAAGTTTCACGTGGAGTAACTACTAGATCATCACTAAGAGACTCCGTTGCTAGCACTGCCTTCATTTCACAAGTAGAGCCTAAAAACATTTCTGAAGCTTTTAATGATGAATTTTGGATTTCTGCTATGCAAGAAGAACTCAACCAATTCGAGAGAAGCCAAGTATGGGAACTCGTTCCTAGACCGGTTAATCACTCGATAATTGGTACTAAATGGGTTTTTAGAAACAAAGTAAATGAAGATGGTTCAGTCACACGTAACAAAGCTCGTCTAGTAGCTCAAGGATACAACCAAGAGGAAGGTATCGACTACGATGAGACGTATGCTCCTGTTGCTAGACTAGAATCCATTCGGATGCTTTGTGCTTTTGCTAATTTTTAAAACTTTAAATTATTTCAAATGGATATGAAAAGTGCTTTCCTGAATGGTTTTATTAAGGAGGAAGTTTATGTGAAACAACCTCCTGGCTTTGAAAATCACAAATTTCCCGACCACGTGTTCAAGCTAAAGAAAGCACTTTATGGCCTCAAACAAGCCCCCAGAGCTTGGTATGAAAGGCTAAGTAGCTTCTTACTTGAGAAAGGTTTTTCAAAAGGGAAAATTGACACTACACTGTTTATAAAATCTTTTAAAGACACCATTTTATTAATTCAGATTTATGTTGATGATATTATTTTTGGGTCTACTGATGAAACTCTTTGTCAAGAATTTGCCAAGTGTATGCAGACGGAATTTGAGATGAGCATGATGGGAGAGCTCAACTACTTTCTTGGTCTGCAAGTAAAACAACTGGCAAATGGAACTTTCATCTGTCAATCGAAGTATACCAAGGACATGCTGAAGAAGTTCGATCTTGACAACATCAAACCAATCAGCACTCCAATGGCTACTTTAACCAAACTCGAACCAGATGAGAGCGGCAAACCCGTTGATCAACGTAAGTATCGAGGTATGATAGGCAGCTTACTTTATTTAACTGCTAGTCGTCCCGATATCATGTTTAGTGTTTGCCTATGTGCTAGATATCAAGCAAATCCTAAGGAATCTCACATGACCGCGGTTAAGCGTATCTTTCGATACCTTAAGGGTACGGTTACAGTGGGCCTATGGTATCCCAAGTCAACATCATTTGACCTCATCGGTTACTCTGATGCTGACTTTGCTGGATGCAAGGTCGACCGTAAAAGTACGAGCGGCACGTGTCATTTATTAGGAAAGGCTTTAGTCTCATGGTTTAGCAAGAAGCAGAACTCTGTCGCACTATCCACAACAGAAGCTGAATACATAGCAGCTGGGCGTTGTTGTGCACAAATTCTGTGGATGAAGCAAACCCTTGAAGACTATAAGTTATCTTTCATGCATATTCCTATATTCTGTGACAATACTAGTGCCATCAATTTGACTAAGAATCCTGTCTGCCACTCACGCACTAAACACATTGAGATCAGACACCACTTTTTGCGTGATCATCAGCAAAATGGCACGATTAACTTAGAATTTATTGACACTGATCATCAGCTAGCAGATTTCTTTACTAAGCCATTATCCGAAGAGCGTTTCAATTTTCTTTGTCGTGAACTCGGAATTTTGGATGAAGCAGTTATAAGTTGAGACTTACTTGCGTAAATATCGAGTATATTTTGATTCTTTTATGACGAATTTATTATGGGTACAAGCCGAAAGGGTCCTTCTGACAAAAAGACGTAAAAGCCTAAGCGACACGGTGCACTAGTCCTCAGGACTACCGCTAGCTGGGATCCGGCCCCTGCAGCTAACCCATGGCAAATTTGAAATACTGAATTACAATATATTTCCTTGTTTATTATATGGTTTGTTCCGATTTATTATTGCCTAATTGATTTTTCCTAAAGTTCATTATGACCTTTGTGTACCTCTCTATGTACTTCATTGTTTTCATCAATCTTTTATCCTCAAAATCTCTTTTGTTCAACACTTAATCAATGTTTCTATCTTTTCAGCCTGCTTTTAGTTCTGGACCACTGATCCAGAACTCGGGCCGAACTCTGCCCCTAACAGAGTTCGGGCCGAGTTCGGTCCCTTAGTTCCAGCGTCGGGATCTGGCTCTGCCATTGGATCAATTTAGATCCTATGGTCAATATTTCATCCGACCAAAGACAAACCCCTATTTTATTTCGGGATTCCTCTCTCTCCTTCACCTTTGCCTCCTTCCTCACCTCTCCAAACTCTTTTCTCAAAACCCTAACCCTAGTTTTTGATCTAAAGGCTCCATTCTCAAAATCAAGGAAAAAGGGTTTCTCATCATTCTCTTCCACTGTTGGTATTATTTTCAGGTATAACTCTCTCCTTCTATCATTTTCAAGTTCTCCTATTTTCTTTGCAAATGGCATCTCGCTTGTCCAAACGAGGGAGAAGGACTCGACATGAGGGAGCTTCCTCTTCGGTTCCTCCTCCTCCGATTGAACAAGTTGTTGAACAACCCCCATTCATCCGTTGTTCAATCCGCCGTGTCCCGATGACCCTAACACATACGACGACCGTCTATTGTGTCGCTAGACGCCTCTAATGAATGGTTTAGCGATTTTAGGACTCGTCCGGTGTTTGGGGGCCATCCCATCAATTTCACAATATTTCTCAATATGCATCTTTATTTCGTGATCTTTGTTTGGATGAACTAGTTGCTTCCAATTCTGTCATTTACCATAGTGCAATCCAAATGTTCTACTGTAATCTGACTCACGATGCAACCCACATCTATTCCCGGGTTGCTGGCATTAACATTGCCTTCAATGATTCTGAGTTGGGAGACTTTCTTGCTCTCCCGGATCTTGATGTGTGGGACAAGCTTGTGGAAGCACGTCAACTTCAATTTGTTGGCGATACTTCCCTTGAAGGATTCAAGGAGGATTTATGTGCTCCTAACGTAAGTCCTCGCAAGCTAAAGGCCAAGCATCTCATCCCCTACTTTTATGAACTTCATCGCATCGTGTTCAATACTATCTTGCCCAAGGCTGGCTCAACAGATGAAGTTACTTACTTTGAGATTTCTGCCTTATATCACCTCCATTATCGTATCCCATTCAATCTTCCTAGGACAATGATGGATTGGATGATAAATTGTAGGAAGAAACCAAGCATTGGTTTATCCTTTATACCTTCCTATGGTTTTTCGTGCATTCATCATTCCTATTCATGACTGTCAGTTCTTGCCTGCTCCTGCTTTTCTGTCCAAGGCACGCCGTACTCAGGCAGTTGTCGCCTCTCCTGAGGCCTCTGAGCATTCTGATGATGAGGAGCCTGACGCCCCTCCTTTTGGTCAGGATGCACCTCCTCCACCTGCCACTCTTGAGTCCATTCAGACCATGCTCCGGGATCGTTTTACTCTTGAGGACGATCGCTGGACACAGCTAGACTATCGTACCACTCTGCAGATGAGTGCTCTCGGCAACTCTCTGCATGATATCCGGTACTCTCTGTCTCAGCATTTGCACATTCCCATGGAGAGGGATCCAGCGTGCGCGGGTCATCGCATTGATGATCCGTGGGTTATGCGTTACATGGATCCGGATGATGCTTTTGTGGACCCTCGTCGCTCCTTCCCTGGTCCTTCCGATGTTCCAGGACCTTCTCGTGCTCCGTGATGGAGATAGGCTCGATCTGCTGCTGCTACTGCTGATGATCTTAGTTACTTTTTGCTTTCAGTTATTTAGTTTATTATGGATTTATGTAGCTGGTTTTATGTACTCTGTTTATGAGTTGGCCACTTGGTTTGGTGGATGACATCTTCTGTCCTTTATCATAGTTTTACTTTATGTCAGTGACTTATTTTGCTTAGTATTTCACTGTTTCTTCTCTGCTTGGTGTGGTTGCATTACTATTCATTGCTTCTTTATATTGCTAACTGCCAAAAGGGGGAGAAATATGTATATTTTTATAGTTTTGTGCTTGTTTTGCTTTTGGGAGATATTATCTATCAGGTCACAGGTTCTATGCATTTTGTACGGGGGAGAGCTATAGCTTCTAGCTCGACACCGTTCATGGTTTACGGGGGAGCTATCTTCTTTTAGCTCAGGCATCGTTTATGGGGGAGCTATGTTACAATCAACTGTGTCCAGGTATGAATATTGAAATATACATATATTATTTTGTCAATTATCAATATGGGGGAGATTGTTGACACAAAGTCACAGTCAACCAAATATTGACTACATTGACTAAATAATATTTGTATTAATTCAATACGACACACGACGACTGCATTCAGTTCAAGACAGATGACAGCTCAGTCTCCGGCTCTCAGTGTGTTCTGGAGTCTGTATTTATAATTTCATTGAGTCTAGACTTGTGTACTCTGAGTCATGCTGAGCTCTTGGAACTTAGTCTATAACCTACCCAAAATCCCAAGCTCCACTGAACCAAAAACTGCCCACTGGTCCCCTTAGAACCACTCTGTGCTCTGGAGACAGAGTTCGGGCCGAACTCTGCCTCCACACAGAGTTCGGGCCGAACTCTGTCCCCTAGAAATCAGGAACCCTAATTTTAGGGTTAGCTGGTTGCTAGTTGTCCAACGGCCAAATTTTTGAATTTTCCTACCCGAATTCTGGCCGAATTCTGCCTATAGAAACACTATAAATAGGGCATAAATTCTCTCATTTCAAATCATCCAATCTTCTCTTCTCTTCTCTCTTATAAGCTCAATAAGCCATACCCTTCCCATCTACTAGCCACAAGCCTCCTAAGTCTCGAGTGCTCAGCATCTCTCAGTTAGGATTCTTGTGCAAGAGTCGAAGAAGTCGCTTGGACAATTCCAAGCAAATCGCCACTGCGATCCTCTGTTAGAAGTTGACGTGCTCTTCTGAAGAAAAGGCACGGGTTGTAAACTACTATTTCACAAATAGTGGATTTAATCCTGAGCTAGAGTTCTCAGGCCTGGACTAGTCCTCCACGAGGGAAACCAGGTTAAAATCGCTGTGTTTGCGTATGCTCTTCTGCTCTTCATTATTTTCCGCACTTTACTCTGATTATTTATTGTTGGTGAAAGAGTTTTTTTTTATTGGCTATTTTTCTATATAAACTCTATTCACCCCCCTCTAGAGTTGCCAAACTGTTCTTCAAAAGCGTTGCTGACAGAGTTGAAGCTGGACAAGGTAGCACCATTAAGTCTTCTGAGCGATAGTCAAGCTGCAATAAGTATAGCTAACAATCCAGTTCAGCACGACAGAACGAAGCACATCGAGATTGATCGATTCTTCATCAAGGAGAAGCTAGAACAAGGGATACTGAAGATTGACCATGTCCGCTCAGAAGAACAAGTTGCAGACTGTCTGACTAAGGGTCTTAGTTCATTAAGTCTGACGAAGCTATGTAACAAGATGGGGATGATCAATATCTATCGCCCATCTTGAGGGAGAGTGTTGAGAATCAATAAGGGACTTTTAGTCCCACATCGGAATATCGAGTATGTAGAGGAGCTAGACTCCCTATAAGTAGTGAAGTAGTCCATCAATAAAAATCATCCAAACATTATTTTCTACAGGAACATGGAGTTGGCTACTGTACACTAACTACAGCAGATTTCTCCTCTATTATAACTGCAAACACTTTGAATCTCATGCTTCATGGATTCCAGCCTCATAAACGTCCTCAAATGAAGCGGCTTAAGTTCTCATTTATATTTGCCATTATATTAAATTTTCATTTCTGCATATAATTCCTTCAAGTGAAGGAAAATAGCCTTGTATGTAATTCTTCAATGTATATCCTAAAAAGGGATTTGTTTTACATAGGAACTATATAGATTGTCCTATTAGGTAGTCAATTTATCACTCACCATATGAACCTCTATATATACACAACCTTGAGAGTTGAGACCATTGTAGGTTTAAGTTACTTACTTACTTGAAGGCAGACATTCGTAGAATAATAAATAATAAAACTGCACGAGGACGTCATTATTCCGAGGTCCAGTCTACATAGAAACAGAAAAGTGTGTACTCTGCTGTCAAGTTTGCATGAAAACGACAAAATGATGATTAATTTTGACTTCCCTAAGTTGGCAGGATAAAAACAAGGCAATGCACACCACTATATCGGAGATTTACAAACCCACCTTTGGATCAATATTTTGAGCTTTATCCCCTGCAAGTGCTTCCCCACTTACTTTTAGCAAAACCCTTTTCCATCTATATGATGGATTTGGAATTGAACCTTCATCGGCCATTGCATCAAAGGGTGTTCTAGTCACAATTTGAGTTCTGGAAATAAAAAGATTGTTAAAGCAACTCAATAAAAGAAGATTGCATGAGAAATTAAGGTTCACACTATGAAAGACACTACTAATCCTAACTATGATTTTCTGTAAGTGCACAACTACTAACATACTTAAATCAGGTAACAACAAAGGCCTAAAAGGCCTAAGCTGGGCCTCAAGGTGGTGAGACGGGGGCCTTGAGACAAAAATTGGAATATGCAGTTGGTAGACTAATACAACTATTTAGTTACTAAAAGTTATGAAGCCCAAGTCTTCAGAAGCTCTCACTCTATGAGCAAGAAAATAAAAGTATGTTTCAATTAGGGCAAATCAAGCTTGTTAAGACAACACTAGGCTGCGAGGACCAAAGGCCTAGGCAGGAGCTGCAATGCTAAATTTGGGGGGTGCATAAGGTATAGCAAGTCAAGAGAATCTTGTTGTTTATGTCCTGATATGTTGTGGTTTTCTTCTAATTGGTATGATAAATGTATACTTAAAAACTATAAACATTTCATGCAAATCTTGTAGTGTATACTAAATACACAAGTGTAAGACTTCAACAACAATTACATTAAGTTTTCAATCAAGAAACAATTACTAAAAGTATCACTAGCATAATTTGCAGAAAGATACAGATATGTATGACCCATGTATCTGTTTTGGCATGTCCCGATCTGATACAATCTGCTATCAGTATTGGTCGATACCAACCAATACCAATGTGTTGGGGCCTCTTTTCTAATCAACTTGACAGAAAAATTAAACAAAAAAGAGAGAAGAAAGGAAAATAGTGTCAATACAATGATTCAGTCGTGCCTATATGATCAACAAATTACAATGTGTCTATAAGATTCATTATCAACAGAATATATATATATATATATATATATATATATATATATATATATATATATATATAAGACAATCATCCATAATATTATTATTTCCTTTAAAACTATTTAATTGTTTGTACTATACCTACAGGCAAGTATATAAATAATAATTATCTATTGGGGATAAATGATTTAGTAATGTTAAATATCATTCAATTTAAAACTAACTTGAAACAACATATAGTATAAAACTATCTAAATATGTATTAAATATTTTCTAGATTTTTAAAATACTTTTTTTTTATTATCATTTTTGGCTTTCCGAAATGAATTATTATCCAATACTCCAATCCAAAACGTCGAAACTGCCGATACTAATACTCGTAGATAGGGTCCGTTCTGCTACTACGAACCTTGATTACTATCTTGAGTAAAGAAAAAGGAGAAAAACAACGAGAGAGCGAGATATAAAGAGGGAGATTGATTGTTACTAGGCAATGGACATCAAGAGTTACGAATGAGATTTGATGTGTTAGTACAAACACAAAAGGGAAGGGAATAAAGAGGGGAAAAGAGAAACTATTGCACCAAGTCTTTTGCAGTATATTTTAAAATATTTAATAATATCCATAACTTTATGTTATTAGGTTTGGGTTAGATTCCAGATTCAACAAAAATGGTAGGGATCATATCACATTTAAGTCAAGTTAGGAATGAAGTGGTTGCCTAAGGCAGTGAGGCAATTGAGGATTTGAAATGCCTGGGTGAATGCCTAAGACGGCGAGAGGGGGTGGGGCGGCTTTTAAAACCTTTGGTAACTGCAATTTTAAAAGACTAGTAATTGCAAAAGATGAAAAGAGAAATAACGAACAATTATAGAAGCCATGATGTTGGTTCTCATTTTACATCATCTTTTCTAAACCCTTTTAGCAAAAGCAGGCTACGCGTAAATGCTAGTACAATCAACAGGATGACCGACACTCACTATCATGTAGAAATGCTAAACTAATATGTCAAGGTAGTAAGATCCATCCTGTATCCGCTGGTCTAGATAGAGTTTTGACTTGGAAATTCACGATATAACAGAATAACAGATCCAATGTTACATAAATGGCTTAAGCAACTATTTTATTTTTCACGGCAACATACTTTAAGCAAGCAAATTAACTCAGCTCCATCTCATAAACACCATAACTATTGAATATATTACCTTTGTTCAGTCATTGATTAGGCTCTAGTGTCATAACATCTCTCTCATGATCTCATTTTAATACTTAAATAGCATGAGAGATTGAGATTTGTTAGTCCCGGGGCTTGATCAAAGATGGTAAAACTGATGCAATCGAGATCTACGATGATACAAAAACCAAATAGCCAGATTACAATGTGAATGAGGGAAATAGAGAAGAGAAGATCTCTCGTTCTTCCTTGCAAACGTGTTGCAATTGGGACAGAACGAGTTACAAAAAACTAGAGAAAGATGAGAAGAAGAACAGTTGCTGGGGTGTCAAAACACCGTTGCTCAAAGCAAGATTCGCCCCACACGAATTGCTTCCAGGAACCAGCAAGTTGAAGAACTTGTGGAACGCTCGAAGTCACCTCTGTTCTGACTCCTCGAATGGACTTGCAATGGCGGCAGCAGCTCCCTCTCTCTCTCTCTTTTTCTGACTTATAGTTTTCGTACTACCCACAAAGGAGGCCAGAAGAGAGTATATATAGAGAGAGGGTGGAAACCCTAGCCGCCTCTTCAGTTATGGAAAGATTGAATCAAATCCTAAAAGATGACAACGAGATTAATTCAAATCCCACAAAGATAGCAACGAAATTAATTCAAATCCCACAAAAAGTGGATCTGAATTAATCGCATTGAATCAGTCTTTCCATAACTGACTTGTAGTCTGCCCAGTCCGCGGAGCCCTCCATGCGGCAGCAGCAGCAGCAGCCTGGCCGCATGGGCCGCATGAGCCGCATGGACCGCATGCGCCGCATGAGCCGCATGGACCGCATGAGCCGCATGGACCGCATGGACCGCATGGGCCGCATGGCCGCATGAGCCGCATGGCCGAATGAGCCGCATGGCCGCATGGCCGCATGAGCCGCATGAGTCGCATGGTCGCATGGCCGCTGACGTGCTAAGTGCCAAGTGCGCCAACAAAACGCCACATTACGCCTCATGAGCCCGAGTCCGAGTCCGAGTCGCTAAGCCCCTTTGGGGCTTAGCTCCCAATGAAATTAATCCAAGAGAATGACAAAAGCATTAATGCTTAATCCTTGGAGCCTTATTCTTACCTCCTAGTAAAATCACCTACATGGTTCCCTCCTTAGGGTCACCACCCCATGTGCATCTCTCAACAACACAACCAAGTATATATGTTGAGATAACTCATGGTGCATTTCCGATGTGGGACTAAAATTTTACAAGGCATGTTGAGAGCAAGCTCTCTCCATGTAAAGAAAGCACCAACAATCCCCCACATATCACAACATATATATGTGTCCAGGGTTGAGCGTTCCCTACAGTAACTGTCCATTTTGCATTAGGATAGATGTCGCTGACGACTTGAATCTTCCCGCATGGATTAAATAACAATGTGATACAAGAATGGACTACGCCTTGAATTCTGCACCACAATTGTAATTCTCCCACTCACAAAGTGTAGTTACGTGTGCTTCTGGCTGCACATTAAAGGCCCTGTGCCAGCCTGATTTCAGTGTATAATTTTGGACGTCTACAAGTTTACCCTCAAGAGACGGCCTGATATCTCTTTCCATACACTATAGGTGAGTTCTTTATTAAAGAGACATGGCATGAAGCCTTGCGCTTCCCTTGCAGTGCTACGCCGCTATGACATGGCCTGAAGCCGAGGCATTACCCCTACCTGGGAATCTCATCGTAGTGTCATACTACTGTAGCATGAGGTCTCAGCCTCTTTGTAGTGCCAATCTACTCAGCATGAAGCCTAAGGCTTCCTTGCGGTGTTACGCCGCAACGACATGGTTTGCAAGGCCGAGGCTTTACCCCTACCTGGGTACCTCATCGTGGTGTCGTGCCACTGTAACATGGGGCCATCCTCCCCTTTGTAGTGCTGTCTACTACTCTTTAATTACGTCATACAGCATTAGGCTACCTGCCTATTTGCGGTACTACGCCGCTATGACTTGGCTTGCAAAGCCGAGGCATTACCCCAGACCTGGAAACCTCATGTGGAGTCACCCCACTGTAGCATGGAGTTTCACTCCTTGTAGTGCTACTCTACCGTGCTTCCTGTAAAGCACACCAGACATTCACTCTGCCTGAGAACTCATTAAGGCGTTTAAGCCAACCTTCCACAGGATCTGTTTTTTTCGCAAAAAATACATACTAGACAACAGTGGTTATGGGTCCGTATCCCTTCCATGTTCCAGAGAACAAGTACCCACTGTTACCTGATAGTTTTCCAGTCAGTGATCCTCCTTTGAACCAAAAGTTAGATGCCTAGTAGATTTCTCTTTGAACTAATAGCATAAAACTTTAAGGTAGGATTACAAAGACACACTATCAGAATGCCTTCAAGCCCATTTTACAAGCTGTGTCATCGACCAACTGGCGCTTGAGGCCCTTTGTGAACGGATCTGCCAGGTTCTCCCGACTCCGAACATCAATCACTGTAATTATACCTCTTTTGATAAGATCGTGTACCGCCCTGTGCTTCAATCGCACAGTCCTCTTCTTTCCGTTGAAGAGGTCATTTGATGCCACCGCCGCAGTCGCCTGGTTGTCACAGTATATCGGTATCGCCGGTATCTGAGCCCCAACCACTGGAAGATCATACATGAGCTCCGAAGCCATTCTGCTTCATCTGCTGCAGTTTCAAGTGCATAGAATTCAGATTCCATGGAGGAACGAGAGAGTATAGTCTGCTTCTTCGACTTCCACGATATAACAGCTCCACCCAAGGAAAAGACATCCACCTGTGGATCTCTCGCTTTCCACCTCTGAACACCAGCTACCATCACTGAAGCCTTCCACTACTGTCGGATACCCGTTGTAGTGCAGTGCATATGTCTGAGTCTTCTTGAGATATCTCATCACCCGCTTCACAGCTTTCCAGTGTTCAATCCCTGGGTTGCTTGTAAACCGACTCAGTATTCCTACGGCGAAAGCTATGTCAGGCCTTGTGGCAGTGGTTGCGTACATCAAACTTCCGATAATGCTAGAATACTCCAGCTGCCTGACACTTTTTCTCGAGTTTGGCTTGAGCTTCTGATCACCCCTGTATGGTGTATCGATCCCTGGAAGATCCTTATACCCATAGCGTGTGAGCATCTTCTCAATGTAGTGAGATTGTGACAGCGCTACTCCAGTGTCTGTCCGGATGATCTTTATGCCCAAGATGACATCTGCATCCCCCAAGTCCTTCATACTGAACTTGATTGAGAGAAATTCTTTGTCTCTGTGACACAGCCTATATCCGTACCTAGGATTAGCATGTCGTCCACGTACAGACAAACGATGACTCTCTTCCATCAGCGAACTTTGTGTAAACACATTTGTCCGTCTCGTTGACTCGGTAGCCATTTGACCTAATAACTTTGTCAAACTTCTCATGCCACATCTTGGGAGCTGCTTCAAACCATACAATGATTTCACCAACTTGCAGACTTTGTCTTCAAGACCTTTGACGACAAATCCATCTGGTTGTTGCATGTAAATCTCTTCGGTCAGCTCCCCATTCAGGAATGCTGTTTTTACATCCATCTGATGTATCACCAACTTATGAATAGCTGCTAGAGCGATTAACATCCTGATGGTGGTCATCCGAGCTATTGGAGCGTACGTGTCAAAGTAGTCTATCCCCTGTTTCTGAGAAAATTCCTTGGCTACCAGCCTGGCCTTGAACTTGTCAATAGTTCCATCTGCCTTCATCTTCTTCTTGAAGATCCATTTACATCCGATGGGCTTTTCTCCTTCAGGCAGATCTACCAACACCCATGTGTTATTGGAGGTGATAGAGTCAAACTCGTCATTCACTGCCTCCTTCCAAAAGATAGCATCTCTGGTCTTCATCGCCTCATCATAGGTAAGCGGATCTGCTTCCACATGATAGGTGACAAAGTCATCTCCGAAATCTTTCGGTCTCCTCGCTCGCTTAGTTGACGGCTCTGCGAGTTCTGGTACAAGAGTTGTTTCATCAACAACAGCTTCTTCTTGGACTACTGGCCCATATGAGATTTCAGTCTCATTTGCACCTACATCATTTTTCGGAATGTCCGAAAGAACTTGTCTTTAAAGTATTCAGCATCGCGAGATTAGATGATATGATTTGACTCAATATCAAGAAATCTCCTAGCATCACTCTCTCGGCATACCCCAAGAAGATCGCCTCGTAGTCCTTGTCCCCAGCTTCTGAATCTTCAGATCTGGGAGCTTCACATACGCCAGACCCCCACACTCGAATGACATTCAAGTTTGGTCTGACTTTGAACCAGAGTTCATGAGGAGTTACGTCCGAAGTTGCATATGGCACTCTATTCAGAATAAAAGTGGCCGTTAATGCAGCTTTTCTCCAGTAGCATTTTGGAAGACCTGCAGTGAGCAGCATTGAATTCATCATTTTGTTAATGTTCGGTTCTTCCTCTCTGCTACTCCGTTGGATTGAGGAGAATATGGAGCAGTAGTCTCGCATATGATTCCATGTTCTTTGCAGAACGATGCGAAGTCATGAGACCTGTACTCCCCACCTCGATCACTTCTCAACCTCTTGAGTTGTTGTCTAGTCTGCCGTTCAGCTTCGGCCCTGAACTCTCTGAACTTCTCGAAGGCTTCGTCTTTAGACTTGAGCAAGTAGACGAACGGGTATTTTGAGAAGTCGTCGATGAAGGTTATGAAATACTTCATCCCGGCCTTCGTGGAGAAATGTTTGAAGTCACAGATATCGGAGTGCACCAACTCCAGAAGATCTGTGCTTCGATTGACCCGATGAAAGGGTTTCCTAGTGATCTTCGTCTGAGCACACACTTCACACTTCTCCACCTTACCCCCACATTTGGAAATAAGTCATAGACTAGACATTTTGTTAATTCTTTTACAATGAACATGTCCTAGTCTATTATGCCACAACTCAAGAGAATAATCAGAAAATGCAACTGCATTAATGTCATCAAACTGATTGACAAGCTGAATTTTAAACATTCCTTCGGTTTGATAAGCCTTCCCGAAGTATGTTCCTTTCTTGGACATCACCATCTGACCAGCATTGATGTCCATCCTCAAGCCTGCGTTGCAGAGCAGTCTCCCAGAGATCAGGTTCTTGGCAATCGCCGGAACATGCTTCACACCTTGAAGCGTCAGAGTGTTCCCAGAAGTGAGTTTCAGCTCCACAGTCCCGATCCCCAGAACTTCAGCTTCGGCCTGGTTCGCCATGACAACCTTCTCAGATATCGGCTGGTACGTGACGAACCATTCCTTGCCAGAACAGACATGGCAAGTCGCACCAGTGTCTATCCACCAGTCAGAGTCAACCCCCACAGTTGTGACCTATGCGATCATAGCAACAATGTTAGAAACCAATAAAATCTTACTAGGCTCACCTTTCTCTGATTGTTTAGGCTTGGATCTGCATTCACTCTTGTAGTGGCCTTTCTTGCCACAATTGTAACAAGTCACGTAGGACTTAGTCTTCTGTTGCTTGAATGAAGGACCCTTCACTTTTAGATTAGTGAAGTCCTTCTTCTTGGGATGAGAAGCCGCCTGCTTCCCCTTGGGATCTCTCGTCTGCACTAGATTGGCTTTAGCCAACTGTTTGGACAGAGTGTCCACCTTCTGTTGGAAACGCATCTCGTCCTCAACATGGATCTCTTGAAGTAGATCTCCCAAGCTAATGTCTAGCTTCTTTCTGAGCATCCTTGCATAGAAGATACTCCATCCAGCAGAAAGTTTCGAGACGATCCCTCCAACGACAAACTTGTCGGGAAGGGGCATCTCTTCGTCTTCCAGTTTCTGACGCAGCTTCAGAAATTCCTTCACCTGTGGCAACATGGACTTCTCGTCCTCAAAGAGCAATTTGTGATATTTTTCAACCACAAACATCTTGCTCCTGTTCCTGTCTTCTTCATACAGTTTTTCCACAGACTCCCATATGTCTCTGGCAAATTCCTTCTTCGAGTAGGATTCTGCCAGGGAATCCTCCATAGCATTCAGGATGAGAAGCTTGCAGATGCTATTTTCCATTCTCCATTTAGCCTGGAGTTTGGTAGCCGCATTGATTGCGGCAGTAGATCCAGTGTCTGGAACAGAAGGTTCTTCCTCCAACAGAATATGATCAACGTCTTTTAGTTGAAGAGTTAGATAAACCTTTCTCTTCCAGACTTGATAATGCTCTCCATCGAACTTCTCCAACTTGCAGTAGTCCGATTGGACGAGCGAAGCATTAATGTTTTCCATCTATAAGGATCTTGCTTTGAGATTGTTAGTCCAGGGGCTTGATCAAAGATGGTAAAACTGATGCAATCGAGATCTACGATGATACAAAAACCAAATAGCCAGATTACAATGTGAAGGAGGGAAATAGAGAAGAGAAGATCTCTCGTTCTTCCTTGCAAACGTGTTGCAATTGGGACAGAACGAGTTACAAAAAACTAGAGAAAGAAGAGAAGAAGAACAGTTGCTGGGGTGTCAAAACACCGTTGCTCAAAGCAAGATTCGCCCCACACGAATTACTTCCAGGAACCCGCAAGTTGAAGAACTTGTGGAACGCTCGAAGTCACCTCTGTTCTGACTCCTCGGATGGACTTGCAATGGCGGCAGCAGCTCCCTCTCTCTCTCTCTCTTTTTCTGACTTATAATTTTCGTACTACCCACAAAGGAGGCCAGAAGAGAGTATATATAGAGAGGGTGGAAACCCTAGCCGCCTCTTCAGTTATGGAAAGATTGAATCAAATCCCAAAAAGATGACAACGAGATTAATTCAAATCCCACAAAGATAGCAACGAAATTAATTTAAATCCCACAAAAAGTGGATCTGAATTAATCGCATTGAATCAGTCTTTCCATAACTGACTTGTAGTCTGCACAGTCAGCGGAGCCCTCCATGCGGCAGCAGCAGTAGCAGCCTGGTCGCATGGGCCGCATGGTCGCATGAGCCGCATGGGCCGCATGGGCGCTAACGTGCTAAGTGCGCCAACAAAACGCCACATTACGCCTCATGAGCCCACGAGCCCGAGTCCGAGTCGCTAAGCCCCTTTGGGGCTTAGCTCCAAATGGAATTAATCCAAGAGAATGACAAAAGCATTAATGCTTAATCCTTGGAGCCTTATTCTTACCTCCTAGTAAAATCACCCACATGGTTCCCTCCTTAGGGTCACCACCCCATGTGCATCTCACAACACACAACCAAGTATATATGTTGAGGTAACTCATGGTGCATTTCCGATGGGGACTAAAATTTTACAAGGCATGTTGAGAGCAAGCTCTCTCCATGTAAAGAAAGCACCAACAAGATTGCACACCAATCTGTCCCAACTCTTCATCTGGATAGAAAGTTCAACTCTAAAATCCCCCCTCCATTGGTGAATTCCATCTCTATTATAAACCAATTTTCATAACTGATAATTGAAGTCTCAAACAATGCAAAATAATAGCATATAAAAAGTTGAGCACATGAACCAATTATATGGACAAAATATAATATCCTCCAAGCTGTTGCCCATGTGGGAAGGCTAATCAAAGCATACCTTAGAAGAGAGAACCCTACGATCATCTATGTGATACATATAATATTTCAAATTTTTGACATCAAACACAACACGCTTCCAGTCTCACCATCTACCTCTCCTAATTTATACCAAAATAAGAAGAAAGAAAGAAAATAAGAAGAAGAAGAAAGTATTATTAAATGATAATTTTTGAACAACCGTGACGATAATGCAAAAAACTTTAAGAAAAACAATTTCTCAAAATTCTAAGAAAATTACAAACAAAATCTTTCCTTTCTTATAAAATCTTATAAAAAAAACATCGGATTACTCATAATAAACACCAAACTCCTTAAAGCTTCCAATTTCCGACCAAGAACACCATTTTAACATGGGTCTCCACTATTACAGCTGAATAGTAGGGGAAACGCTCCTTTTTTTTTGTGGAAATTAGTATTTTACCATCTGGGCCATTATATCTAAGCAAAAAAAGTAGGAAAACCCCAAAAGTATTTTTACAATCTTTCCTAGATAGAACACAAATACATACCTTGGATTGACTGAATTAGAAAGGAAGCCATTGTGGGAAGAAGAGCAACAGTGGGCAACAAGGAGAGGAGGGGCATTCTGGGAAGGAAACATGGGTGAGGAAGGAGAAGAATTGAGCCTGGAGATAGAACGAGGAGAGAGAAGAGAAGAAGAGGAGAGGAAGAGCGGAGTAGAAGAAGCCATTAGAGGAGATGAAATGATAAATTGAGACAAGTAAAATTATAGTAAGGAAAATTTATCATTTATTTACTCGGGTAAAAAAAATAATGAGAAAAAAAGGGGCATTCCGAGAATTGAACTCGGGACCTCTCGCACCCAAAGCGAGAATCATACCACTAGACCAAACAATAATGCTATTGTAAGCATTTGGTTGTAACTGTAGTATTACTCCCAAACAAGACCAAATGCCCAGTAGATATCCATTTGCATATTGCACAACTTTTAGTTGTTTTTTAACCAAAAATAAATAGTTACATTAAGTAGGAAATTCAGGTCAATACAATGGGATACAGGCAAAGGGTCACAGAGGGCATCGGCGATGTTGAGGCTTCATGCTAGTGTCCTGCATAATCCAAGTTCAATTTAAGGTTCAAGGTGATGGAAACGGGTCCATCTTCACGATGGACCATAGAAATCGGTCATCCATGGTTGGGTTCGACTATGTACTTAGCCATTTACTGGGTACAGTTTCTCTAAAAAATTCAGTTTCGGGAGACTGGTTTGGATGTGTTGCAGTCATTATTAGACTCGGTCTTCAATACGAAGTTGTAGAGAAAAAATTCTCTTTAATCTAGGCTTTGAACTATGGCATTTGAAGGTGTATTGAAGAAGTTATAACTATGAAGTAGCTGACCTGCTTATATCATGCATGCATGCAACATTGATGCTTTGTCTTCTCCATGCGTTGGAAAATGGAAGGACTGATCTTGGAAGCTGAAATGGCTGCGGCACAACCTCATAAATAGTGGAGAGGTGATGAAGGTTGGAACAAGAAGAACAACACACAACAAAAGCTATTGTAATCCTTGCACTTGTCACTACTAAAATAACCCCTTTTAGCGACGTCAGAATACGTCGCTAAAAAAGGAAAATCCGTCGCTAATTTCTATTAGCGACGGAAATTGGATGTCGCGTATAGGCTTGTCGCAGATTACAATTTCGTCGCAGTTCGTCGCTATTTGCGACGTCACGTTTAGTGTCGCTAGACGTCGCAAATTCGCGACAGATAGCGACGTAAGAATACGTCGCCACTATAGCGACGTAGGGCAACCACTTAGTGACGCCATCAACTTTATATATGATGACATGGCATGACAGCCACATCAGCATTTTAGCGACGCCTAGCGACAATTTTAGCGACGTCAGCTCTCAGGTTGGCGACGTATAGCGACGTGTACTTTCCGTCGCAGAACGTCGCAGATTTTATAAAAAAAATTAAAAAAATATAATTGTTATTTTTGTTATGCTGTGTGTCTGTGTTTACAGTGTGTGAAGTGCAGTATTCGAACCATCGACAGTTTCGCTTACTGTTCTATGTTTTATTTTGAATAGAAAGAGCAACAGTTCAGGATGCACTTCTCAGAGCTTCCTCTTCACGTCCTTCACCTTCTCGGGATCCTTTACGACATCCGAGAAAGTGAAGGACGTGAAAATGAAGCTCTCAGAAGTACACCATGAACTGTTGCTCTTTCTATCCAAGATAAAGCATACAACAGTAATCGAAACTGTCGATGGTTCCGAACACTGTATTTCACATTCAGTGTAAACACAGACACATCATCACAAAAATACACATTATATTTTTTTAAAATTTGGGCAGCACCTCCTTTGTATATCAGATCATCGTTATAACCCAGCATAGGTATATTTGTCATCCCCATCGCAGATATCATCACAATTAACAGTCTCCCATCATAACAGTCTATAACTAATAGATGAATAACAGTCTCCCATCATAACAGTCTACAACTAAAATCATACATGTACTCAATAAAAATACCAACAAATTAAATATCACAAACATACATGTCCAACAAACATACATGTCCAACAGAGTCAAATAATAATGAAAATCAGTGTACAGAACGGTCAATGGGCCCATAGGGCCAATAAATACAAAGATGATAAAAAAATCTACTGGATCACTAAGGACCCCTGCCGCGCTTCTGGGATAGCATGTACTCATACTGCTCCTGTGTGAGTGCACCGTAGGGGCGGTAGGAGGCAGTGCAATGTCTGGAGTCGACGCCGTCGATGGACCGGGAGGACGTATCTGCTCCAGCTCTCGCATTCGCTCACCATGCGCAGCAAGGGTACTCACTATCCTCTCAGTACTCTCCTCAAGTGAAGCCGATACCTAAGTGAGTGAGGCAGACATGGTCCTCTGCGAATGGTCCAGCTCAACCTGTCTACGCTCTGTGCACTGCGTAGACTCGGTGAGCGTGTGCAAGCTGGCTGCTGTAGCCTGCTGCAGACTCATCGACTCTGTATACTGCGCTCGACCACATCAAATCGTCCGGTGATCATCGGAGGGTCGGATCGTCGCTCTGCGGTAAGGTGATCAGAAATCTGCTGCTGCAACTCGCGACGCAGCTCGTCGATCTGACGACGAATATCCTGAGCTCGTGACGACGCCTGCGAAGCGGAGATGCGTACTGACAGAGGGGGCCGGGATGACTCCGAAGCCAAATACGCGTCGTAGGATCCTGTACCGTAGTACGTACCCTTCTGAAGACCGCCAACGACGGTCATCCAGAGGTCGTCCGACGATGGAGCTGTAGGCGGCTGGAAGGAAGTACCAGTCCCTCTGCTGGCGTACTAGCAGCAGCAGCCGCCTCCTCCTGTAGCCGAACAAACTCGGCCTAGAACATGTTTGCTAACGTGTAAGTGTTTGCTAAAGTCTATATTGATATATTTTCCTATTTTCTAAATTATAGTAAATTAATATAAAGAATAGAACATATGCCTGCGTCGCCCTCTCGTCAATGAACTCCCCAGCCCTCCGAGGGTGACTAGGAAGACGGTCACCATGTTCGGGTCCTCACCCTGTTTTACCTGTTAAAATATATTATCTATTATTAGTATTAAACATTCTATCGAACTATATATAAATTAATGTTCATCATAGGAAACGTACCAGATGACGAAAATGCTCCGTCATTGGAATGGAGACACCACACCACTTACCGGCGCTCGACTGCGCCACCTTGGCCTTGTCAGACCGCCCCTGGTACCTGGGCTCGCTGAATCTAGCCTTCATCGCAGTCCACTGCTCTGGCGTGATCCAACCATGGATCGGCTGTCCGGAGCGATCACGAGACTTCTGGTCGTGGATCGCATCACGGATGAGCTTGCCTGCGACGACAGAAAATTGGCCCTCGATCTTCGTCGTCCGGTGTGATGGATAGAAATAGGTCCTCTACAAGAAGTAAAATAGAAAAGTTGTATAATATACATAAATGATTATTAAAATTTAAAAATAATAAATTTTTACCTTGAAGTGGGCGAACCAAAAGGCCTTCCTATCTGCGGGAGCATCTGAGTAGTTAATCCAAGGCCCACCATAGTTCTGCCTCAGAAATACCCCCAGCTGTCTATGTACTGCAGAAGGTCGATATCTATACAATAATAATTTTTATGAATATATATGTACATATAATCATTTGAGAAATATATATTAATTAATTAACTTACTTCGTAGGCCCGTCCGTCCAAATCTCCATACGCGTCTCGCCCGGGGGAGCGCATGGAGGGTCGCTCTCACCTCCTGCCTGGGCAGGATCAGTCTGATCGCCGTCCTCCATATGCTCGACGTCGGCTCCCCCCATGGAGCCGTCGGGAGAAGGAATGCTGGACGCAGGATCAGGGATGCTGGACGCGGAATCAGGAACGCTGGACGACGAGGAGGAGTCGCCAACCTGCTGGAACTGCCCTGTCCCGGTAATGGACCGGGAACAGAACGGTACAATGGCATACTCGAAGATGAGGATGAGGGTACGAAATCTCCATCCCGAGCCCGAGGCTGACGGGACTGCCTAATATAAAATCCTCCGCGTCGTCCAGATGGTCTAGTCATACCTGATAATAAACATATGACTAAAACAAGTAGTAATTCATATCCAATTTGGAAATAATTCTGCAAAGATGGACACACATTATCCAATAGGCACAAATTCGTATATTATGTCTTATTATAGGAACACATTAGTAACGAATAGTTACTAATAACAATGATATGCAATCTAGGTCAAACTAGTTGTATTAAGTCAAACAAAGTCAAACAAGGTCAAGCTAAGTCAAACAAAGTCAAACAAGATCAAACTAGGTCAAGGGTTGACATATAGTTGACTTTGTCAACTTTAGTCTAATCTAGGTCAGATATTGACTCTACTTGACTTTCAGTCAAATAGTCAACCTTGGTCAAACAAGGTCAAATCTAAGTCAAATATTCTATTTCTAGTCATTACCTACGAAGGTACCCTTTACCTTATCGCTATTGGTATCCCAATACCAATACCTTAAGTTGGAATCTCAATATCTTAGTCTAGGTAACTAATACCTTAACATCCACTTTACCTTAGATACTAGATAATACCATATCCTAGTAATATCCTACCCTTAGGCTAGTAGATAACTTAGTCCCTTAGGCTAATAGATATGACTATCTACCTTAGGCTAGTATCTATCCACCTGCCTTAACATCATACCTATTACCTTAGAAAGGAGGGTGATTGCTTAATTCATCCTCAAATGTAGGTTTACTTTTTTTCATGTTCTAACATTTATCCACCTGCCTTAACATCATACCCATTACCTTAGGCTAGTATCTATCCACCTGTCTTAACTCAATACCTTTTTTTTCATGTTCTAACATTTATCCTCAAATGTACGAGACAAAAGAAATGAGGGGATGATTGCTTAATTCATCAATTAGATTAAAAAAGGCATGATAGTTAGGCAGCTGTCATGACTTTGGTCGGTTATGTTAGTTATAGTATGGGGGAATGGTTGAATAAAATGATATGGAAAGTGATTGGGGGAGGGGCTGATAGCTCACTGCTATGCAAACAGAACAGGACAACAAGTGCCCTGCTACTGCTGCTGCATTCATAGAATGCAGGTGCTGCATTCTACAGCTACTGCTGCTGCATTATATGCAGTCCCCTGTGGGGACTGCTGCTGCTGTCGAGGGATTACATGCTGCTGCCACAGGCAGCAGCTCTCTTTCCTGCCTCACTCTCTCTAACACACTCTCACAATAAATTTCACTCACAACCAACCATCAAAATATCTCGTGTCCGTGTGTGTCTAGATAGCTAGGGCTAGGGTTAGGGTTTACCTGAAGAGGGCGGCTCGGTTGGAGGATGGAGGCGGCGAGGAGGGTGGCTTCGTCGGAGGAGGGAGGCGGCGAGGAGGGTGGCTTCGTCGGAGTAGGAAGGCAGCAAGGAAGGAGACTTCGTCGAAGAAGGGAGGCTGGTCTCCGGAGGGAGGGGTCAGCGGGCGAGCGGGGTCGCCGGGGGGAGAAGGGGAGGGTGTCGCCGGAGGGAGGGGTCGCCGGAGGGGAGGGTTCGTCGGGGGGGAGAGGGGAGAGGGGGATCGAGCGGGAACAAAATATTTTGGGTAAAAAATTGTGATTTCGATCGGGCCAGTAACCCTATATGAAATACGTCAGCGACATAAAAATTTTACATCGCAATACGCCGCAATACAACGACGTAAAAAAATATCCGTCGCAGAACGTCACCATTCAGAAACGTAATAAACGCTACGTCGCTACACAGCGACGGTCAGCGACGTGTAACACTAGGAGTCGCTATAATCAATTTTCGGCGACGGATTTTTCTGCCGTCGCTAATATACGTCGCTATTCTAGCAGATTTTAGTAGTGTGTAATCCACCTCAAGTGAGTTTGTGAGAGAAAATAATCCTCAAATTAAGTTGCACCAGCTTGAGAGGAGAGTCCTTTGTAATCTTTATTTGATTATAGTGAAAACGGTAAAGAATGGCGGGTGATGACGTAGGCTCAAATTGAGCTGAACATCAGTAAATCTTGTGTGTACGATCTTAAAATTTATTTTCTCTTTTATTTTTATTTTATTCTCATCACAAAGACGAGAAACGTCTTATTTTTTCCAACACAAGATGCATATAGAGATTCTCCAAAAAAAAGTAGGTGTACTATAGCGTGCATGGAGATACTCTCCAATAAGGGTGAACATTATTTCGTTTTGGACTGAGAATTGAATCTACATGAACCGAATAAGTAATTTGGTTCGGTTTTATTTTTGAAAATTCTCAAAAAAATTTAGTTTTAGGTTTCGATGTTGTTTCAAAAATCGAAAGCCGATTAAGACTTGCGCAATTTATAATTATCCTCAATTATATATATTTTGATTAAAAATGTATCTATTTTTGTATATTTTTGAAAAAGTAAAAATATTATGTATGTGATTTAAAGTCTAACTTTGAAAATTTAATAACTAATCTAATTTTGGATTCAACTTTAAAATACAACTATAAAATTATATTTTTAATATAATTTAATCACAATTTTAACTTTGGATCTGGTCCATTAAATAATAAAATAACCTAATCGAACAAATCGAATAAACCGAATTGATTAGCGGTTCAGCTTTGATTTCAGTTATGGCTAATTTCGGTTCGGTTTTAGATATTTAGAAGTTCGATTTATTCGATTTTGATTATTCGATTCCGTTGAAACCGAATAAATTGAACCTTATACCGACTCTCCAAGTCCAGTCCCCAAATACTGCATTAGCATGAGCCTCCTTGCAACACTAGACTTATTCTTTAATGCTGATTAAAGCTACTTTGGATTGCAGTTAGGGAGTCCATGTTGGTATCGGACACGCCCTACAAGCGCTCCGTTATCGTGAGTCTGAAATATAGTCGCAGCGAAAACTTAGGCCAATCCACTTGAGATAACCAACCTTCGTCTAACGAACGCTAAGCATAGATAATGCCACGCCACAGTCCCAAAATACGTATGTTGGCCCATTGGTCATAGTCACACCTGATTTGGTAACAACATAAACTTTGGTTGATACGCAAATAATACTCAGCTATAGGTACAAACGCAGAACGTCTACTTCCACACTGCTACCAGTCATCTTCGTCAAACAGATTGTGGATGCTGATCAAGACAACTTTTCATACTTTATTCTGTATTTTACACTTATTGAGTCTAAAAAAATGTCGGTCGATCGGATTGGCAACTAGCTATGCTACTAAAGTCTACTTTCAAAATAGTCTACCTATCCATAAAAAGTATCCTAGTCCACATTCTATAGTAGCCAAAAGTCCAATTCTTAAAGAACCAAAAAGTCCATCTTCATTAAGAACTCAAACTGGTTAGAAAACTAACCATCCGAGTTCGACCCAAGTTCGGACCGAGTTCGGTCAAGTAGTTCCTGAAGTTCAGTGGTCTTCCTGAAGATATGCAACCAACGTTCGAATTATGAAATATATGCACCAAAATTAATGTCGAGTTCGATTCCAAAAAATGCTATACATAGAAGAGAAATTCTCATTCCAATTCATTCTTCTATTATCCATCTATTCAGAGCATTAAAAGAGCTTTACATTTTCATATCTAGCCTTTTACGATTCCTGGCTAAGCCAAGTGCGATTTCGGTTCGATGTAGAGTTTGGTTTGAGTTGTAAAGAAGATTTTCTAAAAACGTTACAGTTTTCAAATTTTGTCTTGTTGAAGTTGCGAGTCCTTCGGATAAAAACTCGTGATTGTAAGGAGCTGCAAGCGCTTCGGATTTAAAGCTTGTGCGATAGTGGATTAACTTCGCACAAGAGTAATCGTGACTGGAGTAGTCCTCTCAAAGAAAAACCAGTATACATCATTGTAACATGAGTTTTGTTTTTCTGATGCTCTTTAAATTACCTATTTTATCTCTTTATAGTTTGGTATCATCTGCCTAACACTTATCATCTGTGACACTACTGTAGGTCCTAAAAATCAAGTTGCACCCATCAACAAAGTCATGAAAATCAAATTATTCATCCTTCAAGTGAACTGCGCAGAAGACAGATTGCACAACGATTCGATTGTGCAGGCTGAACTGCGTACTCATCCAAGTACACGAGCTGACGTGGCCTCGTCATCATTACCTGACAGAGAATCAGATCTTCTGACAACTGACAGCACGGAGAACGAGAAAACTGTTCGTTTATCGTGAAGTACAGCACTCGAGGACAGCTGTACATGCAGCGCAATCTGCCAGACTCTCTGCAGCGCAGTCCATCCCAGCGCGGTCCATCCCAGTGCAATCCGAAGCCAGCGCAATTCAGGTGGCGCACTTTATCAAGATAACTGACAAAATACACGTGGCCTTCATGCCATCAATTACTCACCATGTGGCAACCGTCTGTACACGATCAAGCGTATTTCAATCAAATAATGCCACACGTCACATACAGATGGTCCACGATCGAGTAACTGCCTGCGCAGTTCATTGCCTGCGCAATTCAAAGTGTGTGCAATCCAACCTGCGCAAGTCAGAATAACTAAAAAGTAGTTATTTCTAGAACTCTATAAATAGAGTTTTAAGTCCTTCCTAGAGGGGATCACACACACACACACAGAGATCAGAATCATCACCAGAGATCAGGAGTTCTTGCCAAAGTGCTGCTGCAATCTTCAGAGGCTACCGTCTTCAAAGTTCACATCGTCCAAGGGATAAAGCGATCGTCATTCATATCGGATTCCTATAGTTGTACTTTTCCAGAATTCTTGTAATCTTTTTACAAAGTTTGTTGAAATAAAGATCAACTTTTGTTTTTGCAAACAAAATGGCGACTCTGCTGGGGACGACTTTTTCCTCCAACGAGGAAGTGACAACCTCAATGTGACGTTGCGTCTATCGGAAAGACGCAGAAGAACGCTGGTTGTGAAGGTCAACCAGACGGCCTACGAGGCGATGATCAACTCCAGGACCACCCCTCGCACTGCAATAACTTCTTGCCACGAGTAAAGTGCGCCCAGTGTGGGTCCCTAAGACTGCTGCGCAGTCCACTACTTCTGCTGCTCAGCCTGCTGCACAGTCTACTGCCTCTGTTTCCAAGGCTGCTGTCTCTGTTGTGCAGTCTACTACTACTGTTCATGCGCAGTGTGCTGCTTCCCTTGCCAGTGCACAATATACTTCCTATGCTACTCTGTCAAAGTACAAGACTTCTATTCCCCTAGCGCAGTTGGCTACCACTTTGCCTGCACAATCCATCACTCCAGCAACCAGAGTGCAACACAAACACTCTGGCAACAAGACTCCTGCTGCGCAAGCCACTGTGACTGAGTCCAGAAGACTTTCTGCCAGAGTTACTCATGCGCAACCTGCTAGTGCGCCATCAACCCATGCGCAAACTGTGCCAGCACAGTCTAAAAGAGATGGCCCTTTGGCTAATCTCTCCTCTTCCTACAGCAAGGGGAAAAGCTCTGCTCCTCCTCTCAAGCACCCTGTTGCTCCTGCGCAATCCACTGGGGGTAGTCTTTTGGCTATTCCTCTTTCTCCTCAGAACAAAGGAAAAGGCCTTTTGGTCTTTTCTCAAACTTCTTCGTCCCACGACTTGGAAGACAACAGAGGGAAACGCTCTTTAGCTAACCCTTCTTCACAAAACAAAGGAAAAGGCCCTTTAGTCTTTTCTCAGTCTTCCTCGATTTTTATCATAGAAGATTAATCTGAACGTGCTCCGGCACCAGTCAGTACAAGAACTCTTTCGAATAAGGGTTCTTCTTCCCTCAATGTCAAAAGAACTTGTACTAATCAAAAGGTATTCTGCCGACCCCGGTAGCAGAGTTCCAAGATCTCCCAACTCTCAAGATATCCCGTTCAAAATAGGGAAAATTGCTGGTGTCTCAGACAGAAATCCCTGGGAGTGAGTTTGCTGATCTAAGAACTTATCTCAATCGACCAACTTCGGTGAAACGAAAACAGCCAATGCCGAAGACCAACCAGCATCAAAGGTAAGCTTCCAGGATCAAAAATCCTGACACCTATGCTAATGAAGTGAGCACTTCCCTGTATACTCAGGGGACAAAATATTTGAAGAACCGGAACCATGTTCCGAATGTTGTTAAAGAACACATCCCTCGGACTTCTTCTCGTCCTGTCGTTGTTCCTGACCTCCGAGAGCATCTCAAGCAAAAGCGGGACAACATATCGACACCTCCAGTTCAACCATCTGATCATTATTGTAATCACAAAGTCATCATCAAGTGTTGTTGTCAGACAACCAGACGATCTGTCTTCGACCGTTTGAACTTTTCAAACTCTGAACCTATGTCAGAAGATGAAGACGAAATTTTGTACGCTTCTGTCAACATAACTTCCAGAGATGCTGGGGGTAGAAAGTGCTCCAAGCACGGCAAGCTTCGCAAGTCAAGCCAGCGATATTTGAATCTACTCCAAGAATCTTCTGAAGGAGTATTCCAACATACCCGATCCTGAAGCCGAGACACAATCGATCAAAGGAATCTTCAAGATCCTTCCGGTCATCTTCCTCTTTCTCTCACTCAGGAGATGATTCCTTCTCCGACTACGATGCATACAGTGAAAGTTCGGACAGACAGTGTCCTCCACTGTACCTAGAGAAGTGACAGCTTATGTTGTCACTGAAGATCCCGATGCTTCCAGTTCAGCTAGTCAAGAACAACGAATAGCTGCACTAGAAGATAAGCTGAAGACCATGGCTGAAATGGTCGCAAGTATGCATTCTATTATCGTGGCCCAGCATACGGTACCACCGACCGTACCTCTTGCAAATCCTGAAATCATAGCATCGTTGGTACCTGTCAATACAGGGCTGGGGGTGGCATCTCCTCAATTATCCCCTGTACAGATCCAACCTACACCCAGTCAGTCAGGTGCTGGGGGTAGTGCTTATCACGCTGTTCCTCCCCCTAACACTGTGATTCAGCCTGCTCCTTCTATATCAGTGGAAGATGCCAATGAAGCTGTCAAGCTTCTACGCACTCAGTTTGAAGCTTTCAAAGAGAAGGACAACTTGCAGAGGTTGGGGATCAAGCAACCTTATCCAGTTGAATGGAAGGAAGTCCCATTTCCCCCTAAATACAAAATCCCAACAATTTCCCTGTTTGATGGTAGCACTTCTCCCAGTCAGTTCATTAACCACTTTGAGGTTATGACTGTCCAACTTCAGCCAAATGATGCTCTTCTTACCAGGGTATTCGTCGGTTGTTTTAGCCGGCGTAGCATATGATTGGTACAGAAGCTTGCCCGATGGCTGTATCACCTCCTTCTCTGGCCTAAAACAAATCTTCTTGGAACGATTCTATGAGAGGATCAATGACATGACCATGTCAGCCCTCAATAAAATTAAACAAAGACAATGAAACTGCTGAGAGTTTCATTGAAAGGTTCCACCGGGAAGCTTAAAAAATGCCTCCTGGAACTCCAGCCGCTGTCACCATAGACACCTGCAGGGCAAATCTTTTGCCTATTATTAGCATGTGGACAGGATCTACTCAGTTCCAAGACTGGCCATCTTTCATTGTCAATGCTAAAGCAGCTGAAGTTAGTGCTGACAAGTTCTGTCACGCCCCAGAACCAGAATACTGGAGAGCGGGGCAGACACAGCCAGCTACGTATATTGAAATAGAATACATCTCAACTATACGGTCACGGCTGTCTGGATATGAGGGTTTACTACAAGCCAGCAGTCTCTTAAGGTCAAGCCTATTGTCTCAATCTCAAGCAATAACAGAGTTACAAGATATTAGAGCATCAAATATATATATATAAGGCGTCCCAAATATTACATATTGGATGATCATGAAGCTAGTCGTACAAAATGATAGGACTAGCAAGAGTTCAGTCATACATGATCAACCCTAGGATTGTTAATCATGTTTACAGCCCGTAGGCAGACAGTAAGTAAATGCATCGAGCTAACAGGTGCTCGTCGGCTAAACGCCTCAAAAGAATAAATTTACATATAAGTGGGTAAAACAAAAAGGGGAAAACCCACTCGTAGCCCGGGTTCCGTCTAGTTGTCACCATTGGACGGGAAGCTTGGTAGATCCTCGGGAGCTGCTCCGAAATCTGGCCACACAAACCAGCTGGGTCAAACCCAGAAAGAGCAAGTGCCACAAAGGAGGCCACAAATAAGAACAAAAGCCAGCATATCAGAATATAAGAATAAAGGAAAGTACAAGTAATAAAAGTACACAGGGCGATAAACGACTAGGGACGTGGAACCATTCCGGGAGCCAGGTTACAATCCTTAAACCAAACAAGGACCGGGATTGTACCCCTTCGCCTGAATAGCTCACTGTCCCTACCCATTTATCGTTAAGAATAGCAAAACAAACATGCTCAGGAGATAGCAGGTACTGGAGCTAGACAAGACTTAGACAAGGCTGGACACCATCCATTCACAATCGGCAAGCAAGTACTACGGCTTACTACTTTAACTAACTAGGGTTATCACAAGCCTAATTACTAACAAGATGCAAGTGAGAAACTCCCAGTCCCAAGCCCTGCAGACCATCCAGTTATCCTTCCGCGGGTTGAGAGTTATAGGTGGGTACATCGCCCAGGAAACGATATACCCTTAGGTGACTTAGAGGGTGCAACACATGACAGTGTGCTGGAAATGTGCTCTACTCGTCGGCAAGCTACAAGTCCATTAAAGCGCCCAGATAACGAGATTGCCTGTGACTGGGAATTCTCCATGTTCTAGTTTGATCTAATAATCAGCCTAATCCAATTTAGCGCGAGTTCCTGGCCGTGGTACCCAGGAAGTCACGTCCTAGACATGATGCAAGACAAGACAAGTGAATTGTGCAAACAAGCAAGCAGGAACACCCACGGTGCCAAGGCAAGTCAAGTCAAGTTATCAAGTCAAGTCAAGTCAGGAGTGCGCCGCCACGGGCCACTATCAAGTTATCAGGATAAACCATGTCAGGGTACTTGTCAGGAGTGCGCCACGACGGGCCACTATCAAGTCAGGTTGGTCATGTCAGGAGTGCACCACTACGGGTCACTGTCATGTTATACTAGTTCCTTGTCATACCAGGCCATGTACAATAGTCATTCCAAACATATTAAGCAAAATCAAGTTCATGCCAAAGGCGTAAGGATATAAAATGGGCGTAAAATACCTAATAAAATACTAATATAAAATGGACTATAGAAGAGCCAAGATCAAGAAATAACAAATTCATCGTAGACAAGTAGGTTGTACAGGGTATATACTGCGCAGGGTGCCAAGTGCGCAGGGTGAGCTGCGCAGGGTACCAACTGCGCAGGGTGCCAAGTGCGCAGGGGCAGATGGCGCACAGATAGATTGCGCAGACGGTAGACTGCGCAGGAGTGAACTGCGCAGGAGTTGGTTGCGCAGAGATGGATTGCGCAATGGTTGATTGCGCAGGGTTACTTTGTGCATGGCTGGCTTGCGCATGGCTGGCCTGCGCCAGCGCAATCCAGCGCAGCGCAAAGCACTGGCCAAGGATCTTGCGCAAATGGCCATGCGCTAAAGAGCACAGGTCAGGGTGCGCAAATGGCCTTGCACTAAAGAGCGCAGGCCAGGGAATAGTGCGCAATCGGCCAGATGCTAAAAAGCAGTGGCCGAGAGCTCCACCATGGCTGAACTCTCAAGAACACCAAGAACACCAAGTTCAAATCTTCATAACTTAGCCAAATCAAAACCAAATTTAGATTTTCAAAGTTCTAACTTGAGTAAAATTGAATTCTCTTCCACATGGAAGCATCAAAACAAGCTAAAATCAAAGTTTAATAGATCAAAACCAAGGAATTCCGAAAATAACTAAAACTTAGATCTAGAACAATGGAGTCTCCAAATCACAAAATTCCAAGTTCTAATGTTGTTCTCCATGTCCTAATCTAGCTAATGAACAAATAAATGTGGTGCTTATTTAATGGCAAGATGCACTTACCTATAGGTGTGGGTGGAGGAAGAAGAAGAAGAAATTAATGAAGAAATTATGGAGGAGAGAGAAGTAGGTGGGTTATAATGAGGGTGTTGTGGTGGAATGGGGGTGGAGTGTAGGCTTATGGTGTTCCATGCATGTTGAACCAAACCAAACCAAACCAAACATTCTCCACAAAATAAAACCAAGCCATGGTTAAAACCTGCTTGCAAGAATCAAAAGACCACATGTCCAGGAAAATAAAAATACGTGCCAAAATCAAATACGAGCATAATACGAAATACGAAAAATTGAGGGTGACAACTCTACCCACCTTCAAGGAATTCCATCCTTGGAATTTAATCAAGGAGCTAGAGATTGCCACGACAAGCCATACTAAGCACAGACAAGCTACACTAAGCAGTTCAATCATACAATCATACAATGCAAGCAAGGAAGGGAAAGCGTAAGGCATAAGAAAGACATTATACCTCACGAGTCAAACAGGTAGGGATATCGCGATCGGATGTCGTCCTCACGCTCCCACGTTGACTCACCTAGAGAGTGATGACCCCAAGCAACACGGACTAAGTTAATAGTCTTGTTCTTGAGCGTCTTTTCTCTCCGGTCCAATATAGACACGGGCCTCTCCTCATACGAAAGGTTGGTACCAACAACCAATTCCGAATGATCTAGGATATGGCTCGGGTCCGGGATTATACCGTCTTAATTGGGATACATGGAATACATCATGTACCTCACTTAGCGACGACGGAAGAGCGAGACGATAGGACACATCGCCTACTCGCTCCAGAATATCGAACGGCCCTATATACCTAGGACTAAGCTTTCCCCGTACGCCAAAACGAATGACACCGCGGGTAGGCGAGATCCTAAGAAATACATGGTCGCCGACGGCAAATTCTAAGGGACGCCGATGAGCATCGGCCCAATGGCGCTGGCGATCCTGAGCAACTCGGAGGTGATCTCTGTAGTGCCCCGCTCCGCGAAGGCACTAGATAAACAGAAAGATCGGATTGCTGGCTCTGCAACAGAAGACGATTAATCTGGATGAGTGGACAAAGACTCATTTTATGATTCGCTTACGCCTTAAGAATCTGAGTTTTTGATTGAATGCTTTTGTTAATAACAAGACTGTAATCTTGAGTATGCTTAAAGAGAACCTGCCCCTGTCTGCTAAGAAAAGAGATCTGTATCCTGCCTGAAAAGAAGATGGAATTGTTTATGACTTGCTCGATATATGCATGATTCATTTGATATCGCATGCGCATTGGGGAATCCACTTAGTGACGAGCTGAACCCTAGAGAGTCACAGCGGCTAGCGACAAGCTGAACCCATGAGAGTCACAGCGGTTAGCGACGAGCTGAACCCAAGAGCGTCACAGCGGCTAGCGACGAGCTGAACCCATGCGAGTCACAGCGGTTAGCGACGAGCTGAACCCGTGGGAGGCACAGCGGCTAAGATGGAAATGATTGTGGCTTTTCAAAGATGTGTTTTCAAAAGAATGTAAACTGACTAATGCATTCATGAAATGAATCTAGGTAAAGAGTAGCAAGATCACATCACAAGAAAATGTTTTCTCACTAAATGAACAGTGATCGTTTCAGAAAAATGTAGCTCCTTTGTTCACAATTCACCAGTATGCTGATATACTGACCCATCATCAGTCTGCATGCAGGTGCACTATGCATCGAGAAGGATAGTCCGAAGCGATAGCCCGTGCCTCATCCTCAGGAGCCAGAAATCAGAAGAGATGCCAAGAGATGACATCTGTACAAGAGTTTGGTTTTGTATATAAAAGGATGTAATGTATGGGAACGGGATCATTGTAATCTGTAAAGTTCTGAGAGAATGTAATATTGTATCAGAGAGAATCGAGAGCTTGTAATCTGTTCAAATGAAATCAATAAAGAGAATTGTTTCTTGTTACCATTGTGTTCAATACTTGTATTCTGAAATATGCCCGCTGCTGCTTCAATTATCTGCGATACGTTCCGCTGCGTATTGTCAAATTTGTCTATCTTGTCTTGTTCCAGGTCTTGGCCTTGTGCAAGCACAACTTAGGCTTGCACGGCATCACGCCTTAGCGAGGACGAACGGTCCCAAAGAGCCCGAAGCGATGACGAAAGGGACTCTGCGGGATCGGGGCGTGACAGAATGGTATCAGAGCAACACGATCCTCTGGCCAATTTTGATTCAATTGAATTTGTACATGTCTTCTGATTGAAATTCTGTTGCCTACTCGATATCAATAATGAGATGAACGTTCCATACAAAAAGTCCATAAATATTTTATGATGGTGAAGGATGAGGACTATCGCTGCTAAGGATATCGTAAGTTTCTCCTTAAGTTTCGAGGACGAAACTTCTTTTCGGTGGGTAATTATGTAGTGCCCCGCTCCGCGAAGGCACTAGATAAACAGAAAGATCGGATTGCTGGCTCTGCAACAGAAGACGATTAATCTGGGTGAGTGGACAAAGACTCATTTTATGATTCGCTTACGCCTTAAGAATCTGAGTTTTTGATTGAATGCTTTTGTTAATAACAAGACTGTAATCTTGAGTATGCTTAAAAGAGAACCTGCCCCTGTCTGCTAAGAAAAGAGATCTGTATCCTGCCTGAAAAGAAGATGGAATTGTTTATGACTTGCTCGATATATGCATGATTCATTTGATATCGCATGCGCATTGGGGAATCCACTTAGTGACGAGCTGAACCCTAGAGAGTCACAGCGGCTAGCGACAAGCTGAACCCATGAGAGTCACAGCGGTTAGCGACGAGCTGAACCCAAGAGCGTCACAGCGGCTAGCGACGAGCTGAACCCATGCGAGTCACAGCGGTTAGCGACGAGCTGAACCCGTGGAAGGCACAGCGGCTAAGATGGAAATGATTGTGGCTTTTCAAAGATGTGTTTTCAAAAGAATGTAAACTGACTAATGCATTCATGAAATGAATCTAGGTAAAGAGTAGCAAGATCACATCACAAGAAAATGTTTTCTCACTAAATGAACAGTGATCGTTTCAGAAAAATGTAGCTCCTTTGTTCACAATTCACCAGTATGCTGATATACTGACCCATCATCAGTCTGCATGCAGGTGCACTATGCATCGAGAAGGATAGTCCGAAGCGATAGCCCGTGCCTCATCCTCAGGAGCCAGAAATCAGAAGAGATGCCAAGAGATGACATCTGTACAAGAGTTTGGTTTTGTATATAAAAGGATGTAATGTATGGGAACGGGATCATTGTAATCTGTAAAGTTCTGAGAGAATGTAATATTGTATCAGAGAGAATCGAGAGCTTGTAATCTGTTCAAATGAAATCAATAAAGAGAATTGTTTCTTGTTACCATTGTGTTCAATACTTGTATTCTGAAATATGCCCGCTGCTGCTTCAATTATCTGCGATACGTTCCGCTGCGTATTGTCAAATTTGTCTATCTTGTCTTGTTCCAGGTCTTGGCCTTGTGCAAGCACAACTTAGGCTTGCACGGCATCACGCCTTAGCGAGGACGAACGGTCCCAAAGAGCCCGAAGCGAGGACGAAAGGGACTCTGCGGGATCGGGGCGTGACAATCTCTGACCTTCCTGACCACTTCAACCGTCTGAGAAATCAGTTCTGGACCGAGCATCTGCCTCTCTCCGACATCGTCCCATGCTAACGGAGATCTGCACTTCCTGCCATACAGAGCCTCGAAGGGTGCCATCTGGATACTGGCCTGGAAACTATTGTTGTACGAGAATTCCACCAGGTGCAGGTGATCCTCCCACGAACCACCAAAGTCAAGGGTACACGACCGCAACATATCTTCGAGAGTTTGTATAGTACGCTCTGACTGCCCATCTGTCTGCGGATGATACGCTGAGCTGAACTTGAGACGAGTCCCCAAACTTTGATGAAGACTGCGCCAGAAGTGCGATGTGAATCTCGTATCCCTGTCTGATACTATGCTGACTGGCACTCCGTGAAGTCGGACGATCTGCCTGAGATACATCTCTGCTAGCTGCGCCGTCGACTGTCCAACTCTAAATAGAAGAAAGTGTGCCACCTTGGTAAGCCTGTCTACAATGACCCAAATAGCATCTCTGCCTGCCGGAGATCTGGGTAACCCAGTCACGAAATCCATGGTGATGTGCTCCCATTTCCATTATGGGATCGGTAAAGGTTGAAGAAGTCCAGCTGGCCTCTGATGTTCAGCCTTGACCTGTTGGCAAACCAAACATCGAGAGACATACCGGGCTATCTCCTTCTTCATACCATTCCACCAAAAGTGTTGACGAATATCTCTGTACATCTTCGTGCCGCCTGGGTGAATGGAATACTACGAACTGTGAGCCTCTGCCATGACTTCCTGTCTGATATCTCCACTGGGTACACAAAGACGCGTGCCGTGTCGAAGTGTACCATCCTCATGAATACATAACTCTGGCCTTCTCCCTGCCTCGCACTCTGTTCTGAGGCGCTGAATCTTGGAATCTGTTAACTGTGCGGTCCGGATCCTCTCAACTATGGTGGACTGAATCTGTAGGCTGGCCATCAAGGCCACATTGAAAGGAAGAACTACTTCAATTCCCATCTGCTGAAGATCTGCCAATAGCTCTGGTTGCGCCGTCAAGAAATAAACTCCGGCTCTCCGGCTCAACGCATCTGCTACAATATTGGCCTTCCCTGGATGATACTGCAAATCTACATCGTAGTCCACAAGTAGCTCGAGCCATCTTCTCTGCCGCATATTAAGATCCTTCTGGGTGAAAACATACTTCAGGCTCTTATGATCAGTAAAGATCTCTACTCTGTCTCCGTACAAGTAGTGCCTCCACAACTTAAGTGCAAACACTACTGCTGCTAGCTCCAAGTCGTGGGTCGGGTAATTCTTCTCATGATCACGGAGTTGACGTGACGCATAAGCAATTACCTTCCCATGCTGCATCAAAACACATCCCAATCCTCTACCTGAAGCGTCACAATAAACTGTGAATCCTCCGGTCCCATCTGGAAGGGTGAGAATGGGAGCCGTTATCAAACCTCGCTTCAACTTCTCAAATGATTCCTGACACTCTGCTGTCCAAACGAACGGCACATCCTTGCGGGTCAACTGGGTCATCGACGCTGAAATCCTTGCAAAATCAGAGACAAACCGCCGGTAGTAGCCGGCCAATCCAAGAAAGCTGCGAACTTCTGCCACTGAGCTGGGTACTGGCCATGCCTCGATAGCCACAATTTTCTGGGGATCCACTTCCACTCCTCCTCTGGTAATGATGTGACCCAAGTAAGAAATGCGATCGAGCCAGAACTCGCATTTACTGAACTTGGCGTACAACTGATGCTCTCTGAGAATCTGAAGAACCACACGGAGATGCTGCTCGTGCTCTGCTTCACTCTTGCTGTAGACCAGGATGTCATCAAGGAACACTATCACAAACTGATCCAAGTAAGGCATGAAAATACGGTTCATGAGGTCCATGAACACTGCCGGCGCATTGGTCGCTCCAAAGGGCATAACTAGAAACTCCCAATGCCCGTACCTAGATCTGAACGCCGTCTTCGGGATGTCCTGCTCTCTGACTCTGATCTGGTGGTATCCTGACCGCAAGTCTATCTTCGAGAAAACTGAAGCCCCTTTGAGTTGATCAAACAAGTCATCTATCCTCGGGAGAGGGTATCTGTTCTTGATTGTCACTGAGTTCAAGGTACGATAATCAACACATAGCCTGGACGTACCATCCTTCTTTTTCACAAGAAGCATCGGGGCTCCCCAAGGCGATCCACTAGCACGAATGAATCCCTTGGTTCTGAGTTCTTCAATCATCTTGTACAAAATCTCCAACTCTGAAGGCGCCATTCTGTAGACTCGCTCTGATACTGGTGCTGTCCCGGGAATCAAGTCAATGGTGAACTCGATCTCCCGCTCTGGCGGCATCCCTGGAAGTTCCTCTGGGAAGACATCTGGAAACTCTTCAACTATCCGGGGCAACTGCACTGCTGCTACTGCCATCCGCAATACTGGAGGAGATTGCTCTACTGTGCCTCTGGAAAATGAAAACTCTGGCTCTCCGGGAATACTAAAGACAACTCTGCCAACATGGCAGTCTATCCTAGCATAATGGTTCCTCAACCAATCCATGCCTAGGACTACATCATAGTCTGCCATAGGGAACTCTATGAGCCTAGCGGGGAACTCTCTACCGCTAACTACGATCCGACACGAGGAAAACACTCGATCTACTCCCACAAGACCATTACCAGTAAGTATATTGAGCCTCACTGATAATGACTCGGGCTCCAATCCTATCCGTGTCGCGAATCGTGCAGACATGAATGAATGCGATGCACCAGAATCAAATAATACAGATGCTGGAAAGGTGTTGACGAGAATAGTACCTGCCACTACCTCACCTGGTGCAACTTCTTCTTCCATGGTCATCATCATAGCCTGACCTCTAGCTGCGGGTCCCCTCTGCTGGAATCCCCTCTGTCGGTTCTGTGCTGGAGCCTGGGTGAACTGCTGCTGGTTCTGCTGATGAAAGGCCTGGGCCTGGGGCGCCAATGGCCTTGGGTACTGCTGCTGCTGCTGCTGCTGCTGGACTGGAACTGGGGCTGGTCCTCTCACCGAAGAACTAGAAAGATTGGATGATGATGGACCTCCCCTATTCGGGCAGGTCCCTATCTGGTGATCTGCTCCTCCGCAAGCCAGGCACAATCCCTGTGCCCTACGACACTCTGCCACTACATGGCCCGGCTTCCCGCAATGAGAACATCCCACCGCGGAAGACTGCTTCTGCTTCTGCTGCTGGGATACGTCGGGGTTGAATGCTGAACCGACGTCACTGAGGCCGCCCGCCTCGGAGTTCCAATGGTTATACCCCTAGCTGCCGGGGCTGGAGCTGAAGATTGGTGCATCTGGTTGTGGGACCGCTTCCTGCCTCCGGTCCTGTCCACAATTCTCCGGGAGGTATACTCATGCCTCCTCGCTGCCTTCAATACTGCATCGAACGTCTGGTGCTCGAACTGCTCGACAGCCAATAATATTTCTAAGTGCAGCCCTTGCTGGAATCGCTGAGCCCTATCGAACTCGGTTGCCACCAAGGTGGGGGCGAACCTACTCAGCCTGGAAAACTCGGTCGCATAGCCATCGACCGTCCTGCCTCCTTGCTTCAAGTTGGTGAACCGGGTCTGCAGGTCATACCGTGCCACCGCATCGAAGTACTTTGTCTGGAATCTCTCTCTGAACGTCGCCCAAGTGACTGGTGCTGCTAACCCCATGGCCTGAGCTGCCCACCAATCGCGAGCCAAGTCTAGTAACTGTAGGCGTACCACCGCCACCTTCTCATTCTCAGGTGTCCTAGCTGCTTCCAGGACCACCTCGGTATCCTGAAGCCAAGCGTCTGCGGCAATCGCATCTTCACTGCCATCAAAGAAGGGAGGGTTCAAGTGCTTGAAACTGTTGGCCGCCTGATTCCCTTGGGGACCTCCTCGGTTTAGTGCATCATGAACTTCCTGGTGCAAGGCGTCGCCTCGACGATCTTGGGATGCGAGCAGTTCTCTGATAAGCCCTACCAAAGGCCCCTCATCCTGTCTAGCTGGTTGAACGGGCGGAACTGCCTGAACTGGAGGTTCCGAGCCTCCGGGAAGCATAACTCGGGAGGCTACTCCGGAGTGCTGAGCTTGATCTTCCTGGCGCTGGCGTGCTTGCCGAGCTTCCTCTGGCTGGTTGGCAGGTCCGGGAGTAGTGCCACTGAAGAAGACGACATAGGGAACAATAAGGAAAGGACCAGGGTAGATCAATGATACAAGCATGTGATCAGGTCAAGAATCTCAGGGATTTGAAGATACGAGCAGAGATCAAGGACGAATATTGATTGAGACATCTATTTGGTAAACCCTCACATTTCTTGAATGCCAAGACCTGCATGGGCCACCACTTAAACCGTGTCACGCCCCAGAACCAGAATACTGGAGAGCGGGGGCAGACACAGCCAGCTACGTATATTGAAATAGAATACATCTCAACTATACGGTCACGGCTGTCTGGATATGAGGGTTTACTACAAGCCAGCAGTCTCTTAAGGTCAAGCCTATTGTCTCAATCTCAAGCAATTAACAGAGTTACAAGATATTAGAGCATCAAATATATATATAAGGCGTCCCAAATATTACATATTGGATGATCATGAAGCTAGTCGTACAAAATGATAGGACTAGCAAGAGTTCAGTCATACATGATCAACCCTAGGATTTGTTAATCATGTTTACAGCCCGTAGGCAGACAGTAAGTAAATGCATCGAGCTAACAGGTGCTCGTCGGCTAAACGCCTCAAAAGAATAAATTTACATATAAGTGGGTGAAACAAAAAGGGGAAAACCCACTCGTAGCCCGGGTTCCGTCTAGTTGTCACCATTGGGCGGGAAGCTTGGTAGATCCTCGGGAGCTGCTCCGAAATCTGGCCACACAAAACCAGCTGGGTCAAACCCCAGAAAGAGCAAGTGCCACAAAGGAGGCCACAAATAAGAACAAAAGCCAGCATATCAGAATATAAGAATAAAGGAAAGTACAAGTAATAAAAGTACACAGGGCGATAAACGACTAGGGACGTGGAACCATTCCGGGAGCCAGGTTACAATCCTTAAACCAAACAAGGACCGGGATTGTACCCCTTCGCCTGAATAGCTCACTGTCCCTACCCATTTATCGTTAAGAATAGCAAAACAAACATGCTCAGGAGATAGCAGGTACTGGAGCTAGACAAGACTTAGACAAGGCTGGACACCATCCATTCACAATCGGCCAAGCAAGTACTACGGCTTACTACTTTAACTAACTAGGGTTATCACAAGCCTAATTACTAACAAGATGCAAGTGAGAAACTCCCAGTCCCAAGCCCTGCAGACCATCCAGTTATCCTTCCGCGGGTTGAGAGTTATAGGTGGGTACATCGCCCAGGAAACGATATACCCTTAGGTGACTTAGAGGGTGCAACACATGACAGTGTGCTGGAAATGTGCTCTACTCGTCGGCAAGCTACAAGTCCATTAAAGCGCCCAGATAACGAGATTGCCTGTGACTGGGAATTCTCCATGTTCTAGTTTGATCTAATAATCAGCCTAATCCAATTTAGCGCGAGTTCCTGGCCGTGGTACCCAGGAAGTCACGTCCTAGACATGATGCAAGACAAGACAAGTGAATTGTGCAAACAAGCAAGCAGGAACACCCACGGTGCCAAGGCAAGTCAAGTCAAGTTATCAAGTCAAGTCAAGTCAGGAGTGCGCCGCCACGGGCCACTATCAAGTTATCAGGATAAACCATGTCAGGGTACTTGTCAGGAGTGCGCCACGACGGGCCACTATCAAGTCAGGTTGGTCATGTCAGGAGTGCACCACTACGGGTCACTGTCATGTTATACTAGTTCCTTGTCATACCAGGCCATGTACAATAGTCATTCCAAACATATTAAGCAAAATCAAGTTCATGCCAAAAGGCGTAAGGATATAAAATGGGCGTAAAATACCTAATAAAATACTAATATAAAATGGACTATAGAAGAGCCAAGATCAAGAAATAACAAATTCATCGTAGACAAGTAGGTTGTGCAGGGTATATACTGTGCAGGGTGCCAAGTGCGCAGGGTGAGCTGCGCAGGGTACCAACTGCGCAGGGTGCCAAGTGCGCAGGGGCAGATGGCGCACAGATAGATTGCGCAGACGGTAGACTGCGCAGGAGTGAACTGCGCAGGAGTTGGTTGCGCAGAGATGGATTGCGCAATGGTTGATTGCGCAGGGTTACTTTGTGCATGGCTGGCTTGCGCATGGCTGGCCTGCGCCAGCGCAATCCAGCGCAGCGCAAAGCACTGGCCAAGGATCTTGCGCAAATGGCCATGCGCTAAAGAGCACAGGTCAGGGTGCGCAAATGGCCTTGCACTAAAGAGCGCAGGCCAGGGAATAGTGCGCAATCGGCCAGATGCTAAAAAGCAGTGGCCGAGAGCTCCACCATGGCTGAACTCTCAAGAACACCAAGAACACCAAGTTCAAATCTTCACAACTTAGCCAAATCAAAACCAAATTTAGATTTTCAAAGTTCTAACTTGAGTAAAATTGAATTCTCTTCCACATGGAAGCATCAAAACAAGCTAAAATCAAAGTTTAATAGATCAAAACCAAGGAATTCCGAAAATAACTAAAACTTAGATCTAGAACAATGGAGTCTCCAAATCACAAAATTCCAAGTTCTAATGTTGTTCTCCATGTCCTAATCTAGCTAATGAACAAATAAAATGTGGTGCTTATTTAATGGCAAGATGCACTTGCCTATAGGTGTGGGTGGAGGAAGAAGAAGAAGAAATTAATGAAGAAATTATGGAGGAGAGAGAAGTAGGTGGGTTATAATGAGGGTGTTGTGGTGGAATGGGGGTGGAGTGTAGGCTTATGGTGTTCCATGCATGTTGAACCAAACCAAACCAAACCAAACATTCTCCACAAAATAAAACCAAGCCATGGTTAAAACCTGCTTGCAAGAATCAAAAGACCACATGTCCAGGAAAATAAAAATACGTGCCAAAATCAAATACGAGCATAATACGAAATACGAAAAATTGAGGGTGACAAGTTCAAACAACTAGGGGTACAAATATCTAACCCCGACTGGGATGAACACCAGACATCGGGTGGTAGCAATCGCCAGAACAACCGCAAGGGAAAAGAAACTTTGAATATCAACTTGACAAATAAGAACAAAGAATCTCTGCAGTCAACGTAGCTCCCCCTACGTCCACTTCTACTCCTTCAGCACCTCCACCAAGGGAACCTCGTCCGAAAGTAGAGTACTCTTTTGACGAGAATGACACAGTGAGCATGTTTGATTGCTTGATCAAAAGCAATAAGCTCCAGCTCCCAGATCCCAAGAAGCCTGATGAAGTCGGTAAGACTGATCATCCTAAGTACTGTATTTATCACAAATTCATTGGGCATCCTACTCGAGCATGTTATGTACTCAAAGGTAAAATTCAAGAGCTGGTCAACGCTGGTGTTGTCACTCTGCAGCAAGACGAGAAGACTGTTACCGTAAACATGGTCTCAGTTCAGTTCGATGACTTTCCGCCCCAGATGGTACAACATGGTGTCATTCCTATCCCCAAAGCTACTCTTGAGATCGAGAATCTCCCTCCTCCACGAAGTGAAGGTCTCATCCCCTTGTCTCTTGACAATGGCGAGATTATGTGGATCCATCCGGATTTAGCCTCGGAGTTCGAACTTCCCTCTTCCTCCAAGAAGAAAGACCGCTCTAAGGGCAAGACAAAGACTTGCAATATGGTGTCTTTTGACCCCATAGTTGACGAGGAAATCCTGTTGGGCACCAGATCAGGGAAAGCTTATATAAAAGATTACCCCGAAGCTCAAGAGAATCCTGCTTCTTCTTCTGAGCCTGCTCCAGTGCAGCCTGCTTCTACTGAGGATATTTCTACTACATTTTTACCAGTTTTAGAGTCTACTCCTCCCAAGCCGACGGTATCTGACAAAGGCAAACAACAAGTCTGCTTCGACAAATCTTTGAAGAAGTTATCTCCTTCCGGACTTGAAAAACCTTACAACTTTAATATCTTGGCTCAGCTAGCCAATATACCGGCCCGGCTGTCCATCTTTGAGCTCTTGCGCCTCTCTAAAGAGACTCGGAAAACTCTGAGTGAGGCTCTCATGCAAGAAGAAACCTGTCTAGCCCTGCTAAAGAAGCCGAAAGCAGAACCAGTCTCTTGCCTCCATTGTCATAGTGTGTTGGAGTTAATTCCAAACATAACTTTCACACAGGATGACATGTTGATGGAAGATAATAGGCACGACCGCCCCCTATACTATACAGGATATGTCGACTCGATGAAAGTCGACCGTATTCTGATAGATCTAGGGTCTGCTCTCAGCATTATGCCAAAGACAATATTGGATGCATTGAAGATCCCAGTGCATAGTCTTTCCAATACAGTCACCACCATTCTCGGGTTCAATCAGGGAAGGAGTGAACCTCTGGGCAAGATTCGCCTAAAACTCTAAATAGGCAATCTTCGCACAAAGGTGACCTTCTACATCATTGATAATCATGGTTGTTCTTACAATGCTTTGTTGGAAAGACCATTCCTGCATGAACATAATATTGTTCCTTCGACTCTCCATCAATGTTTTAAATATGTTGATGACAATGGAGATGTGCAAAAGGAGGTTGCTGATCTCTATCCTTTCAAAGGCGTCGAAGCATACTACAACAATGGTCGTATGTACAAGGATGAATTCATGAAGGTTGTCCTGTCTCTGGACACTGAAGAAGTGCAAGAAGCATTGCCTAATGACACCCTCATCATACTTGTCAAAGGGCGTGTTTCTCGTCCACAGTCCTCCAAGCTACTGGCTATTCACTTACCAGTCCAGAAGCAACCAACTGATGATGATCAGGATCAAAGAGAGCTCACCTCTTCTGAGCCACTTGTTATAGACCTACGTCGTAACAAGGGAAAAAGGCAGCTCACCTCTTCTGAGCTACTTGTTATTGACTTATCTCATAACAAGAAAAAAAGGGAGCTCACCTCCTCTAAGCCACTTGTTATCGACCTCTGTCGTAACAAAGCCAATCCTCCTCCATGTTCTTCTTCTCCCCCTCTTGTAATCAATCTGACCAAGCCTGCTAAGGCTAAAGGTCCGGCTGTAAATACAAATGTACAAATCAATGAAAAAGCATCTACTTTCCAGTATACTGATGTCAATTATCATGCTAAGTGCTATTTGGATATGTTAGATAGCTATCAATCATTTACTATAGGAGTTGTACAATCTCTTCAAACAGAAGTCTCATTTGAACACCCGAAGGATTCATATCGTATTGTTCCCGCTCGTAAGAAAGGCGAGAGTCCAATACTTTTTAGTAAAGGACCGGAACAACAATTCAGCTATACGGATGATAGTAAAAGTAACGACACAGGCCATCTTCAACTCCGTCGTTATAGTCAACAATCAAAAGACATCATCTGAAAGATGGGTTATGACTTCAAGAATGGCCTCAACTATGGTAAGGGTAGAAATACTCTTATCCGTACGGCTGTGCCTAAAGGGAAGTTAGAGATGTACTACAGCAGGACCAAAAGGGTTCTCGGATATGCTTCTCCTTCGGTATTATCTCTAGCAGCCTCTAATTCCGATAGCGAGGAGCGCTCTAACTCTTCTGATTCCTGATCATGGGATTCTGACACCAGTATCGGTCAAGTTCATCGATTGACTGTATCTTCTAACATGGTCTCCGTCGAACTTCCAGAAGGCTATGACAAGGATATTGAGGAAAGTCCTGAAACAGATCCTTGGGCTCAACGAATGGATACCTAATGGGAACTCCGATTCGAACAAAGGAAACCTCCTACTGAAGATCAATTAGTTCAAATTAATGTAGGAGAGAGCGGATTACCTCGTCCAATATTCATCAGCAAGAACCTTCTAGAAGCAGATAAGCAAGAATTAATTCTTCTTATTCAGGAATACATAGACGTCTTTGCCTGGAGCTATGAAGACATGCCAGGTCTAGATCCCAAAGTTGCTGCTCACAAATTGAATATCTTGCCTAATGCAAACCGGTCAAACAACAACAACGGCGCTTCAAGCCAGAAATAATGGACGCAATCGACGATGAAGTCAAAAAGCTCATTGCCTGTGGCTTTATTCGAGAAGAGCAGCATCCTGATTGGGTAGCCAATGTCGTCCCAGTTCTAAAGAAAACCGGCAAAGTTCGAGTCTGCATCGACTTTCGGGATCTTAATAAAGCATGTCCAAAAGATGAATTTCCTCTCCCTATCACGGATGTCATGATCGACAACACCTGTGGGTTCGAAAGAATATCTTTCATGGACGGATTCTCTGGATACAATCAGATTCGGATGAATCCTGAAGATGAAAAACATACTTCTTTCCGCACTCCTCGCGGAGTCTACTGCTATACTGTGATGCTATTTGGTCTCAAGAACGCTGGTGCAACATACCAACGAGCTATGAGTACCATATTTCGAGATCATCTGTACAAGACTGTCGAATGCTACGTCGACGATATTGCTGTTAAAAGTCGTCTAAAGAAAGATCACATCCAAGACTTGAGAACTATCTTCAACCTTATGCGCCAACATCAACTCAAAATGAATCCCACAAAGTCATTCTTGGGTGTCTCTAGTGGCAAATTTCTTGTCTTCGTTATTACCTCTAAGGGTATACATGTGGATCCCGAGAAGATCAAAGCCATTCAAGAGATGCGTCCTCCACGCAACCTAAAAGAGCTACGAGGATTCCAAGGTCGACTTGCGTACATCAGGAGATTTATTTCGAATCTGTCTGGACGCTGCAGACTATTTACTCAACTAATAAAGAAGGGTGTATCTTTCGTTTGGACCGAAGAATGTCAACGAGCATTTGACGACATAAAGAGGTATCTCATGAATCTACCAGTCTTGGTGCCACCAATCTCTGGCATACCATTCTTAATGTATATCCGTGCTATGGATCATTCATTGGGTGCTTTACTTGTCCAAAAGAACAAAGAAGGCCACAAACAAGCCATCTACTACCTCAGCCGTACTATGATTGGTGCTGAACACCGTTATAGTCCGGTCGAAAAAGAATGCCTAGCTCTTATGTTTGCTGTTCAGAAGACTCGGCATTACATCATTGGCCAAACTATTCATGTCATATCCCGAGTTAATCCTCTTCGGGTACTGATGAAGAAGCCCAGCACACTGAATTCTCGGCTGGCTACATGGGCCATTCTGCTAGCCCAATATGACATGGTATATGTTCCTCAAAAATCTGTTAAAGGTCAAGCATTGGCGGATTTCCTAGTAGCTCATCCTGTTCCAGAGACATCCAAACTATATGATGAAATTCCAGATGAGACATTAGAATCAAATATGATCTCTGAAGAATTTCCTACTTGGCGTCTATTCTTTGACGGTGCATCCAGAATTGGACCAATGGTGCCATTGTCGCAGGAGTTGGAGTGGTCCTTGTTTCTCTAGACGGGTCCACTATTCAAAGAGCTTATTCCCTAGATGAACCTTGCTCTAACAACGTGGCAGAATACAATGCTCTACTCATTGGCCTTCAGCTAGCCAAACAACTAGACGTCGAGTATCTTGAAGTCTATGGTGATTTCAAGCTGGTTGTTAACCAAGTTAGAGGAACCTATGAAGTTCGCCATCATGATCTGGTGCCTTACCATGAAGCAGCAATCGACATGGCTACATCATTCAAAGCTTTCTTCATCGAATATGTACGCCAAGCTTGCAATACTGAAGCCGATGCTTTGGCCAATCTTGCAACAGTTTTAGCCATCCCTATCAAAAGACAGCAGGTGGTGGTCATCTCTAATCGAGAATTGTTCTGCGTCGAAAACAATCGTAATATTGAGTTCAATAATCTTACTGAAGTCAATGTCATCAGTGAAATTGGAGAACTCCCTTCATCGACTTCGTGGTCCATGACATATTCCCTTAAGATCCCAAGGAGGCTACGAGTATTCGTCGACGGTCTCTCCGGTTCTACTACAATCAGACCACCAAAACTCTCTACCGGCGAACTTATGACGGCCTACTCTTGCGCTGTCTTGCTGGTGATGAAGCAAAACAAGTATTACATGAAGCTCACGATGGTGTCTGCGGAGCACATCAACCCGGTCCTAAGCTACATGATCACATCAGACGCATGGGTTACTACTGGCCCTCTATGGTATCAGATGCCATCGAATATGCAAGGAAATGTCGAGCTTGTCAAATCCACGCAGATTTTATTTACTAACCGTCGGAATTTCTACATCCAACTGCTGCTTCCTGGCCTTTTAAAGCCTGGGGCATGGATATTATAGGTCTCATCAACCCTCTTTCTTCTAGAGGACATCGGTTCATACTAGCAATAACCGACTATTTCTTCAAATGGGCTGAAGCTATCCCTCTGACTGAAGTCAAAACTAGCAGCGTCATCAACTTCATCAAACACCATGTCATTTATAGATTTGGTGTACCTCGACGAATCATTCATGACAATGGACCTCAATTTATCAGCCAGAAATTTACAAGATTCTGTGACGATCATCGGATTGACAATATCGCTTCGACAGCCTACAATCCTGCTGCTAATGGCTTAGCTGAAGCTTTCAACAAGACTATCATCAAGCTCCTCAAAAAGTTTGTGTCTACTAACAAACGAAACTGGAGTAAAAAGCTTGGAGAATGTCTTTGGGCCTACCGTACTACGGTCCGCAACCCTACAGGTTGTACACCCTTCTCTTTGGTGTATGGCTGTGAAGCAGTTCTACCCCTGGAACTTCAAATTCCATCTTTGAGGATTGCCATCGCCAATGAGCTCACGACAGAGAATAACGATCTTCTCCGACTGCAAGAATTGGAGACGCTCGATGAGAAACGACTATTGGCTCAACAGTATATTGAGTTATACCAAGCCCGCATCTCAAAGACTTTCAACCGCAAAGTTAAGGTCAGAGTATTTTAGAAAGGAGAGCTTGTTCTGACAGTCAGACGTCCCATGACTATGACTCATTCAAGCAAAGGAAAGTTCGATACGAAGTGGGAAGGACCATATATCATGAGCAAAGTCTTCTCAAATGGAGCCTATCAACTCACAGAGTTAGACGGTTGAGTTGCAATGATGCCTATCAATGGCAAGTTCCTCAAAAAGTATTATGTATAAATGTAACAGACATTGCTTGTAATCATCAGACAAGTTCATAAATAAAATTCAATCTTATTTCATCATAAACGTTGTTACATAATATCAAGGAAGGTCACTATAATCCTTCTCAAAATTGGGACGCGGGCCACTACAGTCCTTATCAAAAACATGATCAGCAAAAGAGTCGAGAACATTCTTGCTGGAACCCGCTAGGAACTTGCAAGCAGCCATCCTCATGGCTTCTTCTTCTTCAGTCTTCCCTGGTTCAAGAAGGAAATCCAAGATGTCTTTTGGCGGTTTGGGGACAGACGAACCTTCGCCCACTGCTACCTGCTTTGGTGGAGCCGGTTCGATTGGATGTTCCTCAGTACCCGCTTCCACCTTTGGGGCGATCTCAGCCTTCTTGGATGCATCTCCAGACGACATTTTTATATTAAAAAGTAGAAGTGATCATTCTATCTAATTTCTATCCTATTTATAGGCAGAGATTCTTAGAACAATGAAGCGACACATTCATTTGACGGTTCACCCGTTCATCACATTCATTTGACGGTTCACCCGTTCACACATCTATCTGACGGTTCTCACCCGTTCATCACATCTATCTGACGGTTCTCATCCGTTCATCACATTCATTTGACAGTTCACCCGTTTATCACATTTATTTGACGGTTCGTCTGTTCACTCCATACATCCGACGGTTCGCCCGTTCATTTCATTCATTCGACGGTTCGCCCGTTCATTATATTCATCTGACGGTTTATCCGTTCATCTCGACGATTTATTTCATTCATTTATTTTGACGAATCATCTATTTCGTTCATATAAGCAACTTGTCATCTTTGATTAAGTTGTCTATTGAAATAATAATATTCGATAAATTATATTTGCCACGTCCATATTACCTCTGAGCAGATATAATTGAATATGATTATTTTCTAGAATCAAGAAATATATCATGTCTTGTACCTCTGAATATATTTTCTATCGCTATTATTTATATCTGAATAAGATATGCAATAAATAATAGGGCCACAAAAAATGTCTTTTTATTGATCAAAGATGAAAGACATTACAAAGATACATATTACAAAACCAGAAGATATAGAAAATTTTTCTATTCAGTCGGTGGTCTCATCAAGTTAACCATCTGCTGCTTTAAAGATTTCAGTCGCTCCTCACGGGAGTCCATCACCCGTCTCCTAGCTTCCTCCATTCCGGACTTTTCATTAAAAGTCGGTAAGGTCACTAAGCGACGGGAGATTTCGGCCTGATGAGTTCTGACATATTCATTTCGTTCTTGAGTCAGAAGATCCAGTTGCTGAGTGGCAGCTTGATGCTGTATGACTTCATCTTCTAGAGTATGCTGAACCAGTTTCAACTCTTCCTGGAGACGGACAATCTCCTCTTGAAGACGAACAGATTTCGCTTTCAACTCAGTAACTTTCTCCTCCTTCTCTCCAGCAGCAGAGGTGGCTATCTCCATTTGAGAATCATATTCTGAAGCCTTGGCAGTATAAGTGTCTATAAAAGTCTGGAACTTAGCATTCTCAATGGCAACTTCTTGAGATATCCTTTCAAATTCAGCTTGTACTAAGGATTCCACTTCCCCTCGATTAAGATCTTTGTAGATCTTAACCGATGCTTCTAGCTCATCCAGTATGTGCTCAAGAAAAACAGCTTGAGCTTCATCTCCTTAACCTCGGATGGCATTTATCAAATGAGAGGTTGGGCTTCTAACAATAGTAAAATCAACAACTTCTTTCTCTAGTACCCTATCTACTAGGGGTCCCAATGCATTAAAGAACAGGTTGCTGAAAGAACTAATAATAATTTGGTTAGTTGCCAAAGCACCAGGGGTAGCAGCTACTCCCGTTGATGATGAAGCAGCATGTGCCTGTGTAGATGGACGTTCTTGCACTTGAATAGAGGGTTCTTTAAACAAGGGAGCTAAAGTAGAACTGGTTGCTCCTCCCGGTTGTTCTTCTGCAAGGACAAATGAACCTATTATTGATGGTTTTTGTCATTAACAATTAATTAAAAAGGATCAAAAGATCAAAGGCAATCTTACCATGACTTGCCCCAGTAACAAGCCTCTCGTCTGTTGGTACGGAGTCCAGTCTAGCAGAGGTAGCCTCAGACATTACTGCCTGGCTACTTCCGGCTTCAGAACTGCCTGACAGATGTCAGCTGCCACTGGCTACTGTTGTTATCGGTACTATATCAGTGCAAGGAGGAACCGAAGATGATTCGATTTCTACATGCGTCAAAAATAGAGATGTCAGTTGTTAATCTATGAAAAGAAGATTAATAATTTTATTTAATACCTTTGGGATCAGCGGTAGTAGCTTCCTCTGGCGCTACTTCCCCACCCATATTCTTTTCAGGAGACACATCCACCTCAACATCCTTTTCAGGAGCTAGTGTGTCTTCAACAACTTCAGAAGATTTATGGACATCAATGTCCTCTTCTTGATTCAAAGTATCATCAATAGCCTCTATTAATGATGTATCTTCAGTGCTCATGCTATCCTCAGGTACTTCTTCGCTGGCAACAGCAGCGGTATGATCAGCATCTTCTTGTAGACCGAAGTCGCAATCATTTAATGCTTCAATCATTAAACGATCCTCCTCTTCGCAAATTGTTCCTGGCGTAACAGGAAGCTGAGTAGTTTCTACCGCCGGTGAAGGAGATCGCAGAGCTTCATGCTCCTCCTCTACAATATCCTCCCTAGGCTCTGCAGCCTCCTCTCTCTGATCAGTCTCGTCCCTCTGTTCTGGACTAGGAGTTTCATGCCTAGGCTCAGAGACAGGAGTAGGAGATGACATAGTAATTCCAGCAGCAGCGCTGGCCACCACCGATGACAGGATCACCTTCTTTCTTTTCCTAAAAGCCAGTTTCTTTCGATGAAGAGGTCTTTCGGGACTCTCTACATCTACCACATCAACCCGTTGTGGAAGAGAAGTCGGTGTGGTCGCTTCTTCTCGGGTCGACTCGGCCAGTTGCCGAGACTGCGACCTGGTAGTGACTTTCTCTGATGGGTCCAAGAGGAGTTTCTTCTTAGCAACCGGAGAGGAAGGCTCATTAATTCTTCTCTTCCTTTCCCTGGCCGGAGACTTAACAACTTTCAAAGGAATCCTCAGTAGTTCATTAACTTCCTCAGGGAAGTTAGCTTCCCTTGAGGCTTCCAAGGGATCATCCACTGGTTCATGTTGTTCATCATTTCCTGGAGCTAGCATAGCAGTTGCTCCTTTCTTCAAATGCGTCGCCTTCACGAAGCTATCTACCAGATTAAAATTCTCGACGAAAGTATTTACAGCTGTATAAAATAGTGAATATGTATATAACATTCTAGGGCCATGATCATTCTTGGTTGGCATCGAGAACACTGCCCTTGTGTCTCGAGCGTTGTAGTAGGCCCATGCTCTGGCACCATCAATCAGATACCCCTTTCCTTGTAGGCAAGTTATAGCGTTGCCTACATGGAACTGGTCGTAACCAAATTGACGAGCAAAGCGACTTGGCAGATATGGTTCCAGATAACACTCCTCTTCAAGTCTATATACCAAGTGGGACGGCCTGATCGTCCTTAGCCAGTCAAATGCTACCCGACCCAACGGTTGCCTCCCAAGGTCAACTAAATTTGCTGACATATGTTCATAACCGGCTGGAGGGGTAAAACAGTAAAAATTCCATCCCTTTCCAAGGTTCAGGGCACATCTGCAGTCCTTCAGACTAATGTACACCCACTTGCACCGGGAGAAACTTCGCAGAAAGCTACCGCCGACTGCTCCCATGTCGGGGTTCATCAAAGGCGGATGGTGCAGAAGCAACCATCTGAATAAATAGGTGTAAGGCAACTCTAGTCGAGGGAAGTTCCCCTTCTCACCCTTCCATTTGATCATGGAGTCAACATACAGACGAAGACCTGCATTCACTCTGCAGGTCATCGCTGATAGCAAATCCATTCGGTAGCCAAAGACTAACCGGACAGTAGCAAAAAGTATGCCACGATGGAAGCGGTCCACGGCGCTTGCTCCGGCTACGACGAATCGACGGAGCCAGTATGTCAGGAATCCCACCAGCTGAGCTTCTCTTGACATGGGCTTGTAACCCATTCTTATAAAACTCTCGACAAAGTCTTCGGTCTTGAGTGGAGGGTATTGATGTTTATCATTAACTTTGATATCCATTTTCTTATTCTTCTATCAGTCTTATTACTTCACTGTGGCTGAGGGATTGGAAGAAAGTCGGGTTGCATGTGTCATGATCCTTAGTCTTTTTCTTAATGATATGATTAAAAAAAGATATGGCAACCATTTTGATGAATAACAGGTGCCGGAAGAGCCGCTCTTATAGTACAGGGAGCATATGTTGTAATGGCACAATAGTTCGTCGAAAACAGCCACCATCTCTGCATTTTCTCGACGTAGTCTGTCTAACTCGTCGTTTGTGGGAACATACTCCTCATAAGGGAAGTCTTCCGTTGGTAGGCACGAGATGTACTTCATCTCATGGAGAGCTAATCCAATTTCCCCGCAGGGTGTCATGAATGTCCCTGTTCTATAATTGTACCTCTCTGCCAAGGCCAGAAACAGATGAGGGTTTGGGAGGAATCCATACACGGTAGCATATACCGCATGATATAGCTCGATCTCTTTAAGCTTGTCTTCGAACAGAGACAATATCCAGTTGGCTATGCAGTTCCACCTTCTGTTGTCTGGGTTCACCAGACCTGTCAGCCGGATGTCCTGATCCGGGTATCTGCCCTCAACCTTTGTGTATTCATTAGCAAAGATTGGTGTCCTCACTGGCAGCAGCAAAGAAGAGTTCTCTGGAGGGATGCAGCCTGGCTTCAACCCTCTGAGCAAAGTGCTATGTCGCTCGGAGGAGCTATAGAACATGTCTCTGTTGTTTGGTCCTTTCTTGACACAAATCTTTCCTGTCCTTGCCTGCTGTAGGGGAGTAATATCCCAGTCCATCCTCCTGGGATGGCTTGCATGGGCATAGCGGGCTAGAGGGAGGCATCTAGCATTGTCCGGTAACAGGATTAGTTTCTCCTTTCTTTGGAAGAGTCTCTGCTCAACACGGGGTCTTGGCTGAGAACTCTTGTCAATAGCTTCGCCAAATAAGAACATGGGTTTCTTATGGGTAATGGCGTCAGCAGACTGCAGGGGCTGCCCATTCATCAGACTTAATAAAGTCTCATTGTCCTGAGCTACCAAGATGGCTTGGCGGAAGGGTGGCAGAGCATATTGTAGAAAAAGCACATGGGACAAATCTTCTTTAAATTCCGGTTCAGCAAGGGACCCTGCAAATATTTCATACTCTGGGTCCTCTCTGATGTTAACTGTATTAAACAGAAAAAACAGAATTCAGTACAAGTAAAATCAAAGATTCTGTCAGCAGATTGCGCAAGAATCAGATTGCACAAGCATCAAATTGCGCAAGCATCAAATTGCGCAACAATAGCTTCTATGCGCAAACTGTTCAGTTACGCCAACTCATCCACTTGCGCAAGCCTTTAGATTGCGCTAAATAACTTGCACAAAGCATCAGTTTGCGCTGGACAGCCTTGCACAAATCAGCAAATTTCGTTGACTTTTGCCAGCGCGTTCTAACCGATTGTGCAAGAAAATAGTCTTCATAAAAATGACAACTATTAGGTTTTTGCAACTGAAACCCTAAATAGGGTGGCACAGTATGACCAAATCTCTAAAAAGAGACAGGTTCGAAGGATCAACAGTGTTAAAGAACCCTAAAAAGGGTCTTTCGATCGGGTTTACTACCTTGCAGTGCTGGGTGAGCAACCTCATGTCGAGAAGGGCGCGGCGCAGCCCGAGTCAAGGATTCGGCGGGGGCCTTGCCTTTCTCGGCGGCGGAGTGCTTTGGAGCCATTGAGATCGACGGAAACAAGAAGAAGAGTCAGGAAAGCTCGGGAAGTTTTCTCTTTCGAAAGTCTGAAAGCAAGTAAAGAATGGCAGAGAGAGAATGGAGAACTATTTATAGTTTTTAAAAATAAATAAACTCCTCAGATTGCGTCGAATAAACATGGGCTAATTCCTCCGATTGCGCAGACAGGTCATCATATGCACAACTTGATTTTATGATCAAAATTTAAAGTATTTTGAAGCTTTGACTATTTTCAAACTTCGAAAACTTTGAAGGGGGTCTTGTAGGTCCTAAAAATCAAGTTGCACCCATCAACAAAGTCATGAAAATCAAATTATACATCCTTCAAGTGAACTGTACAGAAGATAGATTGCACAACAATTTGATTACACAGGCTGAACTGCGCACTCATCCAAGTGCGCGAGCTGACGTGGCCTCGTCATCATTATCCGACAGAGAATCAGATCTTCTGACAACTGACAACATGAAGAATGAGAAAACTGTTCGTTTATCGTGCAGCACAGCGCTCGAGGATAGCTGTACATGCAGCATAATCTGCCAGACTCTCTGCAGTGCAGTCCATCCCAGCACGGTCTATCCCAGCGTAATTCGAAGCCAGCACAATTCAGGTGGCGCACTTCATCAAGATAACTGACAAAATATACGTGGCCTTCATGCCATCTATTACCCACCATGTGGCAACCGTCTGTACATGATCAAGCACATTTCAATCAAACAATGCCATGCGTCACATACAGATGGTCCACGATCGAGTAACTGCCTGCACAGTTCATTGTCTGTGCAATCCAAAGTGTGCGCAATCCAACCTGCGCAAGTCAGAATAACTAAAAAGTAGTTATTTCTAGAACTCTATAAATAGAGTTTCAAGTCCTTCCTAGAGGGGATCATATACACACACAGAGATCAGAATCATCACCAGAGATCAGGAGTTCTTGCCAAAGTGCTGCTGCAATCTTCAGAGGCTACCGTCTTCAAAGTTCACATCGTCCAAGGGATAAAGCGATCGTCATTCAGATCGGATTCCTATAGTTGTACTTTCCCAGAATTCTTGTAATCTTCTTACAAAGTTTGTTGAAATAAAGATCAACTTTTGTTTTTGCAAACAACTATATATATTTTTAATTTGGTGATTTTATTCCGCTGTATACACACGTACACTATTCACCTCCTTCTAGAGTGTAGGAACGTTGAGCACCTCTAGGGGGTGAATAGAGTGCGTGTGTGCGGCAGAAAGATAATCACCAACTAAAAGTATTATAAGAAGTATCACAGGTATTAACGAACAAACTATAAAATTTAAATGTAGAGAGTAAAGAGCATCAGAAAAGCAAACTCATGATACAGTGATGTATACTGATTTTCCTCTGAGAGAATTAGTCCAGTCTCGAGTAATCTTGCTCGATGTTAATCCACTATGGCATAAGCTTTAACTGAGCGCTTGCGGCTCCTTATAACTACAAGTTTTTATTCGAAGGACTCGCAATTTCAAATACTACAAAATTAAAAATTGGAACATTTTCGGAGAGCCTTTTTTACAACTCGAATAACCAAATTCTAAATTGAAACAGAATGACACTTGGCTTGGCTAGGAGTCGTTAAAGACTGGATATGAAGGTGAATAGCTCTGGAATACTTTTAATTAGAGAGAGAAGAGAGGAATGAATGAATGATTTGGAATGGGAAGTTCTCTTCTATTTATAGCATTTTTAGGGTAGAACTCAACATGAGTTCGGGTCCATAAATTTTGTAATTTGAAAGTGGTTACAGATATTCAGGAGGATCAAAATGTTCTGGAAACAGAATAACAAAACTCGGGCAAAGTTCGGGACGAACTTGGTTAGAGTTCTCATATGAATATTTGCTCAAATTTTGTTGGATCTTTTTGTATGGGTATTGGATATGGGATTGATATAGGATTAAGTATAAGTTCTGATATAGGATTGGGTATATAGGTAGGCTTGGAATGTGGAGTATAGAAAGCCAGTTGCCAATCCAATCAACCTTACATTTTTCTAGACTCAATAAAAAATACAGCATAAAATAGAAAAACAATTCTTGATCTGTATTTATAGTTTTTGTACGACGAAGACGACGAGTAGTAGCTTGCTGGATGTACACATTCTTATTTTTGTACTGTAGGAGCGTAAAAAATGCTTCATAGACTGAGTCAAAGGGATAAGAACTTTACACTCGACTAAGCTACTTTATGCCAGGGACAGGTCAGCTGCTTTACACCAGGGACACGTCAACCACTTTACGCCAGGGACAGACCAACTATTTTACGCCCGAGACAAGTTGTCAAATCATGCATTTAATGCAAAGTAATAATGGGTCTGACATAAAGATCTACTGACGGCGTATAACACAGGATTCGAAGGAACTTGTTTTACACAGAAATCAATATTGTCGTTTAGTATGTGGACTGAGTTACTTTTACGCTCATAAGATGGCTTCTTTTACGCATGAATACTATATGAGCTTTTTACGCTCAAAGTTGACATGTGCATAAAGTTTATTTGGTCTACCTTTACGCTCAAGGTTGTTTTATCAACCACTTTACGCGGGAAGTCCATTTTAGGGCTATTTTACGCCTAGTCTACTACTTTATGCTCAAGGTATATTTGGGTTGTTTTTACGCTCTATCCATTCTGACTAATTTGGAACATGGTTTGCCTACGTGGTTTTTATGCCACACATCTCGAAGAACGTGTGTACATGCATCCTATTCTTGTTGAAATTATGGGACACGTGTCAACGTGTGTAAAGGATGACTTTAGTCATAGGTGGCAGTTATTAGCGTAAAGACAGAACTTTTGCTTAGTTATTACGCACAAAAAGCTAAGTCTATAAATAGACTTATTTTTCTTATATAATGGAGACAGAGAGAGACAGGGGAGAATACATAGAAATCAGAGCCCAGAGACTTTGATTGTCCAGAGCATTCTTCTTCAACCTTTCTTCCAGAACAGAGTGAAGCAAAGCAGGAAAGCATTCGACCTCGCCATCAGTGTCCAAGTGCGTCGATACCTTTCTGGTGACTTAGTTCTTCCAGTTGTTCATCTTCTAGCAGTGATCTTCATCATCATCGTATAGTCCAGGGAACAAAATGATCGACTTCAGATCAGACTTCTATAGCAATACTTCCCAGAACAATTTGTACTTTTTGTACTCTTTCAAGTTTTATCTTCAAAAGCCAATTTTCAGGCATTTTGTTAAGTGAAACAAAATGACGACTCTGCTGGGGACGACCTTCTCCTCTGACGAGGAGGCAATTGCTCAATACGATGATGTGTCGATTGGATCGACAAAGAAGACTCTGGTTGTGCACTTTGACTAGATTGCCTATGAAGAAATGCTCCGGACTGGGGGTAGTACTCGCTGCTCCAATGTTCAAAAATTATAGAAGGCACAAAAAGTTTGGGTTCCCAAATCCAAGACATCCTCGGATCTCCCTACTGTCTCTGCAGGCAAAGGAATCCTTCCTACTCCTGTTGTAGAGGCTCCCATCTGTGATGAGGCAGTCTCTACTTCGGTGATACGCCGTGCGCGTAAAAATAAGTCTCCCGTTTGTAACGTGGCAGACTCTCCAGTGTTACATTCTGTGCGTAAAAATCAGGTTTTACGCCCTGTACGTAAAAATCAGGTTTTACGTCCTGGGCGTAAAAACATGTCTCCCGTCTGTCACGTGGCAGACTCTAATGCCTTACGATCTGAGCGTAACAATAAGTCTCCCATCTGTGACGTGGTAGACACACAAAATTTATGTTCTACACGTAAAGGAAAATCTCCCATTTATGACATGGCAGATACTCATGTTTTGTGCTCTATGCGTAAAGGTAAATCTCCTGTCTGTGACAGTGTAGATAAAATTCACAATGATGCTTCTGCATCTAAAATGAATGTACCTACACGCATGAAGCATAAAAAAAAGTTGGTAAAACTTCTGTTTTCAACCAACAACCTTCTTATACTGCTGTACGCAAGGTACCAAACTTATAAATTACACGCAATAAAGATGGAGTCTTTCGTGCTAAAAAATCTCAGGTTTTACGTACGCAACTCCAAACACGTAAAAATGTACAGTTTGGTTCTGCAAATGCAGCCAGTAATCTTCTTTATACACAAGGGACTAAACATTTTTCTACCCCATATGTAATAAAGAAGACTACTCAATCTACTCCTGATTTACGTGAATTGCTAATGCAAAAGCGTAAAAATAGACAATCTTCCGTGACACTCCCTCAAGAAAATCACCATTGTGAGTGTCACCAGATTGTAATTAAATGTTGTTGTTCGGCTTCTAAACGATCAGTTTTTGACCGGTTAGGTTTTAATGCGCCTCAACAACAAGATGATGACCAAGAACATGAGTTGTTATATGCATCAGTCAACATGGCATCTCATACCAACGGAGGACGACGTCCTAGACGGAATACGTCCCAAACTCCAGGTCAATAACAATTCAACAAACTTCTTGATTCCTTTGAAGGAGTATATCAGAATACTCGATCAAGAAGACAAAAACAGTTGCAGACTTCTGATTCAGAAGCTGGGGGTACTCAATCTTTCGAGTCCGAAAATGATAGTGTCGATTCATACCTCTATACTAATCCCTCTGTATCTTCAAGAGAGTTTGAATCCTACGCTATTGGAGATGAACCGGAGACGTCATCTGCTAATACAGAACAACGTCTCACTGCCGTTGAGCAATCACTGAAAGACATGCTTAACATGATGCAAAGCATGCACCAGATAATAACGGCTCAACAAACTGCTCAACCGGTAATAGTGACACCGGTGTAAGTAGCAGCACAAACTCAAGATAGTCAAGGGGCTAATATACCTTTGAATATTCAAGAGCCTGATGTTAACCAAAATTCGGCATCTCCAGATCCCATCATTTCAGAAGATGTACCATCTCCAGTGGGGATTACGGTACATCCAACAACCATTCAAACAAATGTGCTTCCTCAAACCAGTGAAGCCATTCAAGCAGTACGTGAGCTCAAAATACAGTTTGAAGTTTTGAAGCACAAGGATCAGCTCCAGAGGTTAGGGATTAAGCAACCTTATCCTCCTCATTGGAATGATGTACCCTTTCCATCGAAATTTAAGCCACAATCAATGGTATTGTCTGATGGAAAGGCTTCTCCTAGTCAGTATATCAATTACTTTGATATTATGACTGTACATTTGCAGAAAAATGATGCTCTTCTCACTCGAGTGTTCATTAGGTGCTTGACGGGTTCAGCTTACGACTGGTATCGTAGTTTACCCGACAATTGCATTTTATCTTTTGACGAATTTAAGGCAATGTTTCTCTCCCACTTCTATGAAGGAGGTATGGACATGAACATGTCCTCCTTAATAGAAATCAAACAAAAGGAGAAAGGAGATACTCGAACGTTCATTGAACATTTCTGATAGACGACTCTAAAGATGCCTCCTGGTATGCCAGATTCAGCGTTAATTGATACATGCAAGATGAATCTTCGACCGTCCATTGCTGTCTTCACGGGTTTCTAATTCACAGATTGGGCTTCGTTTATTATAGCAGCAGTTTCTGCCGAGACCAATGGTAGGTTGGCTCGTAAACATGGGATAATTTTTGCCTCAGAGGATAAAGGAAAGAAAGGTAATCCTGGCAACAATTCTGGCAATCGTAATGCAAAAGAAAAGGATACCCTTATGGTTAATCTTTCCAAAAACAAAACGACGCCGAATAATCCGGAGTCTTCTAAGCCAAAAGAAGAATATGCTTTTGACGAGAGTGATATTCCAGGGATATTCCAATGTCTGGTGAAGAGTGGCAAACTCCAAATCCCGGAGCCAAAGAGGCCTAATGAGGTGAATCTGACTGACAACCCCAAATATTGTATCATCACAGATACATCAATCATCCCACCGGGCTTGTTATGTCCTAAAGAAGAAAATCCAAGAGCTGATTAATGCCAATGCCATCTCTTTAACTAACAATGAGCATACGGTCACAACCAATATGGTTTTTCTTCAATTCAGAGATTTTTCTTCTCAACAAATAGCAGATGGAATTATCCCAATTCTGAAGGCGACGATGAAGATTGTGAATATCCCACCTGCTAGGGAAAAAATGAAGGATAGTTGTCTCTCACACTAAAGAATGGTAAAATTATGTGGGTACATCCTGACTTAGTACCTGAAATAGAAAATAAAGGTAAAACTTCAAAATCCAAGAAAGGTAAGAAAGTCAAAACCTGCAACATGATTTCTCATGTTATTCCAGATCCTGATGATTTGGATCATCTATGGGATGGCATTCCTTTGGAAGATAGACTGAGAGGATTGAACATATGTCCTCCAAGTCTGGCTTCTCCTACAAAGCTCAAGCTTACTCATCAGCAGTGGCTAGCCATGAATAGTGTTCCCTTATATAGGGCACAACAAGTCTTCGCTGCTTATGAAAAAGCTCCTGTAGGAATTCTTCTTCGTATTTCGAATCCTTTTCCTCCCGTAGCTACAGAGATTTCTATTACTCATTCTCCTGTAGTTACAGAAATCTCTTCTTCTTTCTTTGTTGAACCACCTGTTAAAAGTCCGCTGCCCACTCACTTGTACAGTCAGCAGTCTGTCCTTCTCGTGAAGAAGATGGGTTATGACTTTCAAAAGGCAGAAGGTTTAAATTATGATAAAGGAATACGACTTCCTTTATAAATTCAAAGTCAAAAATCTACTGTTGGATTGGGTTCCGAGGTTCCTCATAACAATCCTCGTAAGAAGAAGGCTAAAGGAAGGATAATTAAATCCTGCAATATGGTACTTCCTTCTTCTGAGTCTGAAGAAGAAACCTTTGCTGGTACAAGATCTGGAAAAGAGTACCACAAAGATTATGAGGGATCCTCCAAAGAAGCAGAGAATGTTGAAACACCATAAACTCAACCGTCTCCTGTTTCTGCTAAACTATTTGTGGTTGAAGAGGAGAAACAGAAAGCAGTACGCTTTGACGTCCCGTTGAAGTCTGCTTCCAGTCAGGGGGTGGTGATGAAACCCTATAAATTTGATATTCTATCCCAGTTAGCTAATATTCCGGCCGGACTATCTATCTTTGAGTTGCTTCGCATTTCTAAAGAAAGTTGCGAAACTTTGAGTAAAGCTTTGCTGCAAGCTGACTCCTGCTTAGCTCAACTCAAGACTTCTGATAATATACCAGTGTCAAGCCTACAATGTCATAGTGTGATGGAGGTAATTCCTAATATTACCTTCACACAAGAAGATATGCTGTTAAAGCATAATAAGCATGACAGGCCTTTGTGCTACACTGGATATATTGAATCTACTGAAGTTGATAGGATTTACATTGATCCTGGGTCTTCCATTAGCATAATTCTTCAAACTATGCTAAGACCGTTGAGGATTCCTACTAGTGACTTGACGTATACTAGTACCACAATAGTTGGTTTTAACTCTGAAAAGAGTAAACCACTAGAGAAGATTCGTCTGAAGATTCATATTGGTGATCTTCGAACCATGGCAACATTCTATGTTATTAATTCAGACGTATCGTATAACATCCTTCTTGGAAGACTGTGGTTACATGAACATAACATCGTGCCTTCAACTCTCTACCAATGTTTCAAGTACATGGATTCCCAAGGGATTGTGAAGACTTAGTTTGCTGATATCAATCCGTTTAAGGGTGTCGAAGCTTATTTTTCTGATTCAACGCTCTACAAACAAGAACATGTGAAAGAGATATCAGATATAGCTGAAGATCGATCATCTACCGAAGATCAATCTATTAATGAAGATCCGCCAGAAGAACAACCTTTGAAGATCAAAGTCAAAGGGCGAATCCAACCCCAACTTGTCAACAATCAACCTCTGATGATCAAGGTTAAATGAAGAACTTAAGCTTCATCTGAGGAATCAGTGAATGTTTCTGCTAAGAGCTAAGTTCAACCTCTTATGATCAAAGTCAAAGGGCATACTTCTCGTACGAATGATCCAGAACCACCATTGATTGTCAATCTTGGCAAGCCTACGCAGAAGACGGATGTTGATCCGTTAATGATTAATCCGAAGCGTAGCAGTCAAATTATAAATGATGTAAATATTGATCATTCTGTACTTTCTAATATCAATAAAGATTTCCTTTTTGAGTATATGGCTGTCAAATTTGTTGAAAGAATGACTTTATCTTCTGATGATCAAAGTCATCAGTATAAAGACAACATAGACACAGAAGAAACCTTATACATTGACCATAAGGAAAATTCCTTTCCTCCTCATGTCGATGTTGGACCTTATGCTCAAAGGTTCCTAACATCTTCTCCTTATCTTCTTCCTGTAGTTACTTTATCACAAGCTTGTGTAACTTATAGACGTCACGAAGAATCTTATTTCGTGATTCTATCTGATAAGAAAAACAAGCACCAAATTGTGTTTGGCCTGGCTAGAAATATCTCTGTTGCTCAGACAGATGATCTGAGAGATAAAGATAAAGGAAGAATCTGAATTGACAAATATAGTCAACAATCTCTCAAGATTATCCAGAATATGGGATATGATTTAAAGACTATACAAGGTCTCAATCAAGGCAAGGGTAGATGATTACCATTAAGTGGTGATCCATTTTACTAGAAAACCCATCATGGGTTAGGATGTGATCCGTCCCATATGTTTAATGATGATATACAAGAAGAATTCTCTTCTAGCTCTTCGCAATCATCAGATTCAGAAGAAATCCAATTCATCGAATCTGATATGTCTTACTCTTCTTATGTTAGAGGAGGTTATTATGATGAATCTGAGCAAATATTTTTGGTCAACATGGTTCAAATTGATGATGAATCTGAACCATTTGAGAATGATCCTTGGGCTCAACAGATGGACACTCAATGGAAACTTCGTTTTGAACAGCGATAGCCACCTACAGAGGATGAGATTGTCCAGATCGATGTTGGAGATGGAACTACACTCAAACCAATATTCATCAGTAAAAACCTTTCTGAAGATGAAAAGGAAGAGTTGATAAAACTGATCAAAGAATATATTAACATTTTTATATGGAGTTATGAGGATATGCCAGGTCTAGATCCTAAAGTTGCTACTCATAAACTCAATATTCTTCCTAATGCCAAACCTGTAAAACAACAGCAACGGCATTTTCGACCAGATATGATGGATGCAATTGAGGCGAAAGTCAAAAAGCTGATCACATGTGGCTTTGTTCATGAAGAACAACACCCGGATTGGGTTGGCAACATTGTTCCTGTTATGAAGAAGAATAAAAAAGTCCGAGTTTGCATAGATTTTCGAGATCTTAATGCAGCTTGTCCAAAGGATGAATTTTTACTTCCGATTACCGATGTCATGATAGATAATATATGCGGTTTTGAATGCATGTCTTTCATAGACGAATTCTCAGGATATAATCAAATTAAGATGCATCCAGAAGATAAGAAGCATACTGCCTTTTATACACCCCTTGGGGTTTATTGCTATACGATTATGCCGTTTGGTCTTAAAAATGGCGGTGCCACGTATCAACGGGCTATGAGCAACATCTTTCAAGAACATCTACGGAAGACAGTTGAATGTTATGTAGATGACATTGCTGTTAAGAGTCGATCAAAAGATGATCACATTCAAGACTTGAAGACAGTATTTGAATTGATGCGTCAACATCAATTGAAAATGAACCCTACTAAGTCTTTCTTAGGGGTTTCCAGTGGCAAATTTTTAGGATTTGTCATTACTTCTCAGGGAATCCATGTTGATCCTGATAAAGTTAAAGTAATTCTTGAAATGCGTCCTCCTCGTAATCTGAAAGAACTCCGTGGCTTTCAGGGTCGCATAGCTTATATCAGGAGATTTATATCTAATCTCTCTTGAAGATGTCAACCTTTCTCTCGTCTATTAAAGAAGGGTGTATCATTTGTTTGGGATGAAGCGTGTCAGAAAGCCTTCAATGACGTCAAGAAATACCTTACAAATCCACCTGTTCTGGTACCTCCAGTGGTAGGAAGACCATTTTTGCTATATGTTCGAGTTTTGGATCATTCACTTGGTGCTCTTTTTGCACAAAAAAGTGATGGTCGGAGCTGAACACAGGTATACTCCTGTAGAAAAGGAATGTCTGGCTTTGGTTTTTGCTGTCCAAAAGATAAGACATTATGTGACAGGAAAGACTATTCATGTTATCTCCAGAATAAATCCTATTCGGATATTGATGAGAAAATCGAGCATTCTTAACTCTAGGTTAGCTACCTGGGCAATGTTGCTCACTCCTTATGACATGGTTTATGTACCTCAAAAATCAGTGAAGGGTCAAGCATTAGCTGATTTCTTAGCTGCTCACCCTATACCTGAAACATCGAAGTTATATGAGGACATTCCAGATGAGGTCGTGGATTGCAACGTGACTTTAAAGGATGACATCTGGCAATTATATTTTGATAGAGCATCACGGGTTGGACCTAAAGGTAATATTGTCTCTGGAGTAGGAATCGTCTTGGTTTTTCCTGATAAAATAGTCATATACCGTGCCTATTCTCTCAATAAGCCATGCTCTAACAATGTAGCAGAATATAATGCTATGCTGATTGGTCTCCAAGTAGCAAAACAATTGGATATTGAGTTTCTAGAAGCTTATGAAGATTCTCAACTGATTGTTAATCAGGTTAGAGGGTCTTAGGAAGTCAGAAATCCTGATCTCATCCCTTATTATCAAGTGGTAATCGAGTTGGTCCTTTCATTCAAAGGATTCTTCATCGAATTCATACCACGTTCTCAGAATGTGAAAGCTGATGCTCTTGCTAGCTTAGCTGCAGACTTAGCTGTTCCAATTCGAAGACAAAACACAATCACATTGTTGGACAGAGACTTATTCTGTGTCAAGAATAATCTGTATATTGAACAGAGTTATACTACAGAATCAAGTTCCCAGCAGAAGGATTGGAGAAGTCCATTCATTGGTTATACGGTTCATGGGATTTTACCTGAAGATCCAAAAGAAGCTGCATCTATCAAGAGACGATCATTTTGATTTTACTATGATTCGTCTTTACATATGTTATATCGTCGTTCATATGATGGACTCTTGCTGCGTTGTCTCTCAGAAAGTGAAGCCAAACAAACACTCCGAGAAGCTCATGATGGTGTTTGTGGTGCTCATCAACCAGGTCCGAAATTACAAGATCGCATTCGAAGAATGGGGTATTATTGACCTTCTTTGATAGCAGATGCTATAGACTATGCCAGAAGATATAAAGCATGTCAGATTCATGCTGATTTTATTCATCAACCTTCTAAATTTCTACATCCTACAACAGTCTCTTGGCCTTTCGAATCTTGGGGTATGGATATCATTGGTCCGATTAACCCTCATTCTGTTAAAGGATATCGGTTTATATTGGCTATAACCGATTACTTTTCTAAGTGGGCAGAAGCAGTTCTCCTTACTGAAGTAAAAACATCTAATGTGATCAGTTTCATCAAACACCATGCCATTTATCGTTTCGGGATTCCTCGACGGATAATTCATGACAATGGACCACAATTTGCTAGTCAGACATTTTATTGGTTCTGTGATAAGAATCAAATTCAAAATTTGGCTTCTACGGCTTATAATCCAGCTGCTAATGGTTTAGCCGAAGCTTTCAACAAGACGATCATCAAAATTCTCAAAAAGTTTGTCTCTTCTAATAAACATGATTAGAATGAGAAACTTGGAGAATGTTTATGGGCTTATCGAACAACAGTTCGAACTCCTACTAGTTTTACACCATTTTTAATGATTTATGGATGTGAGGCTGTCCTTCCATTGGAAATCCAGATACCATCTCTTCGAATAGCCATTGCTAATGAGCTAACTATAGAGAATAATGATCACTTACGACTCCAAGAACTTAAAGGATTGGACGAGAAGCATCTTCAAGCTCAACAGCATATTGAACTATATCAAGCCCGTATATCTCGAACTTTCAATCGTAAAGTTAAAGAGAGGGTATTCAAAGTCGGCGAACTAGTATTAGCTGTTCGAAGACCGATGGTGATGACTCACAAAAGCAAAAGGAAATTCCAAGCAAAATGGGAAGGCCCTTATGTAATCGAGACCATGTTTTCCAATGGCGCCTATCGGTTATCCAAGCCCAATGGAGATCTACTCATGATGCCGATCAATGGCAAATTTCTTAAGAAGTACTATGTATAAAAAAGAGACAGAATGAAAATAAAATTTCTTTTATTATTATTTTTGTTCTAACAAAGGATTAAGGACGAGGACCACTGCCTTCCTTATTAAATACATAGTCGGTCAATGCATCGAAGGTATCGTTGCCTGAGTTCACAAAAAACTTACAGGCGGCCATCCTCAGCGCCTCTTCTTCAGGAGTTTTTCCTGGCTCTACTAAGAAAGCAAGGATGTCTTGTTGTGGCTTGAGCGTAGAAGAGCCTTCACCTATATCGGTTGGGTCTGACACAATTGGCTCAACGGAGCGCGTCTCGATGACTTCTTCAACCTTCATGGAGACTTCATTCTTTTGCTGCACGTCCTTGGAAAACATTTCCGATAGAGGAGTGGAAATAAGAATGAAACATTACAAAAAGTTCTCACCTATTTATAGGAGAGATCTATTAATGAACCGGTCTGGGAAATTGAAATAACCTTTTCAGACCCAAAAAGACCTGTCCATTCATTTCATCAAGATTCATCCATTTAATTGTGGAATTGAACTAACCTTCTCTTTTTCAGAAAGATACGTTGGTTCATTCATTCTTTCATCGATATTTGCATATAGCCTCTATGACATCTGTCTTCTTGTTCCCCAGCTACCAATGTTTGGTTAAGCTGATTACTTGACTCCTCAGAGAGAAATTTTAATTGGATTTGTTGTTTATCATGTCCTCATGACCTCTGAATAAATATTAAATCTGCTTGTATTTCCTATCCATCATGTTTATTTGGCCTCTGAATAGATATTAATCTATTTTTCTTTGAGTTATTACGATCTATCATGTCCATATTACCTCTGATAGTATTGCATACTCTAAAAATAGGAAATAAGATTTCATTATCTATCATGTCTGTATTACTTCTGGATAAATACAAGTTATTCTCTGAGAATTGTACGCTAAGATCAAGTTTTCATTGATAAGAAAAAAAACTTTGACTTATCAAAATACCATGAACAATGAAAAAAAATCTCAGAAAAGTAATTCTCACATGATTGTCATTTTCATATTCTCATCGTAAAAGTCTATTACATTTCTTAGACTTTCTTACAAATCATAATGGAAATCTATTTTACATCTTGGATTTTTCATTCTATACGACAACGATAACCTAATGGAGATCTATTACTTCTTTGGATCTTTTTCTTCGGATTCGTTGTTGGTGTCAATTCCTTGCTGTCTGAGCCTCAATGGCGATCAGAACATTAGGAATTAACTCTGGTCTTCTCTCTCAGACGAGAGAAGAATCCCAGAGTATGGCAGCCCGAAGACGTGTTGCTGCCAATACAATTGGTGGAGAAATGGCGGTCCTTCAGAAGAGATAAGAATGTATCCAGCATTGGGATACGATTCCTAGTTCTGCCGTGAAAGGAACTCTACTACCCAATTTCTCGGGTTAGAGTTTACTCCACCATCCAACTCTCCGTGTATAAAGGCTCTTCCTACCAACTGAGGAAGACCCTTCTATATCACGAAGAGTTCTGAGTTGTCTGATTTGCGCATCAAAAGCGCATGAGCTCCCTGATGTTGATGTCAGAAGAATGCTCCTCACAGCATCCAAATCGCCAATACCGGTTCTGGAAAAATTCTTCAGCCAAATTTCTGCAGAAAACAGCAAAGAAAAATTATTTTAAACAGAAGTGTCATCAGACACATACTGGCCAATTAAAACTAAAAAAAATAAATGCTCACGTATCTTGTTTTATCTTCAACATGAGTACCTTATCTACAAGGCTTTACGCTCGTGTTTTAACAAGGTTTTACGCTCGTATTTCATGCACACCTTATTCAACAAGGATTTGCGCCTGAGTTTCATGAGCACCTTATCTACAAGGATTTACGCTCGTGTTTTAACAAGGTTTTACGCTCGTGTTTCATGCACACCTTATTCAACAAGGATTGGTGCTCATTTTCAGCAGGCGTGCCTTATCTATTAAAGATAGGCATCTATTTTCAACAAAAATCTCAAAGGTAGAAGATTGTTTTATGAATCAAACTTACCATCAAGATCAGATGGTTTGACTCTAAGAGAGGTTAAATTAACGTCTGATGATAGGGCGTACAGAGGAACGACATCGAAAAGTATCGTCATTATCAATCTCTTGTTGGGGAATGAAATCTTGTAAATAGCTATCTTTCGAGAAAAAGAATGAGAATGCATAAAACATTCTTTAAACTCAGCTATTTATAAAGGATCAAAGAAACGATTGGCGTGAGTTTATTTCGGGAAAGATCCTAATAGAAGGCGCTCGTGACCACAGGACAGTTGCCGCGTGTTGTTTTGTTTCTCTTGGGAATGAACAACCATAGATGCAGTCAAAAGAGGTGTAGAACAATTCTATATACCAATGTACTACACGAATAAAGATGAAATCAATACTAAGATTTTATTTTTATAAAAAAGGGAGTAGGGCCCCTACAGATAAGTTGAAGTGTCACAATGCATAGACGACACTTCTACATAAAATGTTATATTTTCTTCTCTCCTTCGTTGGGCTGACGAAGGGAGGCACCTAACTCGTGCATGTTGTGGATCCCTGAACGACGCATCAGATTGAGAAATGCTTCTGCATCACCTGATCCTTCGTACACAGTTGAAGGACCACCATTTATACGACCGAAGATCGCTGGAGTCAGTCCAAAACACTCCTTGAAGTTGCGTGCTCGCTCAACCTCCGTCTCTATGTCAAGCCTTGAGCCTTTTCCTTGTTAGTCTCTATCTCTTTCTTCGGTGCCATGACAGTATGAGGATGAAAAGTGATAATGAAGAACTTCTCCTTATATATACAATCAAATCAACTCTTCATATTCCTTATGGGAAAATAATCATTATTAATGCAAACTCGGGGAGATGAAGAGGCGTTCGAATATTTCGAGAGAAAATTCACTATGACGGTTGAATATTGATCGGCATCATTTCTTGACTTTTCATGTTCAAAGTATTTCGAAATTCTTGAAGTCTTTTCAAATTTTGAAAACTTTGAAGGGGGTCTTGTAGGAGCGTAAAAAAATGCTTCATAGACTGAGTCAAAGGGATAAGAACTTTACACTCGACCAAGCTACTTTATGCCAGGGACAGGTCAACTACTTTACGCCAGGGACACGTCAACCACTTTACGCCAGGGACAGGCCAACTATTTTACGCCCGAGACAAGTTATCAAATCATGCATTTAATGCAAAGTAATAATGGCTCTGACATAAAGATCTACTGACGGCGTATAACACAGGATTCAAAGGAACTTATTTTACAAAGAAATCAATATTGTCTTTTAGTATGTGGACTGAGTTACTTTTACGCTCACAAGATGGCTTATTTTACGCATGTATACTATATGAGCTTTTTACGCTCAAAGTTGACGTGTGCATAAAGTTTATTTGGGCTACCTTTACGCTCAAGGTTGTTTTATCAACCACTTTACGCAGGAAGTCCATTTTAGGGCTATTTTACGCCTAGTCTACTACTTTATGCTCAAGGTATATTTGGGTTGTTTTTACACCCTATCCTTTCTGACTAATTTGGAACGTGGTTTGCCTACGTGGTTTTTATGCCACATATCTCGAAGAACGTGTGTACATGCATCCTATTCTTGTTGAAATTATGGGACACGTGTCAACGTGTGTAAAGGATGACTTCAGTCATGGGTGGTAGTTATTAGCGTAAAGACAGAACTTTTGCTGAGTTATTACGCACAAAAAGCCAAGTCTATAAATAGACTTATTTTTCTCATATAACGGAGACAGAGAGAGAGACAGGGGAGAATACATAGAAATCAGAGCCCAGAGACTTTGATTGTCCAGAGCATTCTTCTTCAACCTTTCTTCCAGAACAGAGTGAAGCAAAGCAGAAAAGCATTCGACCTCGCCATCAGTGCCCAAGTGCGTCGATACCTTTCTAGTGACTTAGTTCTTCCAGTTGTTCATCTTCTAGCAGTGATCTTCATCATCATCGTATAGTCCAAGGAACAAAGTGATCGACTTCAGATCAGACTTCCATAGCAAGACGTCTGTAACTCCACTTTTCGATTTTCCTAAAAATAAAATTTGATTTTTTTATTTAATAACAATTGTTGATTTAAATTTCATAATAATAAGTTAGTTTAAATAATAAATTGAGATCTATATTTTGGAGGAAAATGATTTTAGGAGCAGATTTTCAAATTAGAAAGTTTGTTGTAACAAACTTAGTGGTTCCCACTCATTTAATAATAAAAATCCTAATTGTTTTCTTTGTTTTCTTGAAATAGTAAAAGACGAAGGGCCTTTTTGCCAAAAACCTATAATCGGAGGGGCTGTTATATAAATTAATTGAGCGAGGGGTAGGGGGTTTGTGCAAATTGCACATCCTTATCTAAGTCGAGAATGAGAGAGAGAGAGAGAGAGAGAGAGAGAGTAGCTCTCTGTGATTTCTTTTGAGCTCTCCAAAAATATTCTCCATCATTCTCCCGAGTGCGAACCCTAACCCTAACTTTCTGGCGGCGACGACCCGACGACTCCGGCGGCGACTCCAATGGCGCCGACGACTTCAGCAGCGAGCCCCTTTCTTTCTGACGGCGACCACCCGAAGCAACAGCGGCAGCGGCAGTTGCTCTTCCTGGAGTTCAACAGTTCTCCGACCTAGGTGAGCGATTCTTCCCTTGATTTTCTTCAGATCTGGATCCATCCTTAATTCGAATCCCTGATTACATTATTGAGGTGAGTTAATGGAGTTTCCATTAACATAGACCCTCTCCTTATTGAATTTAGAATTATTTGTGATTGACAGATTGTTGGGATCAATCGAATACATTCTAAGTTTTGTTGTCGAGTTGATCCTTAGTTTTGGTAAGTTCTTTTTAGCTCGATCTTCTTAATTAGGAAGGATGGATCTAATCACCCATTAATCCCTGTGTAAACTGCTCAATCCTTGTTTCAGAGGATTCCTGGATCCATACATTGTGTTCAGTCGATTTTAGCATGAGGTTGGACTCGATCTAGTGTTGTGGTAGCACCATCAGGTAACACTCAACATCTTTGCATATTTTAAATTCATATTATAGTATAGATGGTTCTGAAATGTTTAGTCTCGTAAGTTGAGAGATAGGATAGATGTTTTGATAGTTAAGTTGGAATAGGAAGGATGTTTTGAACTTGGAATTATTCAGTTGATATGTAGCAGAGGGAGGGTTGGATGCACTGTGTGAGTTGGCAGTATTCCAGTTGCATTATTTTTCTCATTGCAGTTGTTCAAGCCATTTCCTGTTTCAATTTAGTTTTGGACTGTGTTCTCCCAAGTCCCCTAAAATTATATGGATTCAATTTGATGAATCCTACAAGTATCAGTAGTGAACCAGGACTGTATATGAAGCATATCAGGATGTTTTCCTTGAACCTGATGCTCTTATATGCTTCATGGTTATCCTACAAATCTGGGATGGTATGTATCACTGATTCTTGAGTGATGACTTGAACTGCACATGAACCTTGGGTTTTAACTGAGAAATCAGTTAAGAACAGAAGGTTAATCAGCCTAGGATATTAACTATTTTGATTGGACTTCATTAGCCTGACAGATTTTTAGACTGTGAAGTCAGTCCTAAGCAAGGGGTTAATTAGTCTCTCATTGTCAGTTCTGGTTTCTGAATATTTCTCTATTTAGCTGTCATTGCCAAGTGGTGTGTTTTATCTATCATGCCCTATTGAATGACTGAAACCAATTTTGTGGTTGGGGATGATTATTCATGAAGTCAAATGCTTTGGTTTTGGATTATGCTTATCACCCTACCATTCCTATATGTTACATGTGTTTTCATTAGACAATTGGCAAGTAGGAAGAATGGGGCAGGATGAATGGTCGAGGAGTTTCCTAACTTTTATTTTGAATTTAGAAGTGTATCATGAGTTACCTAATTTGTTGGACTACAAATCAGTCCTATGCAAGGTTCATTCTCAGTCTGGGCTTAACTTGATATTTCTATGTTCATTCGAGTTTGACTGAAGGACTGAGAATTGTTCAGTCTTGTGTGAATCAGTATTTTGATTTGGCATCAGGACAGGGATACTTAGTTTAGTTGTAAACTGAACAAGAGTATTCCTGACCAATGAATAGTACTGATCATTGGAGGAAGAGGGTATTGTTTCAATTCCTGTGAATTATTGCAGGCAGAGATTTACCTTTGTACCTGGAAGAAATCTCAAGAGAACTGGAATGTTCAGTAATGTGAAGAGTTCAGAACTGGAATGTTCAGTAATGTGAAGAGTTCAGAACAGGAATGTTCAGTAATGTGAAGAGTTCAGAACTGGAATGTTCAGTGTTGTGGAAATTCATAACTTGAATATGCAGTGATTGAATTGTTCAAATAACTTGAATATCCAGTACATGTTCTGCTCAAACATTTATGGACTGGACTTGTACAATCCTTACCTGAAGATAATGCTCTGTCTCTGTAAAATTTGCTGGTTCAATGAGACTGTCACCTTGAATAGAAGTGTTTGGGGATTAACTAGATGCTTGGTTCAGTCCAGTGTCTACCCTATTAGTACAATCAGTTGTTTAGCAAGGAACTGGGTTCTGGTAATTCATTATTTTTGGGAAGTCGATGAACTTGGGTTCCCTATTATAACTGAGTCCTATTAAGGCTATGGGGTTCCAAACAAGTCAACCCTCATTTTTAGAAGACTTCATTGAGGTAAGTTTAATGGTTTTACTTTACTTGTGATAATTGAAAGCCTTGATTAGAATTAATCCTTAAATTAAGTGTTAGTCAACTAGGTTCTAAAATTAGCCATATCTATAGGTAAAATAGTTTTATCAAGATTAGCACTAAGGATAATTGTTAAGGTAACTTTTTCTAGATTAGAAAATAGCTATTTTAAGATTGTCGACTTATCAACTTGTACATATTATTAATACAGGAGGATATCTAGTTCTATTGCCTACTTGTACTTTCCTGGAGCCAGGCAAGTACACTCTACGGTCTTGTGCATTTCATTATATCCTGTGCCTTCTTGATTGACACATTGCAACACGTCATGTACTTTCTGGTGCTCATGTTCCTTGTTCTTATTACTTGTACCTGGGATGGGGAAATATACTATTTATGTGACCAAACCCAAAAAATAATTCAGGTGTGTTTAGCTTATATCCCGCATCGTGCACGCGGGTCCTAAGCCGTACCATTCATGTGCTTTCATGTGCTTACCCCTAGCCGGTCACATAATTAGTTATATTTCAAATATAGTACACACATTCAGGAGATATACCTTGTACTTATTTCTGTGATTCCTGAGATACCATATTCTTTCATGTTCTTATATTCATGTTCTTTCATGTTCTTACATTTTGTGTTCTTTCATGTACTTATTCACCATGTTCTTTCCTGTACTTTCCATGTTTCCTTGTACTTTCATATCATGATGTCTTGTTCATTACCTAGAATTGTACTTGCTCCACTCTTGAATAGGATATGTTGCAGGTATGCTTGCAGGACATTGTTCTACTCTATAGGCCAGAGCCCAGGATTTAGCTGAGCAGGATGAGGCTTAGCTTGAGTCTTCAGGTTTAGATTACTTAGCTTTACTTTTAGATATTGACTTTAGAGTTCATAGCACTTTTCATTCCTGTTGATTCTGGTACATTATGATATCTGGATTTGTGGATTATGGTGATCATTCTGGGATACATTTTTAGATGCATGTGATTATATACTTTCATGTTTATCTGGTTAGTTTTCCCTAGCTTGGTACAGCTTACTTCGTCGTGTCTAACGACGAAGGCTGGGCTGTGTCCGACTCGTGTACGAATATTCGGGAGCTGGTCGTGACATGTTTTTAGTGGTGGCCCATGCAGGTCTATCCTAATAGTACCTAGGTATTAGTGTACTATTGGGGGACTTGATTAAACTAGGGAAACTTGAATCACAGCATAGGAAATCGGGTATATCAGGTATATTGATATTCTATAAACACTTGTTGTATTTAGATCTAGGTTATTTTAACAGTTTTCTGTTTTTCAGATAGTTCAAAAGCATACGACACCAGAACTGTCAATTCACCTACACTTGACGTTTCCGAGCTTTTACATACCTTCTATCACTCTACTATTCCTATGGGTAGTACGCAGTTGACGGAGACGTTTGAAGAGTCCCTTGACAACCAGAGGGAGCAGGCCATCATTTCCAAGTCAGACTTGTGAATACACTCTCCGAGCCAGGAAGAACTTCTGATTTCCAGACTCTCAGACTTTTGGACTTCTTCGATGCCGAGCGCATATCTTGCACCGAGTAGCAGATCGAGAATCTGGAGTAGCCACTAAAGATCATCTCAGCATGTGAGGATCCGATTTCTCTGAAGATTAGAGCCACCAGCCAGGAGATCCAGAATGTAGCACAGACAATGGAACGAAACCGGAAGCTGATGCTCATGAGAGACATGAAGACTTATTATGAAGATATCAACTATCCTGGACCCGTAAAGCATCACAAAATTCAGACGGCGCTTTTTCAGCCACATCATCGGAGGCAGATTCAGGCCTACATTCATTGAATGAAGGATTGACAGCAAGTCGCAGATCACAATGATCGAGGAGCATCAAGATCTCGGCAGCCATATATTCCTGTCAGAGCCCTGCACTTCAGCCCCAATAGGAGATCAAGATTCAGATTCAGCCGGCGATCATTTGTATTTCTGTCGCAGCTCAGGACACCACTACGAAGAGTGTCGCAAATGACGAAGGCTATGCTTGTACTGCTAATCGCATGCCCACCAAGTCAAGGACTGCTGGAGGCCGCTGATCAAACTGCCCAAGGACAAGCACGAGGAGCACCAGTATCACAGAAGGACACGTCTCTCCAGATTCAGCAACAACATGGAGTACTACCACAGGGACCAGTCTACGACGGAACAGTTGAAGAAGGTTGAAGATATTCTAGTCCCGGAAGAAACACTGAAGATAAGACTGAAGACAGAAGACTCTTTTGCATGGTTGGAGAAAACCATGGATCGTGATTCATAATCTAGTTTTTTCTTAGATTCCTCTTGCACCTAGATTGTTTCTTAGAAACTTCCTTGTTTCCTATTTAAGGATTATTAGATTTTATTTTCCTATTCTGAAACCTTGGTCGCTATTCGAGATGTATTTTGAAAGTTGTTTCCATCCTTGCTCGTCACTCTGCTCTTATTCAAGATTTTCTTCCTGCTCGATAACTTGTTTCCATGGCATCGTTTCCTAATTCAAGATTTGGTTCTACTCGAATTTTGTTCCCTATTCAGACTCTGTTGATAATTAAGACTTTACTTCGGGATTACCTTCCTATTCAAACTTATGCCATTCAAGACCTTGTTTGAATCTTGCTTCTATTCAAGATTTCATTTACAGATTTCGTTTTCTATCCTTGAAGTTTTGACTCGTTCCCTATGAGATTTTATTTCTCATTCGTGAATTGTTTTTCGTTCTATTTACGATCTTGTTTGATCTTGTCCCTTATTTTGAGATTTTACTTGTTTCGTATCCTGCTACTTAATACCATGTTTTCATATTCATTTTTCATGACTTCGTTTTCTATTTTCTGTTCCAACTTTGTGTCGATCTTGTTTCCTATTTGGGGTATCGCTTGCTTTCATGGATGTTTGTTTTCTATTCACCCATTGATTCTCTTTCCTATTTGTAATTTGATTCCATTCGAGATTTAAGATCATGTTTCCTATTTTCGAGACTTTGTTTTGTTCGTAATTTTGTCTTATATATCCAAGATTTTTCGGACTTTGAAACTCAAGTTCCTACTCGCGACTCAATGAACCTTGCTCCCTATTTGATGTCTTGTTTCCTCGTCAAGATTTTCTATTCGAGATTTTATTTCCTAATCACGACTTTGTTGATATTGGTTTTCTAATTGAGACCTTGTACCTATTGGAGGTTATTTTCCTATTCGAAATTTTGTCTGAGGTTCGTTGTTAATTGAGATGTTGTTGAAACTTGTTTCCAGTGCGGGATTTTATTTCTTATTTTGAAACTTGTCTCCTATCTGATACCTTGCCTCAGTTCATCCTTCGGGACTCTGTTATCCCTTCGGGATAATATTCATATATGGAATCTTGTTACCATTCCAGATATCAGTTGAAATTCTGTTATAATTTGAAACTTCGCTCCCTATCTGAAATTTTAAATCTCCCTGGTTGCCCTTTTGTACTCACCTAATGGGATCCCATTGTCGTCTCTTAGTACCTAATAAATGCTTGTATTCTAACAGTCAGGTAACTTCACCATTTTCGTGAATTGGACTACTGAAACTCATTTTGAACTCCTTGAAACTCTTTTGAAATTCCTAGGGATAAAGTCGAGAGTCTATTCGATGACTTACTATGGCATGACAGTTGTGCGCTACAGCCATTAGCTGGATTATGGAGACTGAGGGTTCGCTGCAGCCAGTAGCGCACTGGCGAGGTAGGAACTTTAAGTTGAAGTGATTTCAGACAATCATAGGTTTTCGAGTACTGTCGAGACTTATCATATTCTTCATACCTTGATCTCTTGGGTTGCTTCGTCAATAATTGTTGGAAAATGGATAAGGTTGACAGATTATTCGGTGACATATTGTTATTTGAGTCACGGAGCCGAAAGTCCACTGCAGTCAGATATATACTGGCGGGGTAGGGATTCTAGGCAAAGTGATTTTAAATAGCTATATGTTCCCGGACACCATGGAAACTATATCCCTTTTTATATGATTTATGGTTTTCGAGAATCACAGATCCTTGCACGTTCATCCTGATTTGATACTGTATCTCCTGAGTATTGCGTACGTATCCTCAATCAACCCTTGCTAAATTTCTGTTCTAGCATTTTATCGTTAGATCATTGAATTTCCTCAAAATTGTATATTACCAGATTGTGATTCCGTACTTTGTTTGTGACTTGTCTAAACTTCGATCTTAAGTCACGTCTATCCGACCATGATTTTCTATCTTGTTCTAGTCTACCTGTGTTAAACTATCGATTTTTTGATCGTACATAATAATTGTGTCTTCATGATTTTGCTCCTCTAAGATGTAATTGAACTTCATTCCATTTGCACCTATTTAATCCTTGAATCACTGTTAGATCGTATTATTTTTCTTGTGTGTAATTATTGTATTTGATCTCAAAGCTCAGGGCGTCTCAGAGTTGCACAGGATCGGCAGAAGTACTAGGCAGACAGCAGCAAACGGCCACTAGAGTTCGCACTTAGAAGCAGATTGTTCCTGAAGAATCTCGTCGACCAGAGGCACCATTCGTTTTGGCAGAGGCAGAAAGTTCAGTCCGAGATTCATCGAGCCTTTCGACGTGACTGCGCTGATTGGAGAGGTGGCGTATCGACTAGCGCTTCCAGCAAGCTTGGAGGGAGTGCACAACATTTTCCACGTGTCCCAGCTTCGACGCTACATTCCAGATCCGAGCTATGTAGTGGATTATTCAGAGCTAGAGGTAGGTCCGAGGTTGACCTACGAGGAGCAGCCAGTGGAGATCCTTGATCGGAAAGAAAAGCGCTTGCGGAACCAGACTTTTCTACTTGTCCGCGTCATGTGGAGACACCACTCTCCGGAAGAGTCCACATAGGAGCGCGAGGATGAGATACGGGAGCGCTATCCCATTTTGTTTGTTTGAGTGTATCTTGATATTGAGAATTTTAAATACAATAAATAAATTGTGTTGAACCATCTTGAGATTTTACTTTCGAAATTGGTTTGTTGTCTCTCGAATTTCGAGGACGAAATTATTTTAAGGAGGGGAGATTTGTAACTCCACTTTCGATTTTCCTAAAAATAAAATTTGATTTTTTTATTTAGTAACAATTGTTGACTTAAATTTCATAATAATAAGTTAGTTTAAATAATAAATTGAGATCTATATTTTGTAGGGAAATGATTTTAGGAGCAGATTTTCAAATTGGAAAGTTTGTTGTAACAAACTTAGTAGGTCCCCACTCATTTAATAATAAAAATCCTAACTGTTTTCTTTGTTTTCCTGAAATAGTGAAAAGACGAAGGGCCTTTTTGCCAAAAACCTATAACCGGAGGGGCTGTTATGTAAATCGATTGAGCGAGGAGTGGGGGGTTGTGCAAATTGCACATCCTTATCTAAGCCGAGAATGAGAGAGAGAGAGAGAGAGAGCAGCTCTCTGTGATTTCTTTTAAGCTCTCCAAAAATATTCTCCCCCATTCTTCCGAGTGCGAACCCTAACCCTAACTTCTGGCGGCGACGACCCGACGACTCCGGCGACGACTCCGATGGCACCGACGAATTCAGCAGCGAGCCCCTTCTTCTCTGACGGCGACCACCCGAAGCAACAGCGGCAGTGGCGTTGCTCTTCCTGGAGTTCAACGTTCTCCGACCTAGGTGAGCGATTCTTCCCTTGATTTTCTTCAGATCTGGATCTATCCTCAATTCGAATCCCTGATTACATTATAGAGGTGAGTTAATGGAGTTTCCATTAACATAGACCCTCTCCTTATTGAGTTTAGAATTATTTGTGATTGGCAGATTGTTGGGATCAATCGAATACATTCTATGTTTTGTTATCGAGTTGATCCTTAGTTTTGGTAAGTTCTTTTTAGCTCGATCTTCTTAATTAGGAAGGATGGATCTAATCACCCATTAATCCCTGTGTAAACTGCTCAATCCTTGTTTCAGAGGATTCGTGGATCCATACATTGTGTTCAGTCGATTTTAGCATGAGGTTGGACACGATCTAGTGTTGTGGTAGCACCATTAGGTAACACTCAACATCTTTGCATATTTATATTCATATTGTAGTATAGATGGTTCTGAAATGTTTAGTCTCGTAAGTTGAGAGATAGGATAGATGTTTTGATAGTTAAGTTGGAATAGGAAGGATGTTTTGAACTTGGAATTATTCAGTTGATATGTAGCAGAGGGAGGGTTGGATGCACTGTGTGAGTTGGCAGTATTCCAGTTGCATTATTTTTCTCATTGCAGTTGTTCAAGCCATTTTCTGTTTCAATTTAGTTTTGGACTGTGTTCTCCCAAGTCCCCTGAAATTGTATGGATTCAATTTGATGAATCTACAAGTATCAGTAGTGAACCAGGACTGTATATGAAGCATATCAGGATGTTTTCCTGAACCTGATGCTCTTAAATGCTTCATGGTTGTCCTACAAATCTGGGATGGTATGTATCACTGATTCTTGAGTGATGACTTGAACTGCACATGAACCTTGGGTTTTAACTGAGAAATCAGTTAAGAACAGAAGGTTAATCAGCCTAGGATATTAACTATTTTGATTGGAATTCATTAGCCTGACAGATTTTTAGACTGTGAAGTCAGTCCTAAGCAAGGGGTTAATCAGTCTCTCATTGTCAGTTCTGTTTTCTGAATATTTCTCTATTTAGCTTGTCATTGCCAAGTGGTGTGTTTTATCTATCATGCCCTATTGAATGACTGAAACCAATTTTGTGGTTGGGGATGATTATTCATGAAGTCAAATCCTTTGGTTTTGGATTATGCTTATCACCCTACCATTCCTATATGTTACCTGTGTTTTCATTAGACAATTGCCAAGTGGGAAGAATGGGGCAGGATGAATGGTCGAGGAGTTTCCTAACTTTTATTTTGAATTTAGAAGTGTATCATGAGTTATCCTAATTTATTGGACTGCAAATCAGTCCTATGCAAGGTTCATTCTCAGTCTGGGCTTAACTTGATATTTCTATGTTAATTCGAGTTTGACTGAAGGACTGAGAATTGTTCAGTCTTGTGTGAATCAGTATTTTGATTTGGCATCAGGACAGGGATACTTAGTTCAGTTGTAAACTGAACAAGAGTATTCCTGACCAATGAATAGTATTGATCATTGGAGGAAGAGGGTATTGTTTCAAGTCCTATGAATTATTGCAGGCAGAGATTTACCTTTGTACCTGGGAGAAATCTCAGGAGAACTGGAATGTTCAGTAATGTGAAGAGTTCAGAACTGGAATATTCAGTAATGTGAAGAGTTCAGAACTGGAATGTTCAGTAATGTGAAGAGTTCAGAACTGGAAATTCATAACTTGAATATACAGTGATTGAATTGTTCAAATAACTTGAATGTCCAGTACCTGTTCTGTTCAAACATTTATGGACTAGACTTGTACATCCTTACCTGAAGATAATGCTCTGTCTCTGTAAAATTTGCTGGTTCAATGAGACTGTCACCTTGAATAGAAGTGTTTGGGGATTAACTAGATGCTTGGTTCAGTCCAGTGTCTGCCCTATTAGTACAATCAGTTGTTTATCAAGGAACTGGGTTCTGGTAATTTATTATTTTTGGGAAGTCGATGAACTTGGGTTCCCTATTATAACCGAGTCCTATTAAGGCTATGGGGTTCCAAACAAGTCAACCCTCATTTTTAGAAGACTTCATTGAGTTAAGTTTAATGGTTTTACTTTACTTGTGATAATTGAAAGCCTTGATTAGAATTAATCCTTAAATTAAGTGTTAGTCAACTAGGTTCTAAAATTAGCCATATCTATAGGTAAAATAGTTTTATCAAGATTAGCACTAAGGATAATTGTTAAGGTAACTTTTTCTAGATTAGGAAATAGCTATTTTAAGATTGTTGACTTATCAACTTGTACACATTATTAATACAGGAGGATATCTAGCTCTATTGCCTACTTGTACTTTCCTGGAGCCAGTCAAGTACACTCTACGGTCTTGTGCATTTCATTATATTCTGTGCTTTCTTGATTGACACATTGTAACACGTCATGTACTTTATGGTGCTCATGTTCCTTGTTCTTATTACTTGTACCTGGGTTGGGAAAATATACTATTTATGTGACCAAACCCAAGAAACAATTCAGGTGTGTTTAGCTTAGATCCCGCATCGTGCACGCGGGTCCTAAGCCGTACCATTCATGTGCTTTCATGTGCTTACCCCTAGTCGGTCACATAATTAGTTATATTTCAATATAGTACACACATTCAGGAGATATACCTTGTACTTATTTCCTGTGATTCCCGAGATACCATGTTCTTTCATATTCTTACATTTCATATTCTTTCATGTTCTTATATTTCATGTTCTTTCATGTACTTATTCACCATGTTCTTTCCTGTACTTTCCATGTTTCCTTGTACTTTCATATCATGATGTCTTGTTCATTACCAAGAATTGTACTTGCTCCGTTTCTGAATAGGATATGTTGCAGGTATGCTTGCAGGATATTGTTCTACTCTATGGGCCAGAGCCCAGGATTTAGCTGAGCAGGATGAGGCTTAGCTTGAGGCTTCAGGTTTAGATTACTTAGCTTTACTTTTAGATATTGACTTTAGAGTTCATAGCACTTTTCATTCCTGTTGATTCTGGTACATTATGATATCTGGATTTGTGGATTATGGTGATCATTCTGGGATACGTTTTTAGATGCTGTGATTCTATACTTTCATGGTTATCTGGTTAGTTTTCCCTAGCTTGGTACAGCTTTCTTCGTCGTGTCTAACGATGAAGGCTGGGCGTGTCCGACTCGTGTCCGAATAATCGAGAGCTGGTCGTGATAACTTCCCAGAACAATTTGTACTTTTTGTACTCTTTCAAGTTTTATTTTCAAAAGCCAATTTTCAGGCATTTTGTTAAGTGAAACATGTACCTGTAGTATATTATTTGTGCATCGACCAAAGTCTATGTTGATTATCAAATCAGGTATGACTATGACCGATGGGCCAACAATCTACCCCTTTTGATAAGGGTTATTTATAAATACCCCCATGGTTTGTACGCATTTTGGTAACTATTTTCGTTGTTTTAAAAACAAAGAACACCCCCCTGGGTGCTTAATTTTATACTCACTTTCTTCTATGCACCAAGGGGTACAACTAATTAACTCTATAAACCATTGCTTGATGTTCTTTATTTTTAAAACAATGAAAATAATTACCAAAATGCGTACAAACCATAGGGGGTACAACTAATTAACTCTTTTGATAATTGACAAACTTTGAGTTTATACCAAATAATATCAAAATAAACTTGAACTTGTTTACTTCTCGTTTGGTACTTGGCATATTTATTTGATTTTTGGTATATACCGCTTCTTCCCCTTTGTCATTTGTTCAAAATGAAAGCACCTCCGCAAATTGTGAGCACAAATAACATAAGAAAGAAGACAAGATCATACCAAAAGATAGTTAAATAAACATGGCCAACAATATGTCTAACTGCATAATATGATAGAAATCACTAAAACTCAGTAGCATAAGCATGCAAGTACATAAACCCATGAAATATGAAATTCTAAAAGAGACTTTACCATAACTAGTGCATCTACTTGGAAAAAAAATACTAAAAGTGCTACATGTTCATCATCGTCATCAGATACATAACCAAAAAGTCTATACGTACGCTCATCTACTCGCATCATCGTTAGTTTCAGTAGAACGATTGGGATAAACGTATGTTGCAGTAGGGTCGAAGTAGCATCGAGCTTGACGATCCTTGAACCTGGTTCCATCAAAGTTTGGATGGCAAAAAATAGGTACTAAGAACAGTAGGATAATGAGCCAGGGTACTGAATATCAGCAATACCGTTCCGCAGAGTCTGGAACTAGTATCTCAGATGGTAGTTAGTATCTCACTGACGAATGTGCTCTGCCTGATAGCGCTCATCCTCAAGAATGCAGCGAGCCTCGAATCGGTCAAAACGCTGATCGATGGTGCGGGTAGGAGGGAGATCAGAAGGAGGGGCCTCAATTGGAGGGGCTGGTGCTGGCTGAGGAGCCTGGGCAGGTGGAATACCTACGCCACCAATTACAGAAGGAATAGGGACAAAAAACTTTCTAGACCTATGAAGCTTAGATGGCGTACCATCAATAGGACAGGAATCCAAGGGGATGTTGTACCACCTATGAAATATGATAGGAAGAACCATAGAATAGATGAGGTTACGTCCTGTCTTCCTGCAGTTGTACATGTGTAAGCCCACTTCCCAAATTTTAAAAATTTTAAGTTTATATGTTTATGATTAATTTTATGATCAATGGAAGCTATGCCAAATCTTGTAGGTGAGCTATGACCGTATTAAGGTCATATGACCTCTAGATAGTTTATATATGTATTATTTAGCTATTTTATATATTTTTTATAATTTTTGGATATTTTAGGTATTTAATATTTAAGGGTTTATTATTTTTAAGGACTTTCAAGATTTATTGTCAGGTCATTCAGGGGTATTTCTGGACCGAATATTTTTATTTGGGCTCTAGATGAATAAAAATATTTTTTAGAATATTTTAGGATTTTTCTGGATTTTTTAGAATTTTTAAGAATTTTTAGATAATTAAAACATATAGAATTTATATTTTATAGGCTTTTGGAATTTACTGTGAGGTCACATGATGATATTTTGTGTTAAAATATTTTATTTAGACTCTAGACACTTAGAAATATTTTCAAGAATTTTCTAAAAATTTTCTGCATTTTTTTGCAATTTATTTTGATTTATTTGGACTTAAAATGATTTTTAATAATTTTCTGAATTAAATAAATAATTACCTAGTCATCCACCAGGGGGGCCATCTTTCGGAGCCAACTACAGCTACAGTAACCGCCTCTTTCTTTCTCCTATATATATATTAAAGTATTTCGTAAACCCTAATATTCACTTGGTCGTTTTGAGAGAGTTGCTCTTTGGAGACCCCCGACTTTCCGGAGCGATTGCCGTCAACCCCGACATGATTTTAGCGTGCCAATTTTTTTGTTGAATTCACATTGAGGTAAGCTTCTAGAATTTATAATTTATTTTTGAATATTTCGATCCTGAATTTCTGGAGAATTCTGTGAGTGTTTGTTGTCAAAAACTCGATACGTCGCACGATTTTTGAGATCCTGAGAGATTACGAACTCCGATTTGTGATCCGTTTGAAGTTTTGGAAAGCTAACACGACAATTTTAGACACAAATTTTTTTCTAAAATTTCAGACGTTCGTTTTTTATTTTAGTTATTCAGTTAAACTTAGAATTGATTGGTAAATCACCGTTTTGGTCACAGTTAGCCATAACGCGGTATCTTTTGACCAAGGCATAATTTTGTGGCACCGTCGATTACATCGCACTCATGCCTCTAAAATATACCAAGACGTACTTTCAAAATCTTGAGTTCATGATGTTTGACTAGATAGTCAATAGCACACCTCGATTTGCGTGTTATGGTTTCCAAAATTGGAAACATGACTTTTTATGGCCAAACTTCCTAATTTAGATGATATTTCAGATTATTATAGGTTAAATTAGGTTTTTAAGTGATTTATTCTAGAATTAACTATTATTAGATTAGTTAACCAATTAGCCACTTATTCCTTGATTTTAGAGTTAGAATATTAGAATTGACTTGTGGTTTTCGTGCACAGTTCATGGTACAACGTGCGATATGGGTTGATAGCTTATAGATCAACATTTCTCGCATCCTCGACTTGTAACTATGGTTTGTGCAAGGATTCAGGCAAGTACAATATTTCATTATATTTTAGTTCATTATAATATTTTCTCTATCGTTTCCTTGTTTGATATTCCATTGAGACATTGCTTGATATTCAGTTGAGACACGATTGTGACACCATAGTTATTTTATCCTACTTAGTGTATCATTGACCGTTATTGATTGTTAGTGAGTCGGAAGGAAAAATACTTGGTAAGTACGTGAACAAACCTAAATATTGTTATTGTAGATAGCTAAGTCATACACCCCACGTATGAGTTAACCGTACCCTATTATTGTGGATAGCCATCATATGATATGCTATATTAGCCCATCCGTTCATGTATTAAAAGGTATTTCACACACATATAGTTGTTTTTATTGTTCCTTTATCTAGTTCCTGTCTTACTAGTTCATATCTTGCTAGTTCATATCTTGTTAGTTTATATCTTGCTAGTTCTTTATATACCCTTTGCCATCATTATTTCTCATTGTTCTAACTTATTTTGGGCTAACAATATTAATTATAATATGGTTGTACTTTGCTTCTTTTCTGACTGGATCGTTGTTATAGGTGAAGATGACGTGCCTACTTTTGCGTTATGGACCATACAGGAGGAGATAGAGACTCGAAGGTCAAACCATAGAAGACTAGTTAGATGTGTGGTAGTTTTCTATAATTGTAAAATCTTATATTCTCCTTCAAATGTAAAACTTCTAAAATTTGTAAAGTTGATTTAGTTGTTGTGAATGAGCAGTTAGTATTTATGAGCATTTTGTTTATTGCGGGCTAGACAGCGTACTACTGCCGATACCGCGACGTAGGCTGGGCTTGGATATGCACTCGTGTCCCGAAAAACGGGTGTGAATCATGACAAGTTTTTACGGTGGTCCATGCAGGTCAGTTTTCACAAAAGATTACGAACTTGTGGTAGTACTTAAGTTAGTTGTACTACTACAAGCCTGCGACTAAAAAATTGCTCATTCACAATTAGAATTGATTTAAATTTGGAGAATGACTAGAACTAGGAGTCCCTTATTCAATTTGACCCTTGGGTAGTTAAGGTTGCTAACTAGACCATGTGATTTAGACAATGATTTATTGAATTCTAAACCCTATTAGATATTTGATACGAACTAGGATCAAAGGTGGGTAGACTATTCGCTTGGTAAGTTAGGTCTTCCTAGAATTCATGCTCTAACCTTGATAAATTATTAATTTTTTTCCTCTTTAGATATTCTCCTCATATCGTAAAGTTTAAATTAATTACTTATTTCATGTTTTACCATATTTTATAATTTTGTCTCTGTTATCCATATATGAATCTCGCGTTAGTTTATTTCATTTAAACTTTTCCTTCAATCATTTGAATACCATGTGATAGAGATTAGAATGTTTATAATTCTCTTATCTTCAGTTATTTTCTCCTTAATCAATTATTCTATTTTCAAGAATTGAGACTTACAGTACAAATACTTACATTTTTCCTATATTGATTATCTTGTAACTTATTTGAATTTCTAGAAGCTCCTTTAGATTCTTATGGATATAGTTGAAATAATTTTTCGATGACTTACAATGGCAAGACAGATACGCACTGTTCCCTTTTATTTGAATTATGAATACTGCGAGTTCATTGCAGCCAGCAGCACATTGGCGTGGCATGACCCCTAAGTTGAAATAATTTTAAGTAAGAGTAGGTTGTCAAATATTATTCAAACTATGTCTTAATTGTCCTATTTAATTTTTGAAGTATTATGTCAATACATGATAGAGGAGATAGAATATTTGATACCGTATTCTTATTTGAGTCATGGAACGAAGAGTTTATTGCAGCTAGATGTACACTGACGAGGCAGAGATTCTCGGTAAAATGACTTCAAATACGCATACTTTTTTCGAATACCATAGAGGCTATATCTTTTATTGGCATATGACTATTATTTCGAATATCCAATTTCTTATTATCGTATTATCCATAATCTGTAGTTCCTTCTTTCCTATCTTTCCTGTTCGAAATTATTAATTAGTTTCTTCCTATTAACCATTTAAAACCAATTACTTTATTCGAATCTATTACACTAGATTCATAATCATACTTAGATCTTGAATCTTGATCATGTCTAAATAATTTGTTTTAGTAACGAATCATGCTGAAATGTTTTTGATTTGATCATTTTGAAATAACTTTGATCGTGACTAGACTATTTTGACTATAATCATTATCGTGCCAAAAATTATATCTTCTTTTGGGCTTCAATTCTATCTGTGATTGTTGCTGACTAATTGATAATAAATCATATCGTTTTCTTAATTATATTCTTTGTCGTGCTTATTTATATCGATTGATCATATCATATTTTGATGGCATTCTTAGTCGTGTCTATTTGTATCTTTTAAAATTTCGAGGACGAAATTTTTCTAAGGTGGATAGATTTGTAAGCCTACTTCCCAAATTTTAAAATTTTTAAGTTTATTTGTTTATGATTAATTTTATGATCATTGGAAGTCATGCCGAATCTTGTAGGTGAGTAATTACCATATTAAGGTCATATGACCTCTAGATAGTTTATATATGTATTATTTAGCTATTTTATATTTTTTTTATAATTTTTGGATATTTTAGGTATTTAATATTAAGGGTTTATTATTTTTAAGGACTTTCAGGATTTACTGTAAGGTCATTCAGGGGTATTTTTGGACCAACTATTTTTTTGGGCTCTAGATGAATAAAAATATTTTCTATAATATTCTAGGACTTTTCTGGATTTTTTAGAATTTTTGAGAATTTTTAGATACTTAAATCATATAGAATTTATATTTTATAGGCTTTTGGAATTACTGTGAGGTCACATGATAATATTTTGTGTTAAAATATTTTATTTAGATTCTAGGCACTTAGAAATATTTTCTTGAATTTTCTAAGAATTTTTTGCATTTTTCTATAATTTATTTTGATTTATTTGGACTTAAAATAATTTTTAAATACTTTTTTGAATTAAATAAATAATTATCCAGTCATCCACCCGGGGGGGCCAACTGTTGGCGCCAACTACAGCTACAGTAACCCGCTCTTTCTCTCTCCTATATATATTAAAGTATTTCGTAAACCCTAATATTCACTTGGCCATTTTGGGAGAGTTGCTCTTTGGAGACCCCCGACTTTCCGAAGCGATTGCCGTCAACCCCGACCTAATTTTAGCTTGCCATTTTTTTGTTAGATTCGTATTGAGGTAAAATTCCAGAATTTATAATTTATTTTTGAATATTTCGATCCTGAATTTCTGGAGAATTCTGTGAGTGTTTGTTGTCCAAAACTCGATACGTTGCACGGTTTTCGAGATCCTGAGAGATCCCGAACTCCAATTTACGATCCATTTGAAGTTTTGGAAAGCTAACATGACGATCTTCGACCTAGTTTTCCAAAATTTTAGAGGTTCATTTGATATTTTAGTTATTCAGTTGAACTTAGAATTGATCGGTAAATTACCGTTTTGGTCATGGTTAGCCATAACGGCGATATCTTTTGACCATAGCATGATTTTGTGGCACGATCGATTCTTACGCACTCATGGCACTGAAATATACCAAGATGCTCTTTCAAAATCTTGAGTTCATGGCGTTTGACTAGATAGTCAACGACACGCCTCGATTTGCGTGCCATGATTTCTAAAATTAAAAACATGACTTTTTATAGCCAAACTTCCTAGTTTAGATAATATTTCAGATTATTATTGGTTAAATTAGGTTTTTAAGTGATTTATTCTAGAATTAACTATTATTAGATTAGTTAACCAATTAGCCACTTATTCCATGATTTTAGAGTTAGAATATTAGAATTGACTTGTGGTTTTCGTACACGGTTCGTGGTACGACGTACGATATGGGTTGATAGCTTATAGATCGGCGTTCCTCGCATTCTCGACTTATGTATGTTTTGTGCAAGGATTCTGGCAAGTACAATATTGCATTATGTTTTAGTTTATTATAACGTTTTCTCTATCGTTTCCTTGTTTGATATTCCGTTGAGACATTGCTTGATATTCAGTTGAGGCACGATTGTGACACCATAGTTATTGTATACTACTTAGTGTATCATTGACCGTTATTGATTTTTAGTGAGTCGGGAGGGGAAATACTCGGTAAGTACGTGAACAAATCCAAATATTGTTATTGTGGATAGCTAAGTCATACACCCCACGTATGAGTTAGCCGTACCCTATTATTGTGGACAACCATCGTATGATGTGCCGTATTAGCCCAGTCATTCACGTATTAAAAGGTATTTCACACACACATAGTTGTTTTCATTATTCCTTTATCTAGTTCCTGTCTTACTGGTTCATATCTTGCTAGTTCATATCTTGCTAGTTTATATCTTGCTAGTTCTTTATATACCCTTTGCCATCATTGTTTCTCATTGTTCTAACTTATTTTGGGCTAACAACATTAATTGTAATATGGTTTTACTTTGCTCCTTTTCTGACTAAATCGTTGTTATAGGTGAGGATGACGTGCCTACTTTTGCGCTATGGACCATAAGGTGGGAGATAGAGACTCGAAGGTCAAACCATAGAAGACTAGTTAGATGTATGGTAGTTTTCTATAATTGTAAAAGCTTATATTCTTCTTCAAATATAAAACTTCTAAATTCTGTAAAGTTGATTTAGTTTTTGTGAATGAGGAGTTAGTATTTATGAGCATTTTGTTTATTGCGGGCTAGACAGCATACTACCGCCGATATCGCGGCGTAGGCTGGACTTGGATACGCACTCGTGTCCCAAAAAGTGGATGCAGGTCGTAACAACATGGCTGATGTCATAGTTTTAGGAAGACTGAAAGGAATCTTAAAATGAATATGATATATGGCGGACAGCTCCAAATACGCGATCTTATCAGTAGATCCCATTTTGGACAAGATAGATTCAATGATAATACGATGAAGCTCAAAGAAATATTTATTAATGTAACGTAACATAAGCCGTCCCTGGGGTCTAGGGTTCGGAGCATACATCACATCCTTGAAAGTCTCTAAGTCTAGATTCGGATCAAATTGGACTTTAGTAATGTTGACTAAGACATCTCCAGTATTGGGAACCTAGAGCCATTCGCTTAAGTCATCATCATCAAATTCCATTTTACTCCGACAGACAGAGGAATACATTGTACCATGCAAATATTATAAGTTGCAATAAAACATCCTAACAGCGTTGCCGTATATCAGATTGAAAATTTCTACAAATTTGTGTAGGTTAATATTTTGAAAAGTCAAGCAATATTCTGAAAAAATGTTGAAATTAATAGAGTTAGCCGAACATGTGGAACATTTTTGAAAGTCATGAAACCAAGCGAGTGAATTTTCTAAGTCTACAATTAATGTAGCATCGAAATCATCCTCATCGGATGGTAGAAGTGGGCTAAATAGACTTTCAAGAGGCGTGTATGATGGGCTTGATATAGAAGCACCATATCCTCTTTTCTTTTTCTTTGAAAATCTAGGTGCTATAGAAAGTTGACAAGAAAAGAATAGGAACTATCGAAAAATTGCGGCATAGAGTGGAAGAGAACGGTCAAAATCCTTAGATCCGAAGTTTTAGGTCCTAACACCAAGAGATTGGGGAGAAACAATAGATCTAGGGTTAGGTTTTTTGGGTTTTTGGATGGTAATGTTCATGTAAGAAAAAGAAGATGAAGTAGGATTTAAATAAAAAGTAGGCCAGCAGTTGATAGGTCAGTTCTGTCAGCGGGTAATCGAACTCGGCCCGAACTCGGCTAAAGTTCAGTCAGAGTTCGGTACACTTGTATTTTGAAAACAGTTTTTGATTTATGAATAAAAATTGTATTAGAACTAATATTCATTTGTTTATATAAATCTTCATTACTTTGGGTTAGCTGTAGGGGCCAGATCCCAGCTAGCGGTAGTTCGAGGACTAGTACACCGTGTTCCTACAGGCTATTTACACCTATATGACAGAATGGCCCTTTCGACTTGTACCCAAAATAACATTGTCATAAAATAAATTATTTGAATATAGTCTAAACAATTTCCTAATACATAACACATTATGTTTTCGAAAATTCAAGAATATCTAACTCATAGCAAATAAAGTCGAATCGGTCTTCGACTAATGGCTTTATTAAAATATCTGCTAACTGACAATATGCGTCACTAAATTCCAAACAAATATCTCCGTGTTTTTATTGACCACGTAAGAAGTGATGACGTATTTTGATGTGTTTAATGTGTGAGTGACATACATGATTCTTAGTCTTATAAAGTTTGCTTCGTCCATAAATGAGAATCTTGTGTAGTTCATATTGTAGTCTTATAAAGTTTGCTTCATCCACAAATTTTGTGCACATCAGTGACCTGCAGCTATATACAAGGCTTTAGTCGTTGATATTGTTAAAGATTTTTGTTTCTTGCTAAACCAAGATGTTGGCCCAATGATTGTATCATGTTTTTGAATATGGTTAATATGTTAAGTTTAGCATTTCTTTCTCACTAATCTTCATACTATCGCTATAGCATTTCTACTTATACTTATACCTATGGTGATATGTGCCTATTGGTTCACATATTAGTGATATGAGCTTATCTATCTTAAATTTAATCGGGTTGCCAAAATCAAAACTATGTTTTTGATTGTGGTCATTCAATTAAATTTAACATTATGATCTCACTAATATTTATGCTATCACCTTAGCACTTATACTTAAACTCAACATTGTCCTAATGTGCATTAAACGTATTATACTTGCTACTATGTATATTGCGTTGTTCGTCTAACATGTACATGCAGAAAAGCAATAAGCAAGATCAATGTGGACATATGCAATGAAGAAATCATGGTGGGCCAAAGACGACGGATCCCACAAGATTTCTATGAACCACCCGAGGACATCTCTAGAGCCACGCACTCGGGGGTTCCGCTGCCTGGTCAGCGGACGAGGGTCGAGGGGGCAGCACCCCTCGTCGGGGGTTCGGAGGTGAAGCCCCCGAAAGGTATTCAGTTTTCATAAACTGGATATCTTTGGACAGCTGCTGCCAAGGAAAAAAAACCAACATCTATCAATGAAAGAAGCCATGCCATCATCATTTCAAGACTCTGAAGAAGCATGCACCTGTCTAAGTATATCTGGAGTCTGTAATGAGTCTTAGGAATAATTGTAAACACAAGAAATGGATGGCAAAATCGAAAGCTAGGGGAGAAATTAGCCCAGGATCATTTTCAGATGAAAACCGGCATACCGACGGTATACCGGTCCATACCGACGGTATACTGATTTCGTTCACAGAAAGTTTTCTGTCTGCAAAACCGGTATACCGATGGCATATCGGTTCATACCGATGGTATACCGGTTTAGTAACGTTGAAATTCCAATGGTCGAAAATCCGAGCAATTAATGATCCCAACGGCTATATTTCTAGCCGTTGCATTCCAGACCGGTATACCGTCGGTATGCCGGCTCATACCGACGGTATACCAGTTCGCGGACTGAAAAGTTATCTTGAGCTCTTTTCAATTCTTTGGTTATAAATAACCTTGAACCCCTTCATTCAAGGTTGATGCTTTGAGCCTAAAAATTTCTAAACCACCAAAGCCTATCCACAAACAACTCTACAAAGCTTTCATTTGTCATCCAAAAATTGTGTTAGAGTTATTGAGTTGTAAAGTAAGATCTTCATCTTGTTGTATAAGGAGATCAAAACCTATTGTGAAATGTTGAAGTTGGAGAGTCTTCGTATCCAAACTCTCGGTTGAAGTTGGAGAGTCTTCGTATCCAAACTCTCGGTTGAAGTCAGAGAGGCCTTCGGACTAAAGCTCTCGTGTAAGAAGTTGGCGAGTTCTTCGGATCCAAACTCGTGTGTAACTATTTGTTCAAATAGTGGATTAAATCTGGAGAGAGTTCCGGGACTGGATTGCCTCTAGGGAGGATACCAGGATACATCGGGTGTCGGTATTATTTTACTTCTTCTCTTGCACTTATATTTTTTTAAATTGCCCATTAGCTTGTGCTAAGTGCTTGATTAGTTAGCTTGACCCTATTCACCCCCCCTCTAGGATTCCTACAATTGGTATCAGAGTAAGGACTCTATTGTTAGGCTTAACATCCTTAGAGTAATCCTTGTTATTTTTCTATGGCATCGTATTCCTCCTACTCCTCCTCCGATAAAGAGGGTTTTACTTCTAGTAGCATAGACAATCATGTTTCTTCTAAATGCCAGAAATGCTCTAAGTTGAAAGCTATGGCTAAACAATCCTTAGAGATTCTTGACAACCTTCATTCTACAAATGAAGAACTTTCTGAAAAGGTTATTCATTTAGAAGAAGCAAATGAGTTTTTAAGAAATGAAAACAATAATTTATTATCTAGACTTGATTCTCAAAACTCATCATGTATTTCTTTAAAGAGTTTGAATGAGGGTTTAATCTTCAAAATCAAATCTCTTTCCTCATCTATAGAAGATCTTAAAAGTCAAACGCTTGTGTTAACTTCTTCGCACGATTCTTCTATTGATACTTTAAAGAAACAAAATGAAGATTTTATTTCTAGAATTGCTTTATTTGAAAATGAGAATTATGCTTTAAATGCTAAATTTGATTCTCTTACTTGTTTGCATAATGATTTGCTATTAGAACATAATATTCTTAAAACAAAATCTTCTCATGCTCACTTTAGAGATATTCATCATTCTAGTATGTCACATGTTCATAACCATGCTCATTCTGATACATGTGCACACACTAGCATTAGGTGCTTTTATTGCTCTCGTATTGGACACATGAGCTTTACATGCCCTATTCGTAGGACCTTTACTACCAATGCTAGAGTAAGTGCTATATGGGTCCCTAAAGCTAATAAATGTGGATCCAAGTTTATTTGGATACCAAAGTCTTCATCTAATATTGTAGGTGAAGCTTCTTGTATCGAAACATAGCACCGAGGAGCGTGTTGGTGGTTGCAAAGCTCAAATGTCATCTTCCAAGCAATTGCACCAACACAAGCATGGCCACTAGAGCCACTTTGGTAACATGCTAAACGATTCTCTTTAAATTGTTTATATTTATAGAATCTAGCATGTTTCTCTTGATGTCTTGCTACTAGCTCACATTGATATCCTTTAGTTGTCTTTTATATAAATCAATGCGAGATTTAATACTAGCATGCTTAGTTAATTTTCTTATTAATTCTTTTATCTAGCATGATTAGTTGCTCAGCTTAAATGATTAGTTCACACTATATAGTTTACCACTCATTTTCTATTAGTGTGACACATTTATATATGTATGGTCGTTATTCTTAATCTTTATTTATAAAGCATGCATATCACTCTAGTCCATAGGAGCTTGGTTTTGATTTGAGTTAATATGATTTTAACTCTCCATCTTTAAAGTTTTTGAAATAGTTACTTCTTGCCGGTTTGTATTTAATATGTCATATTTATCTTAATCGGTATTTGTGAATATATGTGTTTAGCACAAGCTTCTTATCACTTGACAAGTATATACTTATACTTTCACTTTAACCTTGTGCTCATATAATATATTCATTATTGATTCTCATGTTTTATTTCGATTAAACCTCTTATGAATCAATTATGTCTTTGCTAATAAAGATTATTTATATGTGTTTTGAATTTGTGATAGTTTTTCAAACATTTATTAAGGATACATGACTATATTCATTAAATTTTCATTTACATGTAGATCATGTAATTCTTATGTTGATATATATTTTCGTATAAATATCTTTATGTGGGCATATGAGTTAAGCTAAAAGTTTTATATTGACTTGAAGAGTATTTAATTATACTTGTTACCTTCGAACTTATGCTTATCTCATACTTTAGCTATTGATTCCTTTGACCAAATTTGTGCTTCTTGAATCAATTAGCTTCTTCCTTAAAGTCTTCTTTTGATGATATCTTCTTGACTTTTTGGTTGGCATTATGGATACATATCCTTTTCATGTATGCCTATTCGTGATAAATAAATATATATATATATATATATATATATATATATATATATATATATATATATATTATATAAAAGATTCCTAGCTTTTGACATTTATTTGTTTTATATCTTTAAGTTGGGATGGTGAGAGAGAATATTTGTTTACGTCTTGCACATGACTATTTATGGATATTCTATTAAGGATCACATAGTTTTGTGCTTTACCTTGCTTGTTAAATTTATCTCCTTAATTAGTGCATATTTTCTAGTTTGTATCTTTATAATTTACTATGGTGCACTATAAAAGCTCTTTGAATAATGTACTTCTTGATATCTTTAGCACATTTATAGCTTTCTTGTTCTTAATGATATTTCCTTGCTCATTCCTTTGATTTATGCTTCTTTTGAATTATTGTTGCCCAATGGTTTTTGTAGCACATGAGAATACATGTATTTGATACATCATATTTCTTATGACTTTAGTTACTATGGTTTGAGCTTTTATGTTGAGATTTTCCATTTCTAGAGAATACACTACTTCATAATGGTTATAATACTTTGCATTCTCTAGATCGATTGATCATTTTATTATCTTAGGTTAATCTCAATACTTGGCAAAGAGATTTATTTTATTATGTTTTCATGAGTATCTCTTTTGGTCTATACTTGATAAGCGATTAATTCATTTATTTGTCACCTTATGCTCTTATCCTTGCTTAGTAAAGAGTCTATAAATCATTTTATTCATTCAAAATATATTGTCCTCTTTGTGAACTCTATGCTTTAGCAAGTATCTTTAGTGTTAGTGACTTAAGATTAAATGAGCACATTTATCTTGTTAATGACCTACCTCATTAATCTTAATTAGTTATGTAGCTTGCTTATTTATGATATATTGTTAAGCTATATAATTTTGTTCACTTCCACTCATCTAGCTATTGTTTTTCTTTTCAATCTATATAAGATATGCTAGTTTACATAAACAAGATATGTGATTCTTCTAAATGTAATTTGTATCCTATTTTAGATACATATGTTTGTTCTCTAAAACTAGTTTTACAAATTCTTGATTAGAACTTGTTTCCCTTGGAGGTTTGTGATTCCTTTCTTTAAGTCTCCTTCCTTATTAGTCATTAGCATGTATCTCTTAAATTTCTCTCACTTCTGAGTCATGATTTCATCGTATTATCATTTACATCTCTTCTTGATTATATTTGCAATCATTTAAATGAGAATGACTCTTTTCCATATTTTTCATTGATTTGTGAGATCTTATCATAAATATGGATTTGGAATTTTCTTTATGAGCTTTGTTCGTTCATGTTTAATTTGTTTATTTTTATTGCTAAAAGATCCTAATGGTTGAGTAGTCCTATATTATCTTATTATATGATTACCAAACTAATTTATTACTCTACTTTGACTACTCATGGATTGCCACATATGGGCCTTTGCTATTTGAACTTTATGGTTTATTATTTACCATTAGTAAGGTTTAGATTTTATCCGTTGATGGATACATATATGGTGAAATATACCTAGTCCATGTAAAGTAATAAATTGGTTGATTATTTCTTAATTAGATAATCGTGAACATGATGTTTGAGTTTTATTTATATTTTTTTATAGCTATATTCTGTCTATCATCATGATTGTTCTTAATTGACTTTATTCTTTTTTATGATGACTTTTTCTCAAAGGATAACATATATTGATCTATCATATTTAAATATGAGATCCTCCTATATAGATTAATGTATGCCATCTCTTGACTATACGTGCTAAATTAGAATATTCTTTTGTTCGTTCATCTTTAGTGGCTATTAATTGTATATCTCTTCCTGACTAAAGATGATATTATTCATCTTTTGACGATATTGTAGCCTTATATGCATCGAACAAAGGGGTGAAATCCATAGTTGATTTACCCCTATATCTTGTAGTTATCTATTTTATGCTATAAGTGCTTTGGAACTAGATACGCATATTTTGAGGGGGAGCAAATTAATTGGTCCTATTTATTTATACCCTTTAATATGTCGTATACCTATTTCGTCATTGACCATATTTCTTCAATTTCATATCCTATTATTGTGGTCATGATAATTATCTTTTGTGAAGGATTTATGAGAGTGTATGCAAGTGTTTTTTTTATTATCTCTATCTTTTATATGGATTAAATAAGCCATCTTGTTAATATTAACTTTCATATCTTATCTTGATGACTATTGTGCTTTCATTGTTTTGGCTTTCCTTATATGCTTAATTGATTTGGCTTTTCTTATTGAGGACTTACCTAAAATTCTTGTCTATCTATATTGGTAATACTTTGAGGGGGAGCATTCAAGTTGACTGAATTTCTCCTTCTCAAGTATTTTTCTCCTTTACCTTCATATTTATCTAAAAGGGTATTCATATAGCATGATAAGGTAATTGAGTTCAAATGCATGAACTTGGGTAAGCATATAGATTTTGCAAATAGTGAGATTAGTCTATATCAATTGCTCTATTTTTCATTGATCATTCTTTTATTTTGGTCTACTATTTATTTGTGGACAATTTTGACTCTCAAATGGCTTTTTTATCAATGTTTCATGTTTATATTTCAATTGGTATTAAGTTTATATCTTTCAATTATCTCACTTGGTATTTTTTTTATATAAATTACTTTGCAATTATCTAATCCTCATGGGCTTTTGACTGAAATCCTTGATTGAAATCCTTATTTCAATTGGTATATCGCTTTCTTCTAAAACTAGAGTTCTAATTCCTATAATATTATGTTTTGGAGTTTCATTCTTGGATTTTAAGTTGGTAAAACTAATTTTTGACTGTTTATCAATTTTATTTTTTTACCAACTATATTGTGTTTTAACATGCTTCTTTTAAGAATTTGATGTTCTACACTGGTACTGTAGCTTTATAAGCTTGTCATTACACCCTTCTCCCATTGTTTTTCATTTGTAAATCTTGATCATGATTGTCCATGACTTTCCCATGCTCTGATTTCTATGCTTGAGATTGATTTTATTTTATCTCTTAGTATAGAAGAGCCTATTTTTGATCATGTCGAAGGGAGAGAAGTAAGTTTAAGTATGTTTTAAAAAGTAATCTCAGTGTTATGCTTTCAGTGATATTCCTTATGTCTTTTGTATATTAGTGATACATGCATCTATTGTGTCCATACTAAACTTAACCGATTTGCCATAATCAAAAAGGGGGAGATTGTTGGCCCAATGATTGTATCATATTTTTGAATATGGTTAATATGTTAAGTTTAGCATTTCTTTATCACTAATCTTCATACTATCGCTATAGCATTTCTACTTGTACTTATACCTATGGTGATATGTGCATATTGGTTTACATATTAGTGATATGAGCTTATCTATCTTAAATTTAATCGGGTTGCCAAAATCAAAACTATGTTTTTGATTGTGGTCATTCAATTAAATTTAACATTATGATCTCACTAATATTTATGCTATCACCTTAGCACTTATACTTAAACTCAACATTGTCCTAATGTGCATTAAACGTATCATACTTGCTACTATGTATATTACATTGTTCGTCTAACATGTACATGTAGAAAAGCAATAAGCAAGATCAATGTGGACATATGCAATAAAGAAATCATGGTGGGCCAAAGACGACGGATCCTACAAGATTTCTATGAACCACCCGAGGACATTTCTAGAGCCACGCACTCGGAGGTTCTGTTGCCCGGTCAGCGGACGAGGATCGAGGGGGCAGCGCCCCTCATCGGGGGTTCGGAGGCGAAGCCCCCGAAAGGTATTCAGTTTTCACAAACTGGATATCTTTGGACAGCTGCCACCAAGGGAAAAAACCAACATCTATCAAAGAAAGAAGCCATGCCATGCCATCATCATTTTAAGACTCTGAAGAAGCATGCACCTGTCTAAGTATATCTGGAGTCTGTAATGAGTCTTAGGAATAATTGTAAACACAAGAAATGGATGGCAAAATCGAAAGCTAGGGTAGAAATTAGCCCAGGATCATTTTCGGATGAAAACCGGCATATCGACGGTATACCGGTCCATACTGACGGTATACTAATTTCGTTTACAGAAAGTTTTCTGTCTACAAAACTGGTATACCGACGGCATACCGGTTCATACCGACGGTATACCGGTTTAGTAATATTGAAATTCCAACGGTCAAAAATCTGAGCAATTAATGATCCCAACGGCTATATTTCTAGCTATTATATTCCAGACCGGTATACCGCCGGTATGCCGGCTCATACCGACGGTATGCCTATTCGCGGACTGAAAAGTTGTCTTGAGCTCTTTTCAATGCTTTGGTTATAAATAGCCTTGAACCCCTTCATTCAAGGTTGATGCTTTGAGCCTAAAAATTTCTAAACCACCAAAGCCTATCCACAAACAACTCTACAAAGCTTTCATTTGTCATCCAAAAATTATGTTAGAGTTATTGAGTTGTAAAGTAAGATCTTCATCTTGTTGTATAAGGAGATCAAAACCTATTGTGAAATATTGAAGTTGGAGAGTCTTCGTATCCAAACTCTCGGTTGAAATTGGAGAGTCTTCGTATCCAAACTCTCGGTTGAAGTCGGAGAGGCCTTCGGACTAAAGCTCTCGTGTAAGAAGTTGGCGAGTTATTCGGATCCAAACTCGTGTGTAACTATTTGCTCAAATAGTGGATTAAATCCGGAGAGAGTTCCGGGACTGGATTGCCTCTAGGGAGGATACCAGGATATATCGGGTGTCGGTATTGTTTTGCTTCTTCTCTTGCACTTATATTTTTTTAAATTGCCCATTAGCTTTTGCTAAGTGCTTGATTAGTTAGCTTGACCCTATTCACCCCCTCTAGGGTTCCTACACAAGAGACTAGAGCTTTACCTAGGAAGCGACATGTACCGCTGGTACTTTTACGGACTACTTTGCATCCAGCAAAAATCAACATCAGAATACCCAATCATGTCAAATACTGTCGGTTTGGGATATCACAAGCCAACAATAGAAGTACCCTTAAGGTATAGAAAGATACGCTTAACTGCGCATATGTGTGATTCCTTAGGGTTAGCTTATTCTAACACAGAATGCAAATACTAAACATAATATCAGGTCGACTAGCAGTTAAATATAATAAACTACCAATCATACCTTGATACTTACGCTGGTAGACTGGTTTGCCACTTTCATCAAGATCAAGTTTAGTTGATGTAGCCATACAAGTCACGATAGGCTTTGCATTGTCGAAGTCAAACTTCTTCAGCAAATCCTTCGTGTACTTGGCTTGATTGATGAAGGTTCCTTGAGTGCTTTGTTTGATTTGTAGTCTGAGGAAGTAGTTATGCTCTCCCGTCATACTCATTTCAAACTCACTCTGCATACATTTAGCAAATTCTTGACGTAACTGTTCATTAGTAGAACCAAATATAATACCATCTACATAAATTTACACTAACAAAATGTCATCATTTGAAGACTTGATAAATAAAGTTGTATGAACTCTTCATTTTGAAAAACTATTTTCAAGTAGGGAGAAACTTAGGCAATCATACCAAACTCGAGGGACTTGTTTGAGTCCTTAGAGTGCCTTACGTAACTTGAAAACGTGATCGAAAAATTTAAATTCTTCAAAATCGGGTGGTTGTTTTACAAAAACTTCTTCTTTTATAAAAACCATTCAAAAATGGACTTTTCACATCCATTTGAAAAAGTTTAAAATTATGAAAACATACAAATGTACAAAGCATGCGAATGGATTCTAGTCTACCAACAAGAGCATAAGTCTCGTCATAATCAATCCATTCTTCTTGATTATAACCTTAAGCCACTAGACAAGTCCATCTTCACTAAGTTTATTTTGGAACACTCATTTGGTACCAATTATAGATTGACTAATAGGTTTAGGAACAAGTTTCCAAACTTGGTTTCTCTCAAACTGGTTAAGTTCCTCTTGTATGACATAAATCCAATATTCATCCAAGAATGCATCTGCTACTAATTTAGGTTCTACTTGAGAAATGAAAGCAACATTTACAACTATATCTTTATTTGAAGAACATGTACCTACTCCCATTAATACATCACATATGACAAGAGCCTCTGGATGGTCTGGCATAAATTTTATCTTCTTTGGTGGACTCTCCAGATAGTCTTTGTCAGCAGCAGCATCTTCAGTTGCCATTGGTGTTTTCCTTGCGTCTTTATCATCGTTGTCACTTACTATATGACTGTTGAGTTCATCAATGAAACGTTAATGTATTTTTCAACAATCATAGATTTCTTATTGAAAACTCTATATCCCTTATTCTTGGCAGCATAACCAAGAAATATTCTTTTCTCAGTCTTAAAGTCGAACTTACCCAAGTTATCCTTGGTGTTCAGGATAAAATAGCCACATCCAAAAACTTTGAAATAAAAAATATTTGGAATACGATTAAACCATAATTGATAACGTGTCTTCTTCGATATAGGTCGAATCGGCACCATATTTAAAATATGACAAGTTGTACTTACAACTTCAGTCTAAAAGTATTTTGGAAGATTATGCTGGTTTAGCATGACTCTAGCCATATCGCTTAGAGTTCTATTCTTTCACTCCATAATACCATTTTGTTGGAGAGTTCTAGGACAAAAAAACTCATGAGAAAAACCATTTGTATCGCAAAACTTTTTAAAACTATAATTTAGAAATTCGCCTCCATGATCACTTCGGATACGAGTAATCATGAAACATTTTTCATTTTGAACCTTTTTTCAGAAAATCTCAAATTCAAAAAGTGCATCGCTTTTGTTTGATAAAAAATTCCATGTATATCGAGAAAAATCATCAACAATTACAAAAGCATAGAGTTTACCGCCAAGGTTGGTGACTATACTAGGTCCAAATAAATCCATATGAATCAACTACAAAGGTCCAAAAGTACTTACAACGTTGATGGATTTGAAGGAAGATCTAGTTGCTTTAATTTGTTTTTTTCACAGTCAGCACATACCATGTCTCTCTTGAATGATATTCCTGGTAGTCTTTTTTACCAATTTCTTCGTTGATAGTCTTGAAATGGTATCCATGCATGTCCTAATCTGATGTGCCATAGCTAATTCATCTTGGTTGACTACTAGGCATTTACCTTCATTGTTAGTACTTAAAAAAAACATAATTATTATCCTCCATGATTCCTTTATAAACTGGACTACCAGTGGATATATCATATATAGAACATTTGTCTTTAACAAAACTAATACCATAACCATTGTCAGCAAGATGACTAATACTTAACAAGTTATGTTCTAATTTGGTTAGAAAACAAATATCTTTTATTTTTGGATAGAGGGATATACCACCAGTATCATTACCTATTATGTTACCTCTCAATTTATTTTCGAAGAAGAAATATCCTTCTTTTTTCATCGATAGCATCGCAAATAAAGATGCGTTACCTGTCATGTGCCGCGAATATCTGCTATCGAGGATCCATTTGCTTCTTGCATGAGAGGGTTGGCCCACCTACAAGAGAGCGGATGTGACCTTTGGTATACCTTTCTTTGAGGGTCCAACATTGTTAGCTTTGGGTATCCAGGTATATTTATTTATGTCTACTAGTTTTCTGATTCTACAATACTGTGATATATGCTCGTGTTGACCACATTATGTGCAAATAATTCTAGAGTAAGTGTCATTTGGTTTTGTGCAGACATGAGTCTTTTGGGTCTTTCGTGGATACTTGTAAGTGAAAGAATGATTGTCTGGAACACGTGGCTTGCATGCTTTCTCTGATCATGTTATATTTGGTATATACTATTTGGTAGGACAGATCTTAGGCAGTGTAACAGGAACAACTTGTTTGCCTAATTTTATCTCTGACTTTTTAGATATTGAAAAAGCTGTTATATGTTTCTCAGTCATGTCTTTCAGCCTTTGTTCAGTGTCTATTCTTAATCTATTCTCAGAATCATATAGAAGAAGCACTTTTGCATAGTCCTTCTCTCTCTGATCAACCGTGCATTAGGCTTAATGAAGACTTAGCTTAATATTAGCCAATTCTTCCGTGTTATGTGTGGTAGATGTCTCCTTTATTTTTTGCAACAAGTTAGACAGTCAAGCCACTTCGGTTGTGTATGTTTTTATCTTTTTTTGAGATTTCTTATGCTTATTTAACACACCTTTGTGTTCGTCAAGTAGATCGCTAAAAGCGTCAGAGAGTTCATCAAAATTAAATCACCGTATAGAGGAATGTCTGATACATAATCAAAAGCCATTAAGTAGACATTTGCAGAACTGCTTTTCTTCCTCTTCTGATTTACTGGCCTCACTTTTATACCAGATGCTTGTATTTGCATACTTACGACCAGTTGTTGACTTCTGGCTTGATCATTCACATCGACTGCTTTTCTTGACTATTGGGCAGTCCTTTTTTATATATCCGGTCTTATTGCATCTATAGAATATCGTTTCTTCAATATTGCTTTCTTGGACGTCCTTCTTCTTTCGGTTTGATTTCTCAAACCTCAAGAACTTTCTAAAGTTTTTGACCATATCATATCGTTTCTTTATCACCATCTAACTCGTCATCGTCAGTGTCTTCACTTGAGAATCTTTTAGCTTGTACTTTGAAGGCGATATATTTTTCTTTTCGGGTTGCCTCTTCAAAGTCTTGTAGGTCAAGCTCATGAGTTATGAGCTTGCCCATCAGCGTCTCTAGTGACATTGTGGTGAGATCATTTCCTTCAATGATTATTGTTGCCTTCGGGTTCCAATTCTTGGTCAGTCTGAGCACCTTTCTGATCTTTTCATGGTTACTATAATCTTTACCAAGAGAAGATAGATGATTAGTTATATCTAAGAAACGTATGAACTGTTGACACAAAATCACAATCAACCAAATATTGATATAATTGACGACATGATACTTGTAATATTTCAATACGACACATGAAGACTGACCTCAGTATAAGACGGACGACAGCTCGCACCTGTTATGTTAAATGTTTTAAGTCTGTATTTTATACTTGTATTGAGTCTAGATATATGTAAACTAAGTCGTACTGAGCAATTTGAGACTTAACCTATACCCATACCTAAAAAAAAAACTCCACAAAAATCCAAATAAGCCCATTTACCCATTGGACCAGTTCTGCGCTCTGGAGACAGAGTTCGGGCCGAACTCTGCCTCCTAAAATCCAGGACCCTAATTTTTAGGGTTGGCTGGATGCAAGTTGTCCAACGGCCAAATTTTTGAATATTTGACCCGAAATTCTGGCCGAATTCTGCCTATCTGGTATCCTATAAATAGGCCATGAATTCTTCCATTTTCAATCATCCAATCTTCTCTTCTCTTTTCTCTAAAACCTTATACAAGCCATACCCTTCTCATCTACTAGCCACAAGCCCCTAAGCCTCAAAGTGCTCAGTAATTTTCAGTTAGGAGTTTGTGCAAGAGTTCAAGAAGTCGCTTAGAAAATTCCAAGCATCGCCACCGCGATCTGTGTAAGAAGTTGACGTGCTCTTCTGAAGAAAAGGCACGGGGTGTAACTACTATTTCACAAATAGTGGATTTAATCCTGAGAAAGAGTTCTCAGGCCTGGACTAGTCCTCCACGAGGAAAACCAGGTTAAAATCGGCTGTGTTTGCATATGCTTTCTCACTCTTCACTATTTTCGTATTTACTCTGATTATTTACTGTTGTTGAAAGAGTTTAATTTTTAATTGGACATTATTGTCATAAACTCTATTCACCCCCCTTCTAGAGTTGTCTATTTGTTCTTCAATTGGTATCAGAGCTCTGTTCTCTCAACAAGGACTAACATCTTAGAGCTGATCCATGGCAACCACACAATCCATGATTTCCAATCACGGTGAAGGGCAGTCCACTCATAGGCCTCCCCTATTTGATGGAACAAACTACACCTATTGGAAAACAAGGATGAGCTTTTATCTCAAGTCACTAGACTTCGACCTGTGGACTATTGTTACCGATGGTTACAAAAAGCTCGCCAGGATAGTTGTCAATGGTGATCTCGTTGAGAAACCACATGACAAATATTCTGACGAGGAGAAGAAACAGGCGAGTCTAGACGCGAGAGCTATTAATGCTTTATTCTGTGCTATATACAGGAATGAGTTTAACAGGATCTCAACATTCACCACCTCTCACAAAGTATGTAGACTTCTAGAAGTGATGCATGAAGGAACCACTCAAGTCAAGGAGTCAAAAATAAGTTGTCTCATTCAAGAATATGAGGCATTCAAGATGAAGCCAAATGAGACGATCACACAAATGTTTACAAGATTCCTCGACATCATCAACCCCATGTCTTCTCTCGGCAAGCAATATAGAAATCACGAGAAGATCCGCAAGCTACTTAGGGGGCTACCAAAGATTTGGAACCTAAGGTGACAGCCATCATAGAAGGAAATGATCTCACGACTATGTCCATGGAGACTTTGATGGGAAAGCTGATGACTCATGAGCTTGACCTCAAAGACTTCGAAGAGCCTACTCCTAAGACAAAGAAGATTCCCTTAAAGCTCACCGACGAAGGGCTGATCCTGAAGAGACGGATGACGACAACTCGGAAGGTGATAATCAAGCTCTCCTTGTCCGCAACTTCAAGAAATTCCTTCGCTTCAATCGAAGAAAGAAGGAACCACAAGAAGATGACGAAGAAGAGCCAACATGCTACGGTTGCAAGAAGACTGGACACGTCCGAAAAGACTGTCCATTCGCAAAAAAGAGCAACTGATACGAGAAAACATACAAGAAGGCTTCCTCAAGAAAATATGCCAACAAAAGTATTTGGCATGAAAGCGAAGCTAATGATTCCGAGAAAGAAAAGGACTCTCCTCAAGATACTGCCAATGTATACCTAATGGCAACATCCGACAAGGTAACTAGTGAAACTCTCGATGATTTCACTTTTGACGAACTTGGTGATGCATTCAATAATTTACTTAATGACCACAAGAAAGTCATTAGTAAATATAAACACGCCAAGGAGAAGATCAAAAGTTATGAAGTCGAGATTCAAAGACTCTCTTCATTGCTTGATAATATTAGAGACACTTCACCCGCGGAAGTCACAAATGAGGTGTCTAAGCTTAAATTAAGCCTACATGATATCGAAGCACGTATTGAAAAGCAAACACAAGAGATCACAGCACTCAACACTAAGATTGCTGAAGAAAAGAATAGACACAAGATCTCTATCACTAAGATTTATGATTTGAATACTAAGATTAATGAACTACAGGCTGTCTCTAAGAAATTAGAGACTAGAATGGGAAAACAAGTTGCTCAACCTCAAACCCAATCACATGAGACACACACAAAGCACAACACTGCTCAACATAGTCAAACACGTCATCCACCTGCAGCATGCAAATATGCTTACATGTACACCCATTTCCATACAGCACACAAACCACATGCACATAGAAATCATTCTCATAACTATCATTCTAATGTGACACATAATCACCATGCTACACATAGATATAATCATCACCATGCTGCACATAAACACAATCACCACCATACTGTATATAGATTTAATCATCCTGCAGTCACATATAGTCATCATCATGCTGCTCCACACCACTCTTACCATGCTACATATAGACATCATCATCATGCTACTCCACACCACTCTACATATAGACATTATTAATATGCTCTTAACATAAATAGGAATGCTATTTGTACTTATTGTGGATTACATGGACACATCTCACCACAATGTAGAGTTAGGAGATTAGTAGATAGAAACATATATGTATGGTTGCCGAAAACTAACTTTTCAGGACCCTGAAGAACTTGGATACCAAAGGTCACATCTACTCTTGATGTAGGTAGACCTTCTCCCCTCAACCAAGAGTAAGTGGATTCTTGATAGCGGATGCTCGCGACATATGACGGAAGACGTAAATCTTTTTGTATCACTATCGATGAAGAGAGAAGGATATGTATCCTTCGATAATAACCTAAAAGGGTATATTATAGGTAATGGTACTATTGGTCATCCTCCTTCTCCTGTAATAAAGGATGTCTGTCTAGTGACCGAGTTAAAGCATAACCTGCTCAGCATAAGTCATCTTGCTAATCATGGATATGATATTAACTTTGGACAATCTAAATGCTATATTTATGATAAGTCAACAGGAGACATCGCTTTTGAAGGGATAAGAGAGGATAACATTTATATTTTCTATCTATCTAGAGATACTAACAGTGCAGGAAGATGTCTCTATGCTCACAAGGATGAAAGATTACTATGGCACCAGCGTCTTGGTCATACCAATATAGATACTATATCCAGGCTACCGACTAAGAAGCTAGTTAGAGGCTTGCCCGAAATCACATTCAAAAAGGACTCGGTATGTGCCGAATGTGAGTTGAATAAGGCAATCAAGTCCTTATTTCATTCTATAAACTCTGTAAGTACTATTAGACCCTTACAATTACTTCATATAGATTTATTTGGCCCTAGTAGAGTAGCCAGTCTTGGTGGAAAACTCTATGCTTTTGTTTTAGTAGATGACTTTTTTAGATTTACTTGGGTTTTTTTCTAACAAAAAAAGTGACGCCATTTCAGTTTTCAAAATTTTTGCTAAAAAGGTTCAAAATAAAAAAGGCTACATGATCACTCGAATCCGAAGTGATCATGGAGGCAAATTCGAAAATACTGATTTTGAAAAGTTTTGTGATTTAAATGGTTTTGATCATGAGTTTTCGTGTCCAAGAACTCCTCAACAAAATGGTGTTGTGGAGCGAAAGAATAGGACTCTTGGCGATATGGCTAGAGTCATGCTAAATAAATTTTCACTTCCAAAATATTTTTGGGATGAAACTGTCAGTACAGCGTGCCATATTTTAAATTGGGTGCTCATTCGTCCTATTACGAAGAAAACACCCTATGAGATTTGGTTTGGAAGAACTCCAAACGTTTCATATTTTCGAGTTTTTGGTTATCGATGTTTTATCCTTAACACCAAAGACAACTTAGGCAAATTTGATGCCAAAGCTGACGATGGTATATTTCTTGGCTGTGCGACAAAGAGTAAGGGATATAGAATATTCAACAAATGCTCATTAATTGTGGAAGAATACCAATGTGACTTTGATGAAGATAACAGTGCAGCAACTACTCTTGATGATGATGTTGAGCCATCAACTTCTACTCCGATGAATACCACCACTGAGACCAATTCTCTGGAGGGTTTGCTAAAGAAATTCTCTTTCAAGCCGTCACATCCAGGAAATTTGGTTATAGGTGAGGTTTCACGCGGAGTAAGTACTAGATCATCATTAAGAGACTCCATTGCTAGTACTGTCTTCATTTCACAAATTGAGCCGAAAAACATTGTAGAAGCTTTTAATGATGAGTTTTGGATTTCTACCATGCAAGAGGAACTCAACCAATTCGAGAGGAGCCAAGTTTAGGAACTTGTTCCTAGGCCGGTAAATCACTCGATTATTGGTACTAAATGGATTTTTCGAAACAAAGTAAATAAAGATGGTTAAGTTACACGCAACAAAGCTCGTCTAGTAGCTCAAGGATACAACCAAGAGGAAGGTATCGACTATGATGAGACATATGCTCCTGTTGCGAGATTGGAATCCATTCGGATACTTTACGCATTTGCTAACTTTCAAAATTTCAAATTGTTTCAAATGGATGTTAAAAGTGCTTTCTTGAATAGATTTATTAAGGAGGAAGTTTTTGTAAAACAACCCCCTGGTTTTGAAAATCATAAATTTTTCGACCATGTTTTCACGCTCAAGAAAGCGTTCTATGGCCTCAAACAAGCCCCTAGAGCTTGGTATGAACGGCTAAGCAATTTCTTGCTTGAAAAAGGTTTTTCAAAAGGGAAAGTTGACACTATACTTTTCATAAAATCTTGCAAAGACACTATTCCCTTACTGCAAATTTACGTTGATGATATTATATTTGGTTCTACTGATGAAACTCTCTGTCAAGATTTTGCCAAGTGTATGCAGACCGAGTTTGAGATGAGCATGATGGGGGAGTTCAATTACTTTCTTGGACTGCAAGTCAAACAAACATCAAATGAAACTTTCATCTGTCAATCGAAGTATACAAAGGACATGCTGAAGAAATTTGACCTTAATAACGTCAAACCAATCGGCACTCCAATGGCTACTACAACTAAACTAGAATCAGATGAAAGCGACAAACTTGTGGATCAACGTAAGTATCGAGGTATGATAGGCAGTCTACTATATTAACTGCTAGTCGCCCTGATATTATGTTTAGCGTTTGTCTGTGTGCTAGATATCAAGCAAATCCTAAGGAATCACACATGTCTGCCGTTAAGCGTATCTTTCGATACCTTAAGGGTACGGTTACAGTAGGCCTATGGTATCCCAAATCAACATCATTTGACCTCATTGGTTACTCTGATGCCGATTTCACCGGATGCAAGGTCGACCGTAAAAGTACGAGCGGCACGTGTCATTTATTAGGAAAGGCTCTAGTCTATTGGTTTAGCAAGAAGCAGAATTTTGTCGCACTATCCACAACAGAAGCTGAATATATAGCAGCTGGTCGTTGTTGTGCACAAATTCTGTGGATGAAGCAAACCCTTGAAGACTATAACTTATCTTTTATGCACATTCCTATATTTTGTGACAACACTAGTGCTATAAATCTCACTAAGAACCCCATATGTCACTCACGCACGAAGTACATTGAAATACGTCACCACTTTTTGCGTGATCACCAGCAAAATGGCACTATTAACTTAGAATTTATTGACACTGATCATCAGCTAGCAGATTTCATTACAAAATTACTATCCGAAGAGCGTTTCAACTTTCTTTGTCGTGAACCAGGAATTTTGGATGAAGCTGTTATTCATTAAAGTAATCTACGTAAATATCGATTATGTCTTGATTCTTTATGATGAAATTGCTATGGGTACAAGCCGAAAGGGTCCTTCTGACAACAAGGCATAAAAGCCTAAGCGGCACGGTGCACTAGTCCTCAGGACTACCGCTAGCTGGGATTCGGCCCCTGCAGCTACCCCATGGCAGCATCAAAATATTGAATTGTGGCATAATTCCTTGTTTATTACATGGTATACTTTTATTTATCACATGCTAAAATTCAAAATTTCAAACTTCACTTTGATTCAGCGTTGACTTTTTGCTATTATCTACTTGGTTTTCTCATTTTGTATATGCATCTATCCGATATCGTATTCCTTTTAGTCTCACTTATTTGATCAAACTGTTTTTTAGCCTGATTTCTGTTCTGGCTACAGAAACCAAAATTTGGGCCGAACTCTGCCTGACCCAGAGTTCGGGCCGAATTTGGTCTGGTCCTTCCAGAACCGAAAGCAGGCACAACCGCTGATCAAATTTTGATCCAATGGTCCACAATTGTTCCGACCATTCGAGCCCTTACACTTAAAACCGGGTTCTCCTCCTCTTTTGCCTCCATTGCCACCTTCTAAAATTCTCTAAACTACTTCTCTTCAAACCCTAACCCTAGTTCTTCCATCATAGTGCATCTTTCTTCTCAAAAATTCAAGGAGAAGGATTCTCTCACATTCTCTTTCATCTTTCATCAACAAATTGAGGTATATTTTCACACTTCTCTCCATCTAAATTTCCTCAATTTTTTTTATTATTTTATGGCTCCCAAGTTGTTCAATAGAGGGAAGAGACTTCGAACCGAGGGTGCATCCTCTTCGAATGCTCCTTCTCGTGTTGAACAACCCGTTGAACAACCTAATCAACAACCTATTCACCCGTTGTTCAACCCACCTCGTCCACTCGACCCCAATGCGTACGATGACCGGATATTTGTATCACTAGACGCTTCCAATGAGTGGTTTAGTGATTTTCGATCACGTCCTGTGTATGCGGGTCATCATATAAATTTTACCATCTTTTCACAATATGATTCATTATTTCATGATCTATGTCTTGATGAACTTGTCACTACCAATTCGGTTATATATCTCAATGACATGCAAATATTTTATTGCAACCTTTATCACAATGGTACACATCTATTTTCACGTGTTGCGGACATTGATATTTCTTTTGATGATTTTGACTTGGCCGAATACCTTGAAATTCTGGAGCCCGACTCATGGGAGAAACTTGTTGAAGCTCGCAAGTTTCAATTCCCCGATGGGTCATCCCTAGAAAGCTTTAAGGACGATTTGTGTACTCCTAACACACGTCCTCGCAAGCTTCTCGCCAAGTTTCTCAATCCTTACTTTTATGAACTTCATCGCATTGTTTTTAACACGATTCTGTCTAAAGCAGGATCAACTGCTGAGGTTACATACTTTGAAATCTCTGCTTTGTACTACCTCCATTTTCGTGTCCCTTTTAATCTACCACGTACCATGATAGACTGGATGATTAATGCTAGGAAGAAGCACAGATCCTTGGTTTATGCTCTTTATCTTCCTATGATCTTTCGTGCCTTTCGTGTCCCTCTTGATGAGTACCAATTCCTTTCTGCCCCTGCCTTCCTCTCTAAGGCATGACGGCTTCAGGCAGCAGTTGGCTCACCTGATGTGTCTGAGCACTCCGACGATGAGCCCGACGTACCTCCTCTTGGACAGGATGCGCCTCCTCCTCCTGCTACTCTTGAATCACTATAGACTATGCTCCGCGATCGATTCACTTTAGAGGATGATCGCTGGACTCAGCTTGACTACCGGACCACCCTGTAGCCGAGTGCCATCAGCAACTTACTGCACGATATTCGGTACTCTATGTTCCGACATCCTTCTATGCCTATTCCTATAGAGCGGGACCCTGCTCGCGATGGATACCGTATCGATGACCCTTGGGTCATCCGCTACTTGGATTCGGATGTTGCGTTCGTGGACCCTCGTCGTTCCTTCACTGATCCATCTGACGATGCTGGGCCTTCATGAGCTCGCTGATGGATGTGGATTTCTACTTGCTGCTGCTGCTGAGGATCGTAGTTTATGCTTTTCTGCATTTTTAGTTGATGTAGTTGTTTTTCTTCTGCTCTTTTGTTGTATTAGCACTTTTTATGTGACTCTTGAGATATTTTTATTCTGCCGCTTATTAGTTTATGCAGTTTATTATTATTATTTTTGGTGTGCTTGCCAGTCATTATTTTTGGTTGTTTGAAAAATGCCAAAAGGGGAGAAATATTTTGCTATATTCATTATCATATCTCCTTGTGTATCTGTGCTTTGGGAAAGAATATTTGTATCAGGACAACATGACAAGAGCAATGTTTACGGGGGAGCTATTGATAGCTCTGCACTGATTACGGGGGAGCTACGCTACTGCTCTTTAATGTGTTCAGGTATGAATATTGAATATACAAATATAATTTTGTCAATTATCAATATAGGGGAGATTGTTGACACAAAATTACAGTCAACCAAATATTGATACAATTGACGACATGATACTTGTAATATTTTAATACGACACATAAAGACTGACCTCAGTACAAGACGGACGACAACTCGCACCTGCTATGTTAAATATTTTAACTCTATATTTTACACTTTTATTGAGTCTAGACATATGTAAACTGAGTTGTATTGAGCAATTTGAGACTTAACCTATAGCCATACCTCAAAACAAAAGCTCCACAAAAATCCAAATAAGTCCACTTACCCATTGGACCAGTTCTGTGCTCTGGAGACAGAGTTCGGGCCGAACTCTGCCTCCTAAAATCTAGCACCCTAATTTTTATCGTTGGCTGGATGCAAGTTGTCCAACGGCCAAATTTTTGAATATTTGACCTAGAATTCTGGCCGAATTCTGCCTATCTGGTATCCTATAAATAGGCCATGAATTCTCCCATTTTCAATCATCCAATCTTCTCTTCTCTTCTCTCTAAAGCCTTATACAAGCCATACCCTTCTCATCTACTAGCCACAAGATCCCTAAGCCTCAAAGTGCTCAGTACTTTTCAGTTAGGAGTTTGTGCAAGAGTTCAAGAAGTCGCTTGGAAAATTTCAAGCATTGCTACTGCGATCTCTGTAAGAAGTTGACGTGCTCTTCTGAAGAAAAGGCACGGGGTGTAACTATTATTTCACAAATAGTGGATTTAATCCTGAGATAGAGTTCTCAGGCCTGGACTAGTCCTCCACGAGGGAAACCAGGTTAAAATCGGCTGTGTTTGCGTATGCTTTCTCGCTCTTTACTATTTCCGTATTTACTCTGATTATTTACTGTTGGTGAAAGAGTTTAATTTTTAATTGGACATTATTGTCATAAACTCTATTCACCCCCCTCTAGAGTTGCCTATTTGTTCTTCATGAACATTTGTGTGATTGAGTCATTTGGCTTCATCTTGAAAGCCTCATATTCTTGTGTTAGTCTGCTGATATTAGATTCCTTCACTTGTGAAGTTCCTTCATGAGTTACCTCAAGAAGTTTCCAGATCTTGTACGAAGTGGTACATGTGGATACTCTATTGAACTCAGTCTTACCAATAGCACAGAATAGTGCATTGATCGCTCTTACGTCAAGACTGGCTTGTGTCTTCTTTAAATCCGTGCATCTTTCATGTGGCTTGTCCATAAGGTTACCGTCAATCATTATTCTTGGTGGCTTTTTGTAGCCGTCTATAAATATCGACCAAAGATCAAAGTCAAGTGATTTTAAAAAGAAACTCATTCATATTTTTCAATAGGTATAGTTTGTTCCATCAAATATTAGGGGTGTATTTATGGATTGCCCTTCACATGTGAATATAGATTTCACGGCTGCCATATTTATACTCTCTAGAGTGTTATATTTGTATATAACCTGCTCTGATACTAATTGTAAGAATATTGAGCACCTTTAGAAGAGAGTGAATAGAGTGTGTGTGTGTGCAGCAGAAAGATATATAATTACCAATTAAAAATATTCTAAGTAGTATCACAGGTATAGAGTAAAGAGCATACTATGATATTTAAATGCAGAGAGTAAAGAGCATCAGAAAAGCAAACTCTTGACACATCGATTTATGCTGGTTTTCCTCTGAGAGAACTAGTCCAGTCTCGAGTACTCTTGCTCGATGTTAATCCACTATGGCACAAGCTTTAACCGAGCACTTGCAGCTCCTTACGACCATGAGTTTTTATTCGAAAGAGTCGCAACTTCAAATACGACAAACTTGAAAACTAGAACGTTTTCAGAGAGCCTTCTTGAACAACCAAACTCTAGATTGAAATAGAATGGCACTTGGCTTAGCTATGAGTCGTTAAAGGCTAGATATGAAAGTGAATATCTCTGGAATACTTTTAAATAGAGAGAAGAGAGGAATGAATGAATAAATGATTTGGAATGAGAAATCCTCCTCGTATTTATGATATTTTTTAGGGCAGAACTCGGCACGAGTTTGGGTTCGTAAATTTTATAATTTGAAAAATGGTTATAGATATTGAGGAGGACCAAAACGATCTGAAAACATACTAACACAACTCGGGTAGAGTTCGAGCCGAACTCGGGCCGAACTTGGGTAGAGTTCTCATATGAATATCTGCTCAATTTTATTGGATATGGGATTGATATATGATTTGGTATAGTTTTTGATATAGTATTGGGTATATATGTAGGCTTGGAATGTGGAGTATAGAAAGCCAGTTGCCAATCCAATCAACCTGACATTTTTTCTAGACTCAATAAAAAAATACAGAGTAAAATAGAAAAATAATTCTTGATTTTCATTTGTAGTTTTTGTACGACGAAGACGACGAGTAGTAGCTTGTTGGATGTAGACGTTCTTGTTTTTGTACCTATAGTATATTATTTGCATATCGACCAAAGTTTATGTTGATTATAAAAATCATGTGTGACTATGACCAATGTGCCAACATAGCAGTGCTCGATGTTCCTACAATTGGTATCAGAGCAGGTTATACTTATATACAATGTTACCACCATTTTCTAGAAATGAGAGTATTTTTGACTTTTTGTAAAATTTTGATTATTTTAATATTATTTATTAATGATTTGTGTTAGTGTTATAATTTGGTTAACTCTTAGAACCACATTGGTTAGATGTTATCCATGAGCAAGAAAATCTAGTTAGTGAGATTAGACAAACCTTAAATTTATTTTTAATTAGTTAGTTAGACTCTAAGCTAAGTAGAAACTATTTAGGACCTATTTTTGACTTAAAAGAATAAGTTAGTGAAAGGGGCATTTAGGCATTTTCACCCAACCTAAACCCTAGAGAACCCTATGGCCGGCCACAACTAGCCTTCCCTTCCTATTAATAGTTAATATTCCCCATTCTTCTCTCTTTTCATTGAAACCCTAACCCTAATTTATGCTCTTCCCCAAAATTTTGCCATCTCTCAAATTAAGTCCAAATTCTCTCAAACGAATTGCAAACTCTTTCCCTTGAAGAGTAGAAGCCTCTATTGGCTGGCTTGGGAGCATTTGGAGCAATTTGGCCATTGGAGCTTGGTGGAGATTAGATCATGTATTTGTTCCTTGAGAATCCATCTCTCAAGTGGTAAGAGCCCTCTTCTAATTTTCCATTACTTAATGTAGATGCATTCATTTAGGGTCCTCATTGCATTAGGAATGATTTGGATCAAGTGTGGATCCATTTGGGGTGCGTATCACGAGAATATCGGATACGCACACCAAGTGTTCGATAAAATGACTCTTAAGGATTTTAATGTTTAAATTTCAGTTTTACGTATTGTTATGGGTTTATTTTGCCATGTTATATATATACTATGGTTGCATAAATAGATTGGATGGGTTAAATAGGATATGGGTACTTGGTACATGGGGTTGTTCACTGGTTAAGTGATGTCTTGCTGTGAGGGGCTGTATGACAAAGAATTGCTCACTGTATTGATGTATCTGCCATCTAAATCTTATTCACTGCATTCCTTGTTTGTCCCATTGCTAATAGGTATCAGTCTTGATTTAGGATGAGAGTCCCTACTCTACAATGGGTCGGTCATCCATGTATCAGTCCATTTGTTTGTTTTCAGTCCCTTGCCATTTGGTTCAGTCGACCATATGTTCATTCTTTGACGTATTTGAGTGTGTTCTGTCCACCTCTTCTTGTATACTTATCTGTCCTGCATTCATTTTGACCTGCCCATATTGCTATGTTCAGATATTCCATGAATTGGAATGTCCTGCATCCACATGTCCAGTCCCAATGGTTCAGACCAAGACATTAGATGTGTCCATATCTTCTTTGTATAGGCTATGTTCTGCCATCATGTGTTCTATTTTTTGTTGATGAAAAATCGAGCCTACCATGTTAGGTTCAGGCCACATTACTTCATACTCAGTCAATTTAATGGAATTAATATCATGTCCTGCTATATATCTGGATGTATCAATCTACTAATATTCTGACCATCTTATTTCTGTGTACTGCTTAGGAACTTCAGACCCTGCATCGACTTTGTTCAGACCATGCATATGTGAAGTTCATAAGTGTACTTTATGTCCTGCATATAAGTCAACACTTCAAGTGTCAGTAGTATACATGTCCACCATAGCCACATATTTTAGTTCACTGCTGTCCTTAAATATGCAGGAGCTTAGTTTACTGTTCTATTGTTTAGAACCACCCTCTTTTGTTCACTGTATTGGTTTCATTCTCATTGATCAGATGTTCGCTTTGTTCAGTTGATACCTGAACATGATGGTTCAGGTATCTACTATAGGTTCAGTCATTCTTTAATTCCCTGCAGTGATGTATCAACCTCTACATGCTTAGATTGGATTGGTCATATGTAAATTGTTCTGGCCGTTCGAAAGAAATGTCTAGATCTTGCATAGGCTCTGTCCTAACCTCTTTTAGCTTACTGCTTTTAGTGTAAGATACCATCTATTCTGCGTAGTGTCTAGTCCAGGTAGTGTTCAGATGGAGAGTTAGAAGGGATGGAGTGCAGTAGCAGTGGAGGGTACCATTAGATGAGAATAGTAAGAAGGTGGCCTGTAGCATTTGTGCACAGGAAGTGGTTAGGCATGGACCACTCCCTGTACAAGAATAGGTAGGGGAAAGGTTGAATAGAGCAGTAGCGAAGGGGGTAGCAGGGCCTTTTGGCCTACATGTTTTAGAAGGAGAAGGAAAGGAGTTCAGTAGCAGGTGTGACAACAGGATATAGGGGTATCAAACATGTATGTGTTAGTTGTATGTAATACCATATGATGCATCAGTTAAAAGGCTTGGTTTTATTCAAATTTAGTATCAGTTATCTATATGGATTATAGTTTGAGTTGGCCTTGGGTTAAACCTTGCTAGTTAGAGTAGATGAGGAGAGTATATATGGGAAATATGGTAGTATATATTTGGGAAATAGATGTGTTAAAGAAAGGATTGGAATATATGAAGATGGGAGCAATTGGTTTTGTGTATTACCTATATTTATGAGTATTGATAGTACTTGAGATATATGTAAAATCACATATAGCGTCAGCCACATGATGTAATTAGGGATGTACCCTGTCTCTTGGCTGCAAGCAGTAGATAGGATATGGTGAATAGGAAGAGTCATGTGCAGGTGGATGACTGCAGTATGAAGAGAAAAATCAAGGGAGTGAGTGTGTTAAAAGGGGATTTGAACTTGTTGCAATATATGCACACATGAGTGAGAGAATGAGGACTAAATTTTGGTTTGTAGTTGTATTGTGTGTGGCCAATGTATGTGTTAGTGTGGCTTAAGGGAGTGTCCCTAAGTGATTGTTAAGTATGAGTGTGCATGTGACAGTAAGGAGTAGAGTAAAGGTGAGAAGGGGATTTGGGCCAATAAGCAGCAGTAGCTAATGAAGGTAGGATATGGTTGGGCTATTAAAAATTAGTAATACATGTTAGGTGTTAGGTATTAGCATGGGTTTGGTGCTAGGTATAATTATTACCTTGGGGTAAGCCAAGGTATATAGGCTAAGTGGGTATCCTACATGTAGGATATATGAGAAATTTTGGTATAGGTTGAACTACTTTGGTGTGACAAAGAATGACCTAGAATTGACCATTTTGATTTATTTTGACTTAGTTTGACTAAGTTTGACTTTGGACCTATAAAGGGGCCTAGAAGCATATAGTTAACTCATTTAGATTCATTATTTACTCTAGAACATCAAATAACTTTATATATATCTTAAATATAGGTTTATGTGACATCACTTTAGGCATCGATTCTCATTCATTGCTCTGGACTACATGCGAGTACATTCTCTGATAGTTTTTATTTACTTGATGATTATTATGATTCAGCTTCGAGTATAGTTCTATTTGATTCTTTATCACAACACGATTGGTATTCTGGATTCATTCATTTGTGACACATGTTTTTAACTCATCTAGCCCCTACTACCAGAACTACTCACTGGAACCACCTACTCGAAACACCTACAAGCACTATTTACTTCTGGCTAGACTCGTACTCTATTTATGTGTCGAAATATGGATTCACTTGTACTTATCAGGACGGGAAAATACTCGAGTAAACATGTAAATATTCCCAATCATACAAGAAACACCCATATAAGCAAGATAGCCGTTACTGTTAGGCCAAGTGTGCGACGTGCCGTATTCAACAAGAACTACCCCTATAAGAAAGATAGCCGTCATCGCTAGGCCAAGCGTGCGACGTGCCGTATTCACTATTAGTCCAATTGTTACAAGAATCACCTCTACAAGACAGATAGCCTTCGCATGCTTTCCAAGCGTGCGATGTGCTATATTTATCCACTAGAAGTTTACATGTCGAACTCGGTATTTCAAAACACACTGGATTAGTGTCTTGTACTAGATTCACATTATCTCATGTTATACTGATTGAACTCACCTTATATTGTTCTAGTTTAGCTATTTCTATTTACATTCTTCACTACCATGCTCTTCCGTTTTACTGTATTTACTTTCCTTGTTATAAACTGTTGTTCTATTTCAATTCATGTCTCAAACTTTCCATGTTCATCAAGTATCACTTGCTATAACTGGTTTAAGTCTTTGTCATTTATTTGGAACTGCTAGAGGAGATGTGCTCGTTCCATCCTAACTGGATATATTTTTCAAATGATTGCTTAGAGGATACGTGTTCTACCTACTACGGATCTGAGGAGGAAATAACTACCTTGGGTCCTGATTTTCAGGAGTGATCACCAGGAGACTTAGCATTAGATTTGGCTTGTGTTAGTTTCATTTGTTAGAACTTTTGGCTTGAAATGTAATGAAGATTTTGACATTGTATTTGAAATTTGAATTGGATATTGTTTAGTTGTTGTTGTTGTTTAGTCTTTATAGCTATTTAGACTTCTTTGATGTCTTATCGTGCTTAGACTGTGATTAAGTATTACCAAATCATTATACCTGTCCTCCATTTGAAGTTGAGATATATGATAAGTACATTATTTTATTATGTGAGTTTGATAGTTAGCAACCTATAATAAGTTTCTACCACCGATTCTACGGTATAGGCTGGGCGCTATTATGCACTCGTGCCCCTCTACCGGGTGCGGGTCGTGACACATAACACTTATAGAGTATATATGACAGCCGTGAAATCAATGATCACATGTGAAGGACAATCCATAAATAGGCCTCCTCTATTTGATGGTACAAACTATGTATATTGGAAAACACTCATGAGTTTCTTTCTTTAGTCACTTAACTTCGATCTTTGGTCGATTGTTATGGACGGTTACAAGAAACTGGCTAGAATTATGATTGATGGTAATCTAATAGATAAACCATACGATAGATACACAGTCCAAGAAAAAAAGGCTAGTCTAGATACACAAGCCATTAATACTTTATTTTGTGCCATAAACAAGACTGAATTCAATAGAGTATCCATTTGTGTCACTTCGCCGAGATCAAAAAAGTTCTTGAGGTAACTCATGAAGGAACTTCACAAGTGAAGGAATCCAAGATCGGCAGACTAACACAAGGGGGTAAGGCTTTTAAGATGAAGCAAAATGAATCAATCACACAAATATTCACACGTATCTTAGATATAACTAATCCTCTATTTTCTCTTGGTAAGGATTACAATAACCATGAAAAGATCAGGAAGGTGCTAGGGGGACTAACCAAGAATTGGAATCCGAAGGCTATCACGATCATTGAAGAAAATGATCTCACCATAATGTTACTAGGGACACTGATGGACATACTCATGACCCATGATCTTGACCTTCCAGACTTCGAAGAGGCAACCCCAAAGAAAAAAATCTACTGTCTTTAAATTATAAGCCAAAAAGTTCTTAAGTGAAGATACTAACGATGAAGATTCAAATGATGATGAACAAGTCCTACCAGTCAAAAACTTCAAGAAGTTCTTGAGGCTTGAGAAATCAATCGAAAGAAAAAAGACGTCCAAGAGAGCAATGAAGAAGAAACCATAAGTTATGGATGCAAGAAGACCGAACATATCAAGAAGGATTGTCCAATGGCCAAGAAGAGCAGTCGGTACATCGATCAAGCAGGAAGTCAACAATTGGTCGAAACTATGTAAATACCAGCATTTGGTACGAAAGTGAGGCTAGTGAATCAGAAGAAAAGAAAGGATTCAACAGCTCAGCAAATGTCTGCTTAATGTCAATTGATCAGGTATCAGAGAATCCTCTATATGATAACTTTTGATGAACTCTCTAATGCTTTTAGCGACCTACTTGATGAACACAAATGTGTTAGATAAAGTACAAGCAATCTCGAAAAGTGATAAAGGCATACATAACCGAATCGCCTAGATTGTCTAACTTATTGCAAGATATAAATGAGACATATACCACATGGAAAATAGCTAACATTAACCAAAGTCTTCATAAGGCTCACTGCACGGTTAAAAAGAGAGAGAGAATGACTATACAAAAGTACTTGCTATATATAATTCTGAGAAGAGACTACGCATTGACACTGAACAAAAGCTGAAAGATATGACTGAGAAATATATAGCAGCTTGTTCAATCTCTAAAAAGCTAGAGATAAAGTTAGGCAAATATGTTGATTCTGTTACACTGCCTAAGATCTATCCTACTACACAACATACACCAAATAGACAGGATCAAAGAAAGTACGCAAGCAACATGTTCTACATAATCATGCTTTCACTTACATCTATCAACGTAAGACACAAAATACTCATGTCTGCACTGAAACGAAGGATACTAACTCTAGAATCATATGTACATACTATGGTCAATACTGGCACATATCACAGTACTGTAGAATTAGAAAGTTATCATACATAAATAAATATACATGGATACCTAAAACTAACAATGCTGGACCTAAAAAATAGGTACCAAAGGTCACGTCTACTCATCTTGTAGGTGGGCCAACCCTCTCATGCTAGAAGTAAATGGATCATTGATAGCGGATGTTCGCTGTACGTGACAGGTGACGCATCTCTATTCGCATTGCTATTGATAAAAAAAGAAGGATATGACTCCTTCGGTAATAATCTGAGAGGTAATATTATAGGCAATGGTAATGTCGGTATTTCTTCCTATCCATAAATAAAGGACATTTGTCTTGTAACTGAAATAAAACATAACCTTCTAAGCATTAGTCATCTTGCTGAGAATAGTTATGGTATTAATTTTGTTAAGGACAAATGTTCTATATATAATATGTTCACTGGTAATCATGTCTATGAAGGAATCATAGATAATAACATTTATGTTTTTTTTAGAATGTACTAACAGTGCAGGTAAGTTCCTAGTAGTCAACCAAGAAGTGAGTTGATTCTAGCATATGAGACTAGGACACACAAACATGGATACCATTTCAAGGCTATCAACAAAGAAATTGGTAAAAGGGCTATCGGAGATATCATTTAAAAGAGACATGATATGTGCCGAATGCAAGAAAAGTAAAGCAACTATATCCTCATTAAATCTATAAATGATATAAGTACTTTTAAACCATTGCAGTTGATACACATGGATTTGTTTGGACCTAGTAGAGTCGCCAGCCTTAGTGGTAAGCTCACGCTATTATTATTGTTGATGACTTCTCTAAATATACATGGGTTTTCTTTTTATCAAATAAAAATGATGCACTTTTTGAATTTGAGATTTTCTGTAAAAGGTGATCATGGAGGCAAATTCATAAATTCTGATTTTAAAAAGTTTTGTGAAACAAATAGTTTTTCTCATAAATTTTCCTGTTCTAAAACTCCCCAACAAAATGGTGCTGTGGAATGAAAAAATAGAACTCTAAGCGATATGGCTATGGTCATGCTTAACGAGCACAACCTTCTGAAATATATTTTGGCTGAAGCTGTAAGTACAACTTGTCATATTTTGAATAAGGTTCTGATTTGACCCATATCGAAAAAGATTTCCTATGAACCGTGGTTTAATCGCATTCCAAATATTTCATATTTTAAAGTTTTTGGATGTTATTGTTTTATTCTGAACACCAAGGATAACTTGGGGTAAGTTCGACTCGAAGGCAGACGAAGGGATATTCCTTGATTATGCTGCCAAGAGTAAGGGTTATAGAGTTTTCAATAAAAGATCTATGATTGTTGAAGAATCGATTAACGCTTTATTTGATGTGCTCAACAGTCAAGTATCTAGTGACAACTATGACAAAGATACAAGAAACATATACAAAGTATCTGAAGATACTGATGCTGATAAGAAATATTTGGAGGGTCTACCAAAGAAGATAAAATTCATGACATACCATCCAGAGACCCTTATCATAGGCGATGTATCGAAGGGAGTAGGTACATGTTTTTCTACTAGGGATATAACTACTAATGTTGCATTCATTTCTCAAGTAGAACCTAAATAAGTAGTAGATGCATTCTTAGATGAGTTTTAGATTTATGCCATACAAGAGGAACTAAATTAGTTCGAAAGAAACCAAGTTTGGAAACTTGTTCCCAAACCTATTGGTCAATCTGTAATTGGTACCAAGTTAGAATGGACAAGTTCTATTCAACAAAGCACGTCTAGTAGCTCAAGGTTATAATCAAGAAGAATGAATTGATTATGACGAGACTTACACTCATGTTGCTGGACTAGAAACTATTCGCATGCTTTGTGCTTTCACATGTTTTCATGATTAAAATTTTTCAAATGTACGTAAAAAGTGCATTTTTAAATGATTTTTATAAAAGAAGAGGTTTTAGTGAAACAACCCCCAGCTTTGAAGATTTTTAATTTCTAGATCATGTTTTCAAGTTACGTAAGTGTCACGACTCGCACCCGCTTTTCGGGATACGAGTGCGTGTCCAAGTCCAGCCTACGCCGCAGTATCGACGGTAGAATACTGTCTAAATGACAATGCTCAAAATAACAATAATTGCTCATGATTAATTCTTTTCCTCATTCACAATACTAAATCAATTACAACTTCAAGATTACATTTGAATAAAATAGAATGTCTCACAAAATCTAATACAATAAATTTAAATTTGACGATCAAATCTATCTAACTAGTCCTTTAGAGTCGACCTCAGCATATACCCATATCTTTCCCATTGATCCAATGCATAGTAAGCGACAAATCTCAAACATGGTTCCAGTCAGAAATGGAACAAGTACATACATGTAAATTATTCAAGATATAATAGAAACTATAAAACAGAAATAGCATATTGTAACACTCCAGTCCCAAAATACTTAGGACGAAGTACGTAGACATGCCAGCTGTATACATATGAAGTATACTCCAATGTATGGAACCCCCGTATGTATACATAAGCTGTAAAATGTAGTAAACTATGATAACTAAATCTTATCCACCAAATAAGAGAATAATAATATAAATCAACTATGAAATTTGTCATTTGAACATATAGTTGGACGGAGACAAATCCACTACCAACTATTTTAAAAGAAAGAAATATACAAGAAAAGGATAGATAAAATTGACAAGACGAACCAAAGGAAATCATCTTCGAAGGACTGGAAAAGATCACGACCTTAGTTAGAACACCTGCGAAAATTCATAAAGCACACACCTGGAAAGATAACCAAGTCTCAGAGGGACATAACAAGATACAGGAAGAACATGCCATAATAAACTGAATATATAAAATGTCACAAGCCACAAGTAAAGTAAAATAGTCCCAATAGTAACAAGATACATAAAGGAACGGGGTGACTTGACTAGGTTTTACCTAACCATTCCAATGTGTTTATGCAGTTAAGAACAAACCTTTCGTCGCATGAGCCGTGGCTGTAAATAGGATCTGGTATAGTCTCCACTTGGGCACCAGTGACCTAAGCACATGACGTTCAAAAACGACAGTGGTCAACCTTAGAGGATCATCTTACCCCAAGCGCATAACGTTAAAGAACGTCAGTGGCCAACATGAGGGGGTAAGCATACCCGTATATCCACCGGACCTTTCGGGTTACAAGGGAATGTGTAATAGAAGCCCATACGACAAGGAAATGTTCTTCCCACCCGATGCACCTATCGAAGTTGCATCTGGGATTATGTACCTCTACTAACTGCTAAGTCTCCTAACATGCCTCTATTAGCAGTTAGACCTAACACATGCGCACGGATGATCAACCAACACGCAAGTAACTCTACATGCTATTCATCTCACACATATCTCGTGGTACAACTGTGTCAAGGTTTATGCAATACACTACAATTGGTAGTCCCTTAACTCTAGGTCCATATGCAATCGAAGGATAATAAGCAAAGTAAAGCTAGTATCACTGAGTAGGTAATAAATCAAGAATTGTAATAATGATACAACTACAAGAACTGAAAATAAATAAACAATGATACGCAAATAACTAAAAATACAGACTAAAATAATACAAATTATATAATAAGTCAATAAATAGTTATTTAAAAATCCAAAAATTCCATAAATATTTATTTTGAAAAATCAGGGGGTTTACAAAAGTCTTATCTAGATAAGGACTAAGAAGAGTTTTAATTCCCCTTAGATTTTCCACTATTTAATTCAAATTGATTTAAAAGTAATTCAATCAAATATAATCCAATGTAGATAGATTCTACCTCTAATTTAAACTGTATTTAAATAACTTAATATTTTTTCCAACTTAAATCATCATAATTAATTACATATTAAATCAACCCATATTTAATATACCTTTTTCGAAATAATATATTAATGATAATAATTAATTTCGAAAATACAAATATATATACACTCGCATGCAAAAAATAATACTTACATAAAATACAGTTTTTCTAAATTACTAGTTATACTTCTACCATAAAATAAAATGACCTTTTTTAAATAAAAATAAAGTTTGGTAATCCTCGGCGCGACGCATTTATAACTTCAAGCAATACAAAATATTTATCGTCTATTATTTTGAAATATTTTCTACATCTATATAATTAAAACGTTTTATAAAATTATGTACTTCGCACTTATTCGTACTTGACGAGAAATTTATGAAACGCAAACTCGTACGCGACGTACAAATGCGAAGTACAAAAATCAATACCATATTTATTAAAAAAAATTGTAGTAAAAATTTAGGGGTTTTACACATATAAAATACATGATAAACAGATAAGACTGGAATCATGGTAGGAAAAGTAGAGAAAAGTAGGTAAACACAATAATAATGGCATGATAATTAGTAAGAAACATGTAAACATGACTATCATGGCATGTCAAGTAAAATAGAACATGTAAACATGATAATCGAGACATCTAAGTATTTTAAAATACCACTTTTGACATGTAAATGGCTAGGTGTGAATACAGCAACCCGTGCGTGAAGTATACGAGTGCTATCGTTCTTGTTTGGACCTGAGGGAGTGGTTCTTGTTTTTGAAAATATTCACATGTCTACTAAAGTATTTCTCCACCCGACTCATGGATTCATATTACGACATAAAAAATCATGATATACGATAATCACGAAATGAAAGTCACGAACACGATAAATAATATAAATCATGAAAATTCAATAATCATAAATATGAATCCTTACTCGTGTAAACAACGTGTCAAGAGTCATGTAATGCATATCTAAAACATGTGTCATATAAACTATTAGGATTTGAAAGTAACCAGTGTAATGTACTTCCCTTGGTTTGTTGGAGTCGACGTTCGTGATATGATCTTGTTGGCACAGAATAGACTTAGATGTCAAAACTACGTAAGATGATTTCAGATGATGTGACAGCCCGTTCCTATGAGTCTAAGCTGGGTTGACAAAAAGGAGTCTAGAATCGAAGTTTGGCAGGATCGTCGAGGTTGAAAGAGAAATCCATGATCAAGAATAGAAAATGAGTAGATTTGTCATGACTATGACTTAAAGGAAAATACATATATATCTATTTTCGAAATTTTTTTATGATATTAGAACTATATTTTTTTTATAGTCAAAATATTTAGATAAATATTCTAGAAAATTGTTTTAAGGATCAAACCTAATTTGTCAAATATAACTTTTAGGAAAAACCCATATTTAAAAACATTATATATATATATATATATATATATATATATATATATATATATATATATATATATATATATATATATATATATATATATATATATATATTGAATTTATTTAATACATTTGGAAACTATATATTTTTATTAGCCTAAAACTTTTAAATCTAAAAAAAAATTCCCTTTGTGGCTTAAGGCCAATAACTAAACCCCAAATTATTTCAAGTCCAATATATTTAGAATATATATAAAACAAAACCATACCTATGCTTACATATATAAAGCCCAAAAATAGATTTTAACTAAAACCCATGATATAGTTAGATTACTGGGCATTGAAGCCATATATATATATATATATATATATATATATATATATATATATATATATATATATATATATATATATATATATATATATATATATATATATATATATATATATATATATATATAACATTTAAATAACTTAATTCCCATAAAAATAAACAAAAACCTAACTATTTATTATAAGCCTAGCCCATACAACTATAATATCCTATATTAATTTAACAGGGCTTTGAGCCCAATCTACAGCCCAAGATATCTATCTGTTACCAAAAAGAATAATAAAAAACAAAAGAAAGGGAAGGAGAGAGAGAAAACAGATCTGGCTGGAGGGATAAAAGAGAAAGTGAAGAGAGAGAAGAGGGGGAGAAGTCAAAAAAGAAGAAGAAGAAAAAGGAAGGAAATTAGGCGAGAGGAGCTTACCCATGTCGTCGCCGGCGGAGCATCACCAGGGCTAGAAGCTGGACGCCAGGTTGGGCACTGCTCGTGGTACTGGTGTATCTGCGCGCGGAGGAGGCAGTGGGGGTCGGTACGATCATCGGCGGCGTGGTTGAAGGCTGTGACCGGACTCTCCTCATGGTCAGTGCCTCTTCGTACTCTGGCGTGCAGACAGATTTGGCATCAGAGATCACACGAATGGAAGCCAGGCTCGCTGGAGAAACTCGGGCATGATTTTTGGTCTGGACCAGCAGAGGAGCGGTGGTCGTTATTGGACACGAGGACAGCAGTCGGGAAGGTCCGGCTGAAGTCGTAATGGTGTTGTTGGTTGACGGAGGCGGTATTGTGAGGATAATGGTGGTATAGGGTCAGCGGTGGCGGTAGAGGCTGGTTGTGGCAGATGGTGGTGACAGCCAGGTGGTAGCGGGGTCTTGGCAGAAGGTGGCGGTGGCAGCCAGGTTCTACTACGGTGGAGGACGCCCGAATACGACAGCTAGACACAACAGCTAGACACGACTAGATTAGGTTTAGGGTTAGCAGGATTGTTTCGTCCGTATCGGCTTGTCAATACAGACACGGGATGGAGTTGGGTTTCCGGGGTGTCGAACACGGAAGAGGGAATATGTCTATGTAAAAAGATAAAATAGTAGAATGATTGGAGGTCACGGACATGATACACAACACGTGATTGATGAATGATGGCTTGTTGTGATGACGATGGACGTTATGGAAGAATATGTGGGATGGGTTGGATGGAGAAAGAGTTGGACAAAATTAGGAGAAAGGGCCTCCTTAAATAGGTAGAGGATCCTAGACCAACAAGGAGTATAAATCTAATGGATAATCTTCCCTTTTAATTTAAAATCAAATAAACTTTTAAAAATAATTTAAATTTAATCAAAACCTACTAGTAGATAATAATATTTAATTTAAATCAACCATTTAATATTATCTAGTGGCTTGAATCATACGAATTCAAATTTATATCAAATGACGATCAACATAATAATTTGAAAATAATATTTAATATTTATCAAAATAATTTAAATAATACAAATTTCAGTTCGTAGTCAAATAATCGACTATCATAACAGTTTGAAGTAAAATTCAATATTATCAAAAATAGTATCAATAATATTTGATACTACCGGAATAATCTAGAGTATATTTATATTAATTCAAAAAACATATATGAAAATAAGTTGGAAATCCTTTTGTTGATAAAAACTTATAATTTAAAAATCTATTTTTGAAATCAAATTAATTGAAAGCCCAAAATAGTAATTAAACATCTTTTTATAATTCCAATAATAAAATTAAAAAAATTACTAAAATTAATTAATACTTTCAAACTACAATTTTTAAATAGTTATTGGAAAGCATACATGTAACCAAATATCTTTTACAAAGTTTTGAAAAATTACCTTTAGATAACTAATTAAAATAGAAATAAAAAATTAAAAATTTATGAAGTGGGTTTATAGTAAGGTACTCTATGGACTCAAACAAGCCTCTCGTACTTGGTATGATCACCTAAGTACCTTCCTACTTGAAAATGGTTTTTCAAAAGGAAGAGTTGATAATACCTTATTTATCAAATCTTCAAATGATGACATTTTATTAGTACAAATTTATGTAGATGACATTATATTTGGTTCTACTAACGAACATCTATATCAAAAATTTGCTAAGTATATGTAGAGTGAGTTTGAGATGATATGATGGAGAGCTGAACCAGTCTAAGACCACTTCCTTGGACTATAAATCAAACATAACTCTCAGAGAACCTTCATTAATCAAGATAAGTACACAAAGAACTTGCTAAAGAAGTTTGACTTCGATAATGCAAAGTCTATTGGGACTCCTATGGCTACATCAACCAACTTTATCTTGATGAAAGTGGCAAACTAGTCGACCAGCGTAAGTATCGAGGTATGCTTGGTAGTTTATTATATTTAACTCCTAGTCAACCCTATTATGTTTAGCGTTTGTATCTATATAATATATTAAGATTATAACCCTAAGGAATTACATTTATGCGCAGTTAAGTGTATCTTTCGACACCTTAAAATAACTTATGTTGTCGGCTTATGGTATCCCAAAATCACATCATTTGACCTAATTGCATATTCTGATGCTGATTTTGCTGGATGCAAAGTAGACCGTAAAAGTACCAGCGGTACATGTTATTTCCTAGGAAAATCTTTAGTCTCGTAGTTTAGCAAAAAGTAAAATTCTGTTGTATTGTCAATGACTGAAGTCGAGTATATTGCTGCAGGTCGTTGTTGTACACAAATTTTATGGATGAAGCAAACCCTAGAATACTATAATCTATACTTCACTAAGATTTTCACATGTTGTGACAATACTGGCACTGTAAATTTGTCTAAAAATCATGTATGTCACTTATGCACTACTTCATCACTTTCTACGTGATCACCAATAATACGAGGATATCTGTTTATAATTTATTGACAGTTGGTAGATATATTCACAAAACTATTGGTTGAAAACCAATTCAACTATCTATGTCGTGAGTTAGGTATTCTTGATTTCTCGGAAGCATAATGCACTTAATGTTTAATAAAATACTTATACTTTATTCAATGATGTTTTAAATCAAAGTTGTTTTGGGTATAAGCCGAAAGAGCCATTCAGTCATAGAGGTCTAAATAGCCTGAAGCGACACGGTGTACTAGTTTTCAGGCTACTGTTAGCTGTGATCCATCCCCTACAGCTAATCCAAAGTAATAGAGATTTATTAGATCAATGAATGATAGTTTTAAACTATTTTTAAGAATATTAATCAACTTATGCTTCTCAGGAAACATACAAAACTCGGACCGAACTTTGGCCGAGTTCGATCTGAGTTTTCTGCGCTTATTTCCAGAGCAACCCAAGAGCTGGCCTACATATTTTTTTGCTTCTAACTTCTTTATAAGACCCATATATTTGTTTCAGCCGAACAGAACCACTCTTCAACCTCCAAAGACTTCCACCAAAACTCTAGTTTCTCAAACCCTAACCCTACAACTATCTATTATTTAGGGTTTCTAACCTAAATCTCCAAGATTTATGGAGCGCTTGAGGTTCTCTTCCATCTATTTCAATTTTCTGATATAATTTCTTCACTTTCTTTTTTAAATTTCAATGGCACCTAGATTTGCTAAGACGAAGAAGAGAGGAGATAGTGCTTAAACTTCGAATCTTTCACGTGACCCTCTTGAGGGTCTCTTTAGTCCTCCTCCTTCTAATGATGATGATTATGATTCTAGGTTATTTGTGGATTTAGAAACTTCTTTGCTTGGTTTGATGATTTCCACAAAAGAGCTATATGTCATAGAAATACTATTAGTTTTAATTTACTTCCACAGTATTGCTTGACTTTCCAGAATATTGGCCTATGTGAATTATTGGAAGCTGCCAACCTTATTTGTAGCATTGCAGTTCAAATGTTTTACTGCAACTTACAATATTCACATGGCATTATGCATTCTTCTGTTTGCAGAATCGAGATAGAATTTGATGATGTCGATTTGAGTGAATGGCTCGAAGTTCCCAATAGTGGAGATGCTCTTGTTGACATTACCAAAGTTTATTTTGGTCCCGATCTAAACTTAGAAACCTTCAAGGACGCGATGTGTGCTCCGAATCCCAGACCCCCGGGAAGGCTCATGTTACGGTACTTGAACCAACACTTTTATGAACTCTATCGGATTATCATGGTTTCTATGTTGTCCAAAACGAGATTTAACAATGAGATCACGTATTTAGAAATGTCTGTATTATATCATATTCATTTTGGGGATTCCTGTCAGTCTTTCCAAAACTATGATGGCAGCTATGGCCAACTGTAAGAATGTCAGTCGGAACCTTATCTACCCTATGATTCTTCCTATCATCTTTCGTAGATATGACATTCCTTTGGATTCATGTCCCATTGATGATACTCCGTCAGAACTGCATCGGTCTCGTAAGTTTCCTCCTCCTCCTGTAGTTGGTGTAAGTAACCTAATTTTTAGGATTTTTATATGATTTTTATATATTAAACCATATTTTATTTTTAATTATTGCTATATAGGTACTTTGTCGTAGCTTTGATTTTTGAAGCACGATATTAACCAATTCCTCGAAACAAGTTTTATATTCGTGTTCTAGACGAGTCCACCTTCATTTTGATATATCATCTCCCACTCAAACATGTTCCCTTATACTACATTTTTCTTGCACAACTTTCAGATCAAAATGACTATTTTACCCTTCGTCGTGATTTTTATTTTTATTTCCAATTCCAATTTAAGGTCCAATCTTGATCCAAATTTTTCAATCCAATATATGATTTTTTTTCCCTATTTTAAGCTAACCACGCACATGCCAATGGTGTGCCACTCAATTGAGTTCTTATGTGCTATTTGTTTTTCAAATGGCACGTAAGTCAAAACTATAGACAAATTTGACTCAAATCGATCACAAAAAATTTTACCGACCCAAAACTATACCAACTGGGCTTCAAGAAGCCTATTCTATGGTACCCAGACCTACTAGACTAATTTTAGACTGATCTTTTATGAATTAGTTACAGCTATATCACTTCAAATCTAATTTAAACCAAATCCTATAACCACTTTCCTAATTTGGATCCAATCAAATCTCTTTGAGATACACCTTTGATTTAAACTATCAAATCTCCTCCAAATCTAACTAAACAAGTTTAAATCCTTCTTAAATTCTTTTTCTTATGTAAACCCATGCCCTCCTAATTTCTCACATATTTTAATATTAAAATATGGAGAAAAAAATCAAGCGCATAAATCCCTCCTCTCATGCGCGCACAGTTTATGTGCCAACCTACAGAAAACCCTAAAAGACCGATCCTTCTAAGCCACTCGTAGAGCCAATACCTTCCTCTCCGATCCTAGCAAGTCTCCGAGGAGCCAAGACAACTTTGCGGAGAGTTACAGAATCTAGAAGTCACCAGAAGTTAGATTCCAAGTCTAAATTCATTTTAGCAGATACCCTATTTTGCATCTAGTATTTCGTATACTTTCCAATCTCATCTTTTCGTGAAACTAAAACTAATGAAAGATCTCTTGGTCTTTTTTTAAGTCCAATTAGCCACCCACACAGTTCCAAACGGTTTGCTCGGGCCTCTGTTCTATAAACAAGTGTCCAGAATAGACCAGATCCGTTGCGAGTTGATTTTCACCTACTTCCTGGTTGATTTGATCTTTCATATATTTCTTTTGTAAGAAACTAGACTTCCAGAGCTTTCCAAAGCATATCTTTTTACTGTGTTTTGGCTTGTTTTAGTATTTACTAAATATCTTGACATTTGCCGTAACATTGAAACACCAAAATCAATGTGTTCCTCGTATCCAAAAGATTTGATACTTCATATACCTTTACTAAAATACTTGTTGTTCAAGGTTTGATGATAAAAACATTATTTTAACTATTCTGTTGTTTCTTTAAAATTAACTATTTTTAAATATTTTTTGTTTCGGGACTCAATTAGTAGGCCAAGCATGGAATTAATGATGAGTATCAACATAGAAATATTGTGCTTAAGTTTCCATCAATAAAATAATTTAAATATAAAAATATTTATAATTATTTTCTAAAAATTAAATTAATATTTTATATTAGTAATAAAATATTTTTATAGGAAGATTTGGTAGTTTATAAGTTATATTGTGTAGTATAGACATTATGACTATCTTTGGTGTATATATATTATTATGGTTCATATACGGAAAGCCTATATATGGTAAGTCATAAGAGAGTTATTAATAATAGGATATTTACTATAGTTGGACTTGGCAGGAGTAGCGAAAAAGTTGGAGTTGGTCCGACGTACACACAGACAGAGGTTACAGGCAAGTATACCTTGTCAATGTTCCAGTTTATTATTATTTTTCTTTATTATTGTATTTTATTTCTTGTTATAGACATTGTGGACATAGGATCACTTGGTACTTAGCGTTCGAAGGATTACTCGGGTGCTGATGTCAGTATATTAATACCAGATATTAACCCTAGGCATTGTGATATGTCATATTCGTATTCATTGACACAATGGACAACATAACTCAGATACGATATATGATGGTAACTTGATACGGAGTCTGACATGAGATATTCGTGGCTATGAACTCTGTCATAGCATGTAGCCCTAGCTCGCGTGACTTGTTACTGGTATATGATTTATACGTGACTTGACTGTATAGTTTTAGAGCACGAAAAGTGGAGAACTCTATTGAAATATCCGGCCATCGAGACTCGTGATCGTGCTTCCATATTTGGGACTTAGTTATTGTACTTGTGTTCATAGTCTCCGTAGTAAAGATATGGTATTGTTTAACTATTTGCCCATCGGTACAATAGCACGGTGCCATGAGTGATTGCATATACGGTTGGGCCTGGTATTAGGATTGTTCTCAACTACATATTTGCACTTAGACTAGTTATAGTAGATACCCATTGTTCATTTATTTTTACTGTTAGATTAGCATATTTTTCTGTATCATGCTATGTCCCCTGAGGACCTGGTGATCTCTTCAGGTAGTTGGTCATGCAGAAATAGTCCGCTGATCATGAAGCTATTTCTATATCATTTTTGTAACTTTTTGTGCTTTTATATTTTATCTATTGTTTATATTTTTCTTTTTAGACTTGTTTTATGGACCCATATCTTTCTTCGGGTCTAATAGAACATGTACATTATTGTGCTGCAAACCATAACATATATAGTTCCTTCTTGATATTACTTACCCTGTAGATTGAGATAAATATGTAATAGTGAATGATAGATAGAATTAGAACACCAAGACAGCTTATACGTATTCGAATTGGACTGGAGTCCTCTCGATATGTAGCTGGTATGCATAGGGTCTTCTAGTCCTACGTATTTAGGAACTGGAGCGTTACATATTTTTATGGTGGCCCATGCAACTCATCGCATATCGTTTCGGTTACATTATTGTACCGAATGAGCCTGTGATAGGATAGTATATTAGGATTTCAATCCATAATTGCTTTGAAAATTCTTTTGATTTTCTCTATCGCCATTGGAACTCGAAAATTTCATTCGATCAACTTTCTTGAACTCCTTGTCTTGGACTCTCATTATTTTCTATTTCGGAGGGACGAATACTCGTGCTTGAAGAACTAATTGGATTATGTTCTATCATAGCATATAAGCTAGTTGATAGGATATTTTAAATAGGGAATTAGTTATCTAGGGTAGTAAGGGTTGGATAGGAGCCTCACTTAGATAGATTGAGCAGAATGAACTGGCAAAACAGAATTATTATAGGAGACTTAACCCTACGAGAGATTCTAGTATCAATGGGCTACACCCATTCTACATTCACCTATGATATAGAGATGATAGATAGAGACAAGATAGAGAAACAACATGGCTTTATTTGGTGTAGAAAGGAAGGTATGATATAATTTCAATCATAATGAATGAAGTGACTAGTAAAATATATGATAGAATTTTAGAGTTAGATACAGTTTTCCAAATAGATACGGTTCCCCAATAGAAGACTGGAGTTGAAACTTGAAAGTCTTGTTATGGGCGAGATGATATTTTGACCCCACTTCAGCTTATGTTGATCTAAACCAGTCTACTAAGACTGGTGATGATGCTAGCTGAAGAGGTGTTTGGACTTTTGGCTTGTGAGATTGATGATGCTGATGATGATGATATTTTAGTAGTTTTTTTATCATGACATTATGTAGTATGTCGTAGACCTTGATTATGCATTTTTTTCTAGTTATGGTTAAGTCACTTCCAGACTTCCATATTATCTTGGTGGATTTATGCATTTCCATGCAATTGCTATTGCTGTTTAAAGTTCTACTACTTATTGTTGGCCTTGTCATTACTATGTTTATTAATATTGTTATCTTTTTTCTGTTTGTTTTTATGCTAACTATTTACGGGAGAGCATCCATTTTGTACAAATGACAAAGGGGGAGAAGAGTTAAAGAATACCAAATACAAGAGACATCGAATCGATGTCGGTCAAAGATACCAAATACAAGAGACATCAAATCAATATCGATCAAGGCAAAAAATTTAAGTTAAATTTGATATTATTTGGTGTAAACTCAAAGTTTGTCAATTATCAAAATGGGAGAGATTATTGGCCCATTGGTCATAGTCGCACCTGATTTTGATAATCAACGTAAACTTTAGTCGATACACAAATAATACGCAGCTACAGGTATAAACGCAAAAGGTCTACTTCCACATTGTTACCATTCATCGACTTTATTAAACAAAGATTGCGGATGCTGATCAAGATGTTTTTTCATAATTTATTTTATATTTTACACTTTATTGAGTCTAGAAAAAATGTGTGGTCGATCAAATTGGCAACTGGCTATGTTACTAAAGTCTACTTTCAAAATAACTTACCTATCCACAAAAAGTATCCTAGTCCACATTCCATACTAGCCAAAAAGCCCAATACTCAAAGAACCAAAGAGCCATTTTCATTAAGAACTCAAACTGGTCAGGAAACTAACTGTCTGAGTTTGACCCAAGTTCGGACCGAGGTCGGATCAAGTTTAGTCATGTAGTTCTTGAAGTTGAGTAGCCTTTCTGAAGACTACAGCCAATGTTCGAATTACAAAATATCTGCACCCAAATTTATGACGAGTTCGATTTCCAAAAATGTTATAAATATATGAGAAATTCCCATTCCAATGCATTCAATTCATTCTTCTCTTATCTATCTATTCAGAGCATTCAAAGAGCTTTACATTTTCATATCTAGCCTTTTACGATTCATAGCCAAGTCAATTGCCATTCCGGTCGTTCGAGTTGTAAAGATGGCTTTCTGAAAACGTTCAAGTTTTCAAATTTTGTCTTGTTGAAGTTGCAAGTCCTTCGGATAAAAACTTGTGGTTGTAAGGAGCTGCAAGCGCTTTGGATTCAAAGCTTGTGCCATAATGGATAACTTCGAGCAAGAGTATTTGAGAATGGATTAGTCCTTTCATAGGGAAACTATAGACATCACTGTGTCATGTGTTTGTTTTTTCTAATGCTTTTTAAATTACGTATTTAATCTTCATATAGTTTGTTATCATCTACCTAACACTTATCACATGTGACACTGCATATATTTTTACTACACCAAAAAGTCATTTATGAACAATTTTATATGTTTCTAGTATTTTTACGAACATATCAAAACCGTTACTAAAAATGGCGTTGCAATTTTTGGAACAATTATTAATCTTTCCTAAATTTAGTCTGGAACGATTATCATGCGTTCCTAAAATTTAATTTTTAAATACATATAATATGTTCCTTAACTATATTTTTTTTTGGAATGCCTTTGAAACGTTTCTAAATATAATTTTGAAACACTTTACGCTCATTCCTAAATGTAATTTTTAAGACTTTTACATTGTTCCTGTGGCTAGTTTTGAAACACTTTATTAATGTTCTTGTCCATTTATTTTTATTTTCAATTTTGTGAACCAATTGTTAGTTTGAACCATATATAGGTTTAATTGCATAACAATATTGTGCAATTTCATAGCATGGGTCATATATTAGCTCGGCAAATTCATCTACATGATCATGCCAGTCTATTTTTTTTTGCTACTATTAAAAGATCACTTGCCCAAGCTTGACATAATCCAACACATCACTAATTCAAGGCACATGCTCCATAAAGTAAAACATAACAATAACGAGGTCTACAATTTATCATCCGAATACCAATCTCACAGAACACAAGTTCACTAACTTCATTCAAAGGAAAAGATAAAAAAGTGTCTGAACGACATATCAAAATCTCAAACTCTTTACTTCTTAAGATCTAGGATTACATTAAACAATAAAAAAGCAAACAAGTTCAAAATTCCCTTTTAAGAGTGACCAAGAAGAATAAGCTCAGAAGACAACCTCAAGTCTATTGTTCCTCGACCATAGTTCCCTTCTCGCTAACATAGATACCATCAAAAAACTTCCTAATGTCCTTGTTCTTCAGGTGGCATTTCTGGAAGCAAAATAATAAAGTTTGAGTGACGGCATTAATCTTTTCTTATATGACACATAAAAAGATATTACTTCTCTAGATATTTAACCTTCTAAGACCGAGTAACTGTCACCCCATTAAGCATGGAAACCTTCCTTACTTATAGTTATCATAGTGTAAAAAGGTTAATATATAGTAGAAATCGTGTAGAGAGTTTTAGTAAATAACAAGCAGAAGTATTAACAAGGTAAAGAGGAATAAAAATTCACTTAAAATTCCAATGGGCAGCAAATAGGGATTACAATACGATGATGAGTTTGTAAATTTAGAGGAACTAAAGGTAGAATTCATGTACTGCAAAAAATAATGGGAGGCTCTAATACCCTTGATATATGGAAGTATGAAGAATAATACAAATATTAATACTTAACTATGAAAACAAACTACGAATATTTGGTTCTTGCTTCTCATCAACTTTTTTAGCTTTTTGTCTATATTTACATTTCACTGGCACAAACAAGAAATGAACCCCAAATCTCAGAGAGCATTTTTTTGCCTTTAATTAAGGGTTGCATAATATATATAGTGATAATTGGACTTGGCATATCAACTTTAGAAGGGCTAACGATAAAGATGGGATGGTAAGTTTTTTGTTAAGTCTTTTTATGATTTTCATAATAATTATGGCATTGAATTTCCCTTTAGTCTAATTATATGGGAGTTAGGTTGCTCTTTAAAAGTGAAAAAATTAGTTTGGTTAACTATTCATAAAAGCTTCAAAGTATGAAGATTTACGGATGTTTTACAAGTACCTAATCTTAGTAAAAATGGTTTACAAGTAAAATAGAGGATTGAGAGTTAACCGAAGACGATCGTGATTGCCCCCATTGACTGGACTTGGAGAAGGATTTGCTCGAGCGGGGGTCTCACGTCATGCCTCTAATAACAGGAGCCCTCTAATCATATATGTTGCGACAACATTACGACCCAAGAGGAAGGAGGATGAATTTGACCTGGAGAACCTACAATACCAATAATAGAATCACCAGGTGCTACACAATGGCCCACATACTGCACAAAATGATGAAAAGAAGACAAGTATCAGATACTAACCTACACAAGTGTAGACAAAAATGAGTGCTCACATGCCCACATATTATCTACATAATAACAATCAGGCGTAGAAAAACACTATTAGATGCATATGAGCTAGAAGTTTCCAAACAGATATGCCAATTGAACTAGCTCAAGAATTAAGCAAGAATTTTTTTTTCAAAGCCAAGGATACTAATAAAAAGACAGAATGCTAACATACAAAATTTATGTTTGAGAAATAAACTAAAAAAATAATGAAAATCATAATATTGAGTGAGTATTTACATAAATATAAGGTAACAAGAGGCATTACGGTACAATAAGGCTCCTAATAAAAGTGAGGTAAGATCTAAGATGTATATATAATAAAAAAATGGTGGAACTTCTTAAAATTTAGACAAATGAGAATTGTTTAAGATTGGCCCAGTTTACTTAATAAATAACCTTTATTCCATGAATGCTTGTTAATTAGAAGGCCCCAACCATGGCTTCTAGGAAAAAATGAACCCAATTCTGTGAATGCTCCTCTTCACATGGAGGAACAAACGGGGCCTGTACACGAGTTAAATGTTAGAACAAATCATAAGACACTCTCTACATATTTTAATCTCAACCACTAAATTTCAATCCAACCAATAAAACATAGGATGGTTCTATAATACAAAACCAGCCGTCTGGTTTTGGAGCATTTTTTCTAATAAATATAAATATAAATATAAATATAAATATATATATATATATATATATATATATATATATATATATATATATATATATATATATATTATATATATATAATTTTCTTATTATATATATATATATATATATATATATATAAATATTTTTTTATACACACACACACACACACACACACATATATATATATATATATATATATATATATATATATATAATCTTTATTAGCCGCTACCGATGCTGCAGATGACCTCATGGATTCATCATCTCCCAGTTCATTTAGCAATTCTTTTTTATTTTAATCCTCAAATAATTCTTTCATTTGAGAATAAATGTATTTCTGGCAGCGAACTTTTAATTCTTGCTGAGAAAATTTTGGATTCTTCCTTATTAAAGAATCTTTAAATTTCTTCAATGAATTGTCCTCAACAATATCTATCATATTCTGTTCTTCTTGCAGGCGCCGAGCTTTCTTGGCTTCCTGCAAGGGATGACTTTATTTTTGCTATTTTTTTTTTCTCGTCAATACGATTCTACCATTTAACGAGAAATATTCCTTTTAACATTATAATTCCTAAGTCTCCTTCCTCACATTTGAGAGACCATTTCACGATATGGGGAATATTATTGGCTACAAAGAATACATTGCTGTCTCATCTTCGTAGTAGATCTGATTTGGTTGGCAAATTTTTGCCTTCTCTACCCATTCTTCAAAGGCATTAACCATGGGTAGTGACAAAATTTCAATACTGGCTCCAAAGTATGACCACCATTTATGGAACCAAGCAGGAATTTCTTCTTCTAAAAATTTTGGACATATTTTCATAAACCATGAGTGTTTTCTTCTCTCATTTTCATAGTAAAAAAAATCAAAGAAAGCATCAGTATAATCCCAGTATATAAATTTAATCGAGGATAATTTATCCCTCGAGAGCATTGCCCTTTCCAGATTTGGATGCAGACCCCAAGATTGAGGGGTAAGGATTTTAAATATAGTAATTTTACTATAGACTATTTCAGTCAATGGATCTTTCGGATTTTGTCGAAAGTGCTCAATTTCTGCAGAATTAGTAGAGAGAAACATTCCTTCGTAATGGCTTCTTGCTCTAGTTTTTATTGGGTAGAAATTCTGCTCAAAGTATTTTTCCCTGAGCCTCCAAGGATCATTGATCAATGACATATCTTGTCTGTCTAGACAAATAATATTCTCAGATCTTATTTTCTGAGTGTATATTGATTCAACTTCTGCCAGTGCAGCAGCTTCTCTGTAGGAAAATTTTTCCTTTTCATTTTCAACAGTATTGGCTGAAACAATAATATTTCTCCGAACAGAAATTTGGTCCTGTCGTCGATGAGTCTTTCTGTTCCTGGGCTGTTCCCATTTGGAGGGTTCCCAGGGCTGCTTTCCTTTATCCCTGCGATCCATACTGCAAAAATTCTCATGTTAGAAAATCAGGAAGACTATTTTCTTCTCTTTTAATATATCAATGTCAAAATCAAATATGGCTAATTAAGCCTGCCATCTAGTAAATATTTATTTTGATGCTAAATTCTTAACATCTTTTTCTAACATAGTTTTTGCAGAGCTACAATCAATTCCAAGCAAAAACTTCTGATTTAATAGATCATCCTGAAATTTATGAACACATTTGATTATAGAAAAAATTTCTTTCTTGATTATAGAATAATTTATTTGGGTATCATTCCATTTACCCGAACAAATCTAACTAAGACTTCTTTATTAGTCTCAGGTTTTCTTTGCTTTAAAATACCACCATACCCAATATCACTTGCATCAGTTTCAACTATTTTAAACCATTCAACATTGGCTAAATGTAAACAAGGTAAATTCTTAACCTTCTGCTTTATTATTCTCACTGCTTTGGTATGCTCTTCAGACCAAGCAGGAGGATTCTTCTTAAGCCTTTGATACAAATTTTTTGTATCATGTGCTATATTTTTGTAGAATTCAGACACATAATTTAGTGCTCCCAGAAATCTTTGTAACTGCTTATTATCAGTTATTTCATCAGAAAAATTGGAAGCAAATTCAATACTTCTATCAATATGAATTATTGTCCTATTGGTAATATTTTGTCCTTAAAATCTTATTTCTGTTTGAAACAATTTTATGTTTGGTGCTGATATTAACAGCCCATTCTTGATGACTAAATGCTTGAATATTTTCAAGTGTTTGAAATGTTCATCAAGAGAATTGGAAAATATTAAGATGTCATCAATGTATGATAATATAAACTCAGAATATTTAATGAATATTTCATTCATGATATTCTGGAATTCTGATGGGGCATTCTTCAGTCCAAAGGCATTACATTCCATTCATAGTACCCAAATGGTACTGTGAAAGCAGATTTGTATCAATCCTGCATAGCTATCTGGATTTACCATTAGCCTGGTTTTAAATCAAATTTAGAAAATATTCTTGCTCTAATAATTCTATTGAGCAGAGCCCTCTTATTAGGAATTGGATATCTTATCCATTTTAAAACCTTATTGAGAGGTTTATAATTTATTACCAATCTTGGCACCCCTCTCTCCCTCTCAACATTATTCATAACATAAAATGTTATACAACTCCAAGGAGAGTAAGATTTTCTAATTAATTTTTTATCTATTAAATCATGTATTTCCTTCTTGCATATTTCCAGATATTACTGATTCATCTGGCAAGGTCTTGCCTTGGTAGGGATATCTTTCTCATTAAAGTTATCCACATAGGGAAGTGAAATAATATATTTTTTTTGTCCCAGAAAGCATTTGGAAGATTACTACAAGTCTGTAGTTTGAATTCTTCTTCAATTTGTTTTATTTTGTCTTTAATCTCTCGCTTATTCGATTGAGCAGATATTTGTATTTGCTTGATTTCCTCTCGGAGAAAATTGATTTGATTTTTTTAAATCAATTTCTCATATTTTATTCAATATTTTGATCATTGGATCACGAATGAATTCAAATGTTACTTCTCTGCTTTTATAGACAGTAGAAGTACCATATGTATTAATATTCTTTATTGGCATGAGTTTTTCTAGGAAAGAAGTTCCCAGAATAACATGCTGAGTTATTTCTTTTACTAATACAAATTATAGTAGAATTGCTATAGAATCTTTACAGACATTCACATCTGTAACTTTATATGGTGCTGTCAAAGCTCTATTATTTGTAGCACTCAGTGTCTGATTAGTGCGTTCATAATATTTTATTGGAATCACACCCTCTTTGACACAATTCAAATCTGCACCGGTATCAACAAGTGCAATTAAATTTTTAATATGACACTCATTATTAATAAGTAAATCTATTTGTATATACCATTTTTGGGTAATATAGAGATCTATTTTCTCTACTTTTGATTGTGACTCATTCTCCTCATCATAAATATTAGGAGTAGAAGAAGTATTACTTCTTTTAGAAATTTCTCTTTTTTCTGTATGAGTTATCATATTTTTTGCTACTGTCTCGAGGTTAGACAGTCTTATTTGAGTAATCTCATCATGAGATTTTAATTCTTTTATTTCTTTTTTCAATACTTTAATCTCATTTTGGAGATCTTGTATTGTAGCAGTTTTTACCTCTTTATTTCTATATCGTCGAAGAACTTCTTCCATATTATAAAATTCTTCTTTTTATTCATCCCTTCCTCATTCGAGGGATTATTATTTGATTTCTCTTCTATATTGAGAAAATCAATTAATTTTTCTCTTGCATTTCTACTGATTTCAGTAGACAATAGAGATTCTATTATTTCTCTTTTATCTTGAGTGGGCAATATATTTATTGACAAACCATTCATTTCTACTATTGATTTATAATAATTAAGATCATGTTCATTAGAACATTCTTCACAACTACATTCATTATTACATTTGCACATATTAACAGAATCATCACTCGATTCATCTGATGAACCTAATTCTTCCTTAGAATTTATTAATATTTTGTATAGGGTCCTTTTTAACCCTTCATCTTCTATTTCGTGGATTTTCTTTTTAGTATAACATCTATTGACATAATGGCCCAATTTGCCACATTTATAGCATTTTATTTCTTTAGAGGATTTCCTCTTTTGAGAAGATTTCTTCTCTTTGCCTCTATCTTTTTCTCTAAATTGTTGCGAATAATTCTTCTTTCTTTTCCTTTTTCTATAATAGGGCTTATTTCTTTTCTCTCTGTATTCTCTTTTAGCCTTTCCTTTCTTATCATAAGGCTTGTAGTCATCTACAGCAAATTGGCTGCAAAATTCACCCAATTGCTTTTTTTTCTGAAAGCCTCTGCAAATTTAGCTGATTTCTTAGCTTTAAATCATTACATAAAGCTAAATCTTCTTGAACACAAGCATTTATTAATGCTCCATAAGTATAATTCTGATATGGAATTTCTCCATTATTTTTCTCTCTCATTTTTTGCCTTATTTTTTCAGCAAAGAGATTTGGGAAACCATCAATAAATTTGGACTTCCAGTGCGATGCATTAGCATCGTCTAATTCCATAACTCTACTTAGGAAGGTATCTTTGTACCACCTAAAATGAGTCAAAGTAGGACATCTCAAATTATGTAACAGGGTTCTAATTTTCCTCCATCAGAAACATGTCCTGTGAAATGTTCTAATAGATTATATATTAGAGTGTAAACAACATCTGATTTTAGTTGTCCATCCTCTGTCTTGGTATTATTTATTATTTCCATTCGTTGCTCATTACTCAAGCAATGATCCCACCATCCTCGTAAGATTCCTGTAAATCCACTAGCCACAAATAAAGCAATTTGCTTATCGTTATTGTCAGCAGCTTTGGCAACATTAGAATACATCAATATTCGATGTAATTGATCATGTATTTGCTCATGTATTTGCTTATCAAAAAGACCATCTATGTTCCATTTGTAGATTTCTCCAGCACAACAATGATTCTGAATTATAGAATCATTCTCTTCATAGAGAACATCCATGGGAGAAGGTCTTTTGTAGTAACATTTGATCAAATTGGTTTGTCATATTTAACGGTATTAATTCTTTCTCGATTCATCTTAATCGGAACCGAATTGAAAGAGTTAAACATCACCTCTATTTGGATGGGATAACTTGTTCTTCATTGGTAGAACAAGATTCTTCTGAGTCTGATTCTGACTCTTGGCAACATTGTACCGATGATTCACCTTGTAGCATATTCAGGAGCTTGATCATATCCTCTTTAGGCTTATAATTCAAGAATTTGTCCTTATGATTTTCATACTCCAAATATTCTTGGAGTACATTAACACTTTGATTTCTGAATTGCTCGACTAATTCTTTCAGATCTTCTTTTGTAAATTCTGCTCGAGATCTGAATTTGTAGCCGGTTACCTCCATTGGAGGTTTAATTGGAATCCTATTTGTTTCTAATTTTGGCTTAACAATAGGACTCTCATGGATTTCTATTCCTTTTGGATTAAAATTTTTAATCAATTTCTGAATAGCATTTTCTAATCGGGTTAACTGCTGATCCATAATTTGAATATAAGTATTGGTGTAATTATTTTGCAAAATTATTTTTTGCATTTCCTTTATGGAAGCTTTCTCATGCTCAATTGCTTTATAGAAAGAATTTGCTTCCATATCAGGTCTAAACGGAGTAGATATTTTTAAATGCTCATTAGGAGGATATAATGATGTTACTTTCTGTCCTCCTTTAGTAATCCATGTCTTATTATATTTATCTTCCAAGACATTTATTTGTCTTAGCCTCTTATCCAGATATTGATCTATAAACCATTCATGAAACCATTTAATTTTCTTGGTTTCATTTATATGCTGATAATATTTTACCTTATAAATTGCTCTTTGCACGTTATCAAAATTATTCTAATACCATTCTCTGAATTTATTATTTTCTTTGTTATAAAATTCCTTATCTAGGAATTTTATTATTCCCAAATATTCAGCTATATCCATTAAATAGGAAAAGTCATTTCCGACATTGTCAGTTCCTCATCCAATTTAGATGATTGAGAAGCATATATTGGATGCACCACATTCGATTCATTTATTTGAATCTTTTCACTTGATTTTCTTCTATATTAGAAGATTCTGCTCTGATTGTTTATCTGAGCCTGATTTCTCAGATATAAATCTCTTAGAACTTGATGTAGAGATTCTAGCTTTTATTTGTGGATTAAATCTTACTTCCACATCTCCATCTGGAGTCTGAATTATTTGATCTAAGTACTGCCATATTCAAAATCCATTCACTTGGAAAGTTTATTTCTTTCCATTTAATTATTCTATTAGTAGCTACTCTAGTAGTTAAAAGATTGGTCTATACTAAAGTAGTTTGTCCTGGCTTTGTAAGGTGTTTAGCCTTTGGGGCTAAAGTATTTAACACCTTAAAATGAACTCTATAGATTATTGCTATAGTTTCTGATCCAGGAAAAAAAATTGTAACCATATGTCTATAAATTTAAAGACACAGCCTCTAACAGATTTACATCTGTTAAAGATAAGCTTAAATTAGGATAAACATTAAAATCTACTGGGCCGTGGCAGAGACTTGTCTGCATAACTCCCATTAGAGATTGTGTCTAATCCAAAAATCTTCCATCTCTAAGGGTTGTTAATAAAGATGTATTCAACCCTTGGAGGGTCAAAGGTTTTAATGCTACCTGTATTAATCCTGTATGGATAAAATTATATTTATCTCTGTAATTAGAGTATTAGAAAAAGATATATATATATATATATATATATATATATATATATATATATATATATATATATATATATATTACAGTCCATGGCCGGCTTTTGGGCGTGGATCCCGCTGGTTGGAGCATGCCCGATCCCCGAGGCTCCCCCTCCTGCGCCCAGGCGGAGGTGGGCCGCCGTCCGGCTCCCCTCCCCGCCTCGAGCCCCCCTTTCTCCCTGGCCTCCTTGGCCCCGGTGGCTGGTCGGGCCTCCCTCGGCCACTCTTCCAGTGGGGAGCCACTCACCCCTCGCTGCCGCCGGCCGGCGCTTACTTGGCGTATGGAGGACCCCCTCCCTTCCTCTCTCCGCATCGACGCTTCCAACATCCACGGCGTCGAAGGAGCCGCCGGGCTCAGCGCCCTCGGCCAGCCCCGGGTCCCTCTCTTCTCGGCCCAGGCCCTCCCCCAGTGGTCCCCACCGGCGCCCTGGCCCTCCCCCCTGTGATATTCCTCCGGCAGTCGGCTCCACCGCTGCGCCGCTCCTCCCAGTGGCCGTAGCCCCACCTTCCGTTCCTCCTGCGCTAGGCGCCCCTGCGGCCCCGGAGCCCAGCCCCGCCCCGCCTAGTTCGTCCCCGTTCCCTTCGGATCCTCCGCCAGTTCCGGGTTTTGCGGCCCCGCCGGCCGGGGAGTCCCCCGCCCAGCCAAGCGCCATCCTCCTGGAGCCTCCCTCTCTCCCTTCCCCTCTGGCTCCTCCCTCTGCCGCGGCAGAGAGCCTCCTTCCCGTCCTGGCAGCAGACCCCTCCGCCTCCGCCTCCACTCCGTCTCCCTCTTCCCCGGTCGGCGCTTACTGGCAACTCCCGGCCTACTCGGGGTGCATCTGGATCCCCGCCCATCCCCAGGCGGAGGTAGTCCTACTCTCTTTGGGAGCAAGACGCTACCCCTAGCGCTCTCGACGGCGGCGCTCCTGCCTCGTCGTTCAGGCTGCAGCGGCTCCCCCTCCGGCCGTTCCCGCCCTCCGTGGCCCCCGCGGATCAGCTATCTTCCCCTCCTCCTCGTCGGTCCCCCTCTTCGGACCTGGCGCCGGACCCTGCTCTTCCCGGAGGATCCCTCCTCCGGCGGCCCCTTTTCTCCGCCACCTTGGCGACCAAGAGATCTACCACCTCAGCCCCTTCTTCCGGCGTCGCTCCTTCCTGCTCCGCCGTGCCGTGGCCTTGCCCGCCGTAGCCTGCGATAATCGCCGGCGGCGATTGGCGTCTCCATCCCCCTCTCGACGTCGTGTCCCCCCGGTCCGGCCTCGTAGCTCCCTCCCCGGCGGCTGTCTCGTTTCGGCGTCGCACTCCGGTCCAGCGCGCGGGGGCTCCGAGGTACCCCTTCGGGACCCGCGTCCCTCGGGTCCCGCTCCAACCCCTTTGGGTTCCGCCACTACAACAAATAGGGCCTACAATAGCAGTTTTTCTATAGCGTTCAAGTGTCCCTGCTATAGAATGTTGTCAACAACAGCATTCTTTCAGTAGTGCTATTAAAATATCTATGTATAACATTTTCTGAATGCTGTAGAATCTACAACATTATCTCACTTCAAAAAAAAAACCTAGGTTGTCCAGATTAGAAAAGTATTCATAGTATATTTTAATAAAATGATTCCAAAATTTTCTTTCCCCTACGGATCAGCCCGCTTTTTTTTTTCATTCATGAAATCTCCCCCCTTTTTTTCTTCTCCAAAAGCTAATGTTATTCCCATTTCCCTCCTCTCTCTCTCTCTCACGATTCAACTCCCTCCTCTCTCTATCTCTCACACACAGATCCCATCCTCTCTTTCTTTCACAAGCAAACCCTATTTTTTCCTAATGGGGAAGCTACTCCACGTCGCATCTATTTTCTTTAAGACGCTCAAGCCGGGACCCCGCTCCTCTCGTCGACGGATCCGGTCACCCCACCGATGGCTCCCTCTAAATGACTGAACTCGAGACCCCAATTTCATTTTGCCGCTTCTGCCAATTTTTGGCGCTGCTCCGGCGTGGAGGGCTTCGCTCGGACGGTGGCTGTGGTGTCGCTCATCACCTCAGTGAGTAGCACATGTGCAGCCCCAGCTCTCCGAGGATCTCTCCTCCAAGGAGCTCTCCACCTCCTCACATCAGTAGGTACTTTTAGGGCATATCTAATTTTAGGGCAATAAGTTTAGGGAAGAAATTTTAGGGCATATATTTTAGGGCTTGAACACCACATGTTTGTAAATGCTTGAACACCACATGTTTGTAATAATGTCACAGAGGGCTATCGATTCAGAGATCGGGGCTATTCTTCACTGACATGGCTGAGCATTCTGTGTCAAGTTACTGCACCTGGCCTCATCTTCTCTGGCGAATGCTCTCATGTGCGGAGATTCAAAGCTGGGCTGTGCTACTAGTCATCGACAGTGAGAAGTATTGGTGATACTCGAAGCTCTGTCTTGCTAGGTAAGTCGTCGACATTGAGCAGTATCTCATGAGTAGTGACGTGTTTATATATTTCTGAGTAGTGACTTGTTTATATATTTTATTTTAACTTTCGAAGTGTTAGGTTTGATTCTTGCCATTGTGCTTAGTGTAAGGGTGCTGGCTATTTGTATTCGGGACAGGTAATATTGGGAAAATTTGTAGATCCAAATTTAGTTTGCTTAGTTTTTTTTTCCAATACCAAATGTCTTTAAACTATACTGTATGCAATTTCTTAGTTCCTCATTTATTGTCCTTGTTATAGAAGTTAATTATTGATTTCCTTGACCTGTCTGGACCTAACATAGTTCTTCCTGATTAGAGTTGGGTTCAGTCTGATCCCACGGGCAAAGACAATTTTTTCAAGAAAACTTATTTTCCTCTGTCTTGTGGTATGTGTACGTGAAATGTAGCTTCGGTGTGGCTTATGTTTACTTAAAATGGCATATATTCAAAATTTTCTCATGTTGTTGAACGACTCTTTTGATAAAGGAAAATAATTTCAAACAAACAAACTTAAAACTAACTTGAGGTTTTAAATGAAGCATATGGAAGTGATTCTAAAAGAAGAAGATGCGAAGGATTGGATTTACAAAGGAGAAGGAGCTGCAAATATTGTCTTGAGCTATCATGGTTCTTCTTGCTCTCTGGTTAGTTTTGTAGTTCTCAGTGATTTATCTTCATTACTTATAATGTGTAAATCTCTTGATAAATGAGTAATGATTCATGTCTAATTCAAGCATTAAAAGTTTAAAAATCTATACACGATCGTCAAGGATTCTAGTAATCGACGTAACCTTAGGTTTTTTGCGTGAAATACTGATTTTTAAAATTTTAAAGTTGATAAATGTTTCTTGGGTTTGATTTTTCCAGTTTTAAGAACCTGTCCTTGAAATCCAATGAAGACTTATGAGTAAGGGCATTTCATTCTTATAGGGACCCACTTTAGATCTTTCAGGTGTTTGAGTTTTCTGATGTTATCTTAGGGATTTTTCTGTACGTACCCTTTACCTATAACTCTACAACTCTACATACCGAGATCTTAGATAACAGTAAGAACAGTTATCACTGGGGATTTTGTCAACATCCTAATGGCAGGAGGTAAAGTGAGGAGGGAAATAATCAGTAAGAACAGTTATCACTGGGGATTTTCTTGATCTTTGACTTATGTTCTATTAAGGCTTGGTTTGGTATTGCTTATCATGTCTGCTTCTGCTTTTTTTTTGAAAATCAATCAAAAATTTGTTTGATGTTTTGGAAGTGGAAGTTTGGCAAAAAATGGGCTTATGATAGTCGAAGTTTTATCCTTTCAAATGGTCATGTCAACATCCTAGTGGCAGGAGGTAAAGTGAGGAGGGAAATAATCAGTAAGAACACAAATTCTGCGGAGTTTCTTGATATTTGACCCTGTTATGTTTGTATCTCACATCCCTATTGTGGTCTTTATCTGTGTCTGTATTGATATTTGACCATGTATTGTTTGTATCTCACATCCCTATTGTGGTCTTATCTGTGTCTGTATTTGTACAAATTAGCTGTTTTTTTTTCTTTTTCTTCTTCTCTATTCTTTCTAGTTAAACAATGCTTCATATTCTATATCGCTAGAATTTATAACATGAAAGGGTGTCATCAACAGCTAACATGCCACTATGATTCTGTTCTTGATTTAGCATCCTGAATCATTTTATAACAACAACGAAATCATGATTAGTCATCTTAATAGGTCCTCATCAATTGAAAATTACTATACGATATATATTGAAGTTAGTAGAGTTATTTCTTAATATTTACATTAGGTTTCAATATTCTGACTATATACCGAACTTCGTAAGTAACCAGGTTAATAATTATTATGAGTTAATATCATCCAACTATTCCTGATATCGTGTATATTTTGAAACTTGCCCTTTCTTTGCATCATTTGGATCATTACCTGCCCAATGGGATTGTCATGAATAACTTGGTCTAAACTTTTAGCCTATCTTTTGCTTTCTGTTTATTTACATCTTAGTGCATTATGAAGGTGTCATAATCGCTAGAACCATGATAACATATTTCATCATTTGTCTTGCTACTGTTTACTCCTGCAATTTTGAAGGGTTTCTCGTGGTTGAATGATCTTATGCTTGTATTAATACGTCAAAAAAGTAGGTCTACCTACATACCAACTGGCTTTTGTGGTTTTGTGGCAAGTCCCTTTCTCGCTCGATACTATGGCGGCCAAGAATTAGCACCAACTTGTCGATTGGCAATTATTTGTGTATGATCTGCTAGACGTTTTCCCAACCATGTGTTTTGGCACTCGGTTTAATATCTTCATTTTTTTCCATATATTTTGTAGGTGTTTCAGCTGCTATGAATGAATTACGACCCTGTGCTCCAGTGAGCTTAAAGTATGTTCTGGCTCAGGAGGTTGTTAAGGGACTTCAAGCTGTTTCCGACTCTCTAAACCGATACAATGCGATGCGAGTTCTCCGAGGGACTGAGTCTACTCTCTTCCTTTCACTGTGTCAAGCATTTATTGAGGTCATACACAGGGTCGTGAATTAATATAGCTTCCTTGTAAAAGGAAGAAAAAAATATTTGATATTTCTCTGTGCACCGAGTTAACTAACTATACATGATTGGTTCCATTTGATGTTTTTAGGTGGCATATGCTTATTGTGCAGCTTGCTTTGGTCGGTGTTATCCGAATGGTGCTTCCCTGATCATACAGTCTAGAAGTATATTTGATGGTATCAGCCAGCTACTGAAATTGTCCCCTATAAAAGGACTAAAAAACCCTGTCCGTAAGTTGGAAGCAAAGAAGTCGAGCGAAAATGGTGATGATATGGCAGTTGATAAGGCGACTATCGTCGATGACTCTGTACTTGGGGATGCTGGTAAAGAAAACAACGAGGAGACGAATCGCTTAAAATCCAGAAGCAGCATATAGTTGATAAAATTTTCTTATAAGAGTTGAGAAGAGTGGAGCCACCATGTTTTTCCATATTACAATTGGATCTGGATATCTCCTCACCTACCAGGATTGATAGGTCGTGAGACTTATATTAAACCGGCGTTTTGACGAAGTCGATGAGTTCAGGTGCTATATTGTGCTTATTTATACTCCTCTTTATCAACTACATTGATGAATCTGGTTCCATCATTGGTTACTTCTTCAGAGCAAGCTTAATTTTATGTTACAGTTTGTAAGTTTTTGCATATGCATTTTTGTTGTTAAAATTCTAAGCTTTTGCTGCTGTTTTTTCTTAGCTTTATTTAGGTTGTACAGAATAATGTGTGGGGATTATGTACAGACTTTTACTCTTAAAATACAAGTACTGTCATTTCTTGTGCACCGCTCGAAGGATTACCTATAACTCTACAACTCTACATACCGAGATCTTAGGGAGTTTTTTGATGTTATCTTAGGGAAAATGGTCATGTGACTACATAATACATTATTTTCTTCCAACTTATGGTCCAAGTGATACTGCAGCCTAATCATTCACGCCATCCTAGCAGATTTGTATTGTTGTTTCTAAGCAATTCCTGGTGTTGGTTGAGAAGAATGTTAACAATCAACGCCCCACTTGGCGGGTTGAAGCGGCTGGGATTGACACTCTTTGTGATTATGTGCTTCTTATTTCTGACCATTCAGTTTTCCCGAGCAGTAAAGGTTAGTTCTCTTATTGCTAGTTGAAATGTTTTACATACTTTTTTCTCTTATGAACTCATGATGTTAACAGCGATGTGATACATTTGAATAATGATGAGTTGCCTTTATTGAGATATAAGGACAACACTCAAGCTGTTGAACCTGGGGAATACCCTTCCATGCCCTTCGCTACAAAAATTTATAGTGCTCTGTGCAGTTATTATTGGTTATTTTTGAAAGGAGGAAATATGTGAAGTTGTTCCTTAATATGAACATTTTTCTTCAACTCCGTGCTACTATGGTAAGGGCTAGTTTATTTTCAGTTTCATTGTTCTTTTCTTTTAACTGTAGGTTAAACAAACCATCATTATTTTGCTTTGGCCATCCATTACTTGCTGAACAATGATTGCAGAGTTGTTTACATAAGTTATGATTTAATAATGTTTAACGAGTTGGAAGAGGTTTTACTATTGTTATTTCTGTTTGTCCTAATGTAAAGAAGTTAGCCAAGCATATAATGGTATGTAATATTTGAACATGGTCTGATTCAATTACAACAGGAGCATTGCAATATTTGGGTTGCTGTCCTGGCAACATGCAGCAAACAAATGCCTCTACTGTTCATTGAGATGCCTGTCTAAGAGAAAGACAGTTAGAACAACGTAGATAGAGTGGGACAACTTGCAAATCACTTACCATAAACTATGTAATCAGTAACATTCTGCGAAATAAGTCTTACATTGTGCTCTTGGTATCATATGGAAGTTTGTAAAAGTTCTAATCATAATCCCTTAAGTTGGATTGGCAATTTGTGCCAGGAATATTGTGATCACTCTATTATAAAAACTGCTAGGTATCTGCTAGATATCTCTTAGTTCATTTCATGGTGTCAAATATTTTTATCTTATTTTTTATATCATAATGTGTTTTCTTCTCAATTTTGTGTAGGTTGGCGTATATGTTTTTGATGGTTGTGGATAGCTGCTAGAAGGAAAGAGGAGATCGAGCTATTTTTTGGCCTACAGATATTTGTTAATGGAATGGTTTATTTTGGACTACAGATACTTTGTAAATGGAATGGTTTATTTTGGCGTACAACTACTTTTTCTACATCTTGAATGTTTTAATGACTACTACTTTTTGTACATCTTGAATGTTCTAATGAAACATTTCATATTTTGGCAAATCTTTCCTTCTTGATTGATCGAAATGCAAGTTACGATTGAATTTGTTTGCGATTATTGTTATTTATATGTGATACAAAACAGGTTATGAAATATGAAATTTTGTAGCCGATATGAAATAATATGAATTTCTGTAGCAGGTTTATAGCACTCAAAATGTCTAAATTGCTGCTACCACGATAGCATATGATGAACGCTATAATAAATCAAACCATCTATAGCGTTCATGACAATCAATTCATCAAACGCTATAAATCATCCACAGCATTCACAAACGCTATAAATAATCCACAACATTCATAAATGCTATAAGTAATCTACAGCACTCACGAACGCTATAAACAATCTACAGCGTTCTAGAATGCTATAAAGTATTTACAGCATTCATAAACGCTATAAACCATCAACAGCATAAAAGAACGCTATAAACCTTCTACAGCATTCATGAACGCTATAATGTTATAGCGTTCACATGTCTGGACATACTATAGCGTGGGCGATCATAGCAGACAGAATATGCTATAGAAGGCTTTCTATAGCGTTCTACGCATGCTATTGTAGGCCATATTTGTTGTAGTGCGCGCTCACCCACGAGCACGAAACAGGCCTTGGGCCCCGCGATGGCTGCCATGTGCCCCCCTGGGGCAGCGTGTGGATTTCTTTTTCTTTGTTGTGTTTTGTCCGTGCATGGGTTTTCGAACTTTTTCGAAATTTCGTTTTCGAAATTTCAAAATTTTTCGTTTTCACCGAGCAACGGTCTTTCTTTCTCTTCTTGTCCGGGCCCCTTGGTTTCCTTGGCCCGGCCTGTTTGTGTTGCTCGTTGTCCGGGCCCTTTTGTCTCATTGCCCCGGCCTGTTTGTGTTGCTCGTTATGAGCCCTCTCCTTTTTTCAATAAATAGTCCATCGGTTAATATATATATATATATATATATATATATATATATATATATATATATATATATTAAAATATATATATATATATATATATATATATATATATATATATATATTAGAGTCCTCTTTGCCATAGAAAATATAGGGAATAAGAAAATTGGAAGTCTATGTAAAACTTGCGACATCTTAACATCAGCTATATAAATTTTAACTTCATAGCTCGACCAAGTGGTCAATTGATAATGGATGGTAAACTGAATGACATCATGTAAATGAAAAAATAAATAAAACAAAATATCCTCCATGTAATCCAGGTGTTAAAATTTGAAGAAGAAATTTCTTCAAAAAAGATATCAACCAAACTACAAAAACTAGCTCTATAGTGTACTTGTATTTGTGTCTGTATCGATACCCATATATGTGTCTGTATTCGTAAAACATAGGCACTTGCAATGTATCTATTTGAAAATGTCTATATCATGTACCTATATGCTGTTCATACCCATATCTGTGTTCGTAGTAGTGCAACATAGATAGAGGCCATCTTCTGAACTGTGAATTAAGCTAAAACATCCACACAAAGAGTTCATATGCATTAAAAGTGAACTAGCTCTGATAGAAAAAATGAAGTCACTAGGTTCTGCACGAATAAGGGTTCATCTATAGAACTGGCTTTAGTTGAAGCAACATATGAGGAAGGTGATTCTATTCTATTTACTGGAATCTGTAGGACACTAATCAAAATGTTGTGCTTACGACACAATTCATGCAGACAAAAGTCATTTAGAAAGCAATTAAGTAAGCTGCCATATAGTATTGAATAGCCGCTAATCAAATTGCTGGAGGATCCATATGTGGTAAACTAGTTTTAAGAAAACCACATAATGAATTAAATTACTTTCAAAATTTTAATACAAGTAAACCAAACCAAAACAAAAAATGATAAGTAAACTTACAAGGGTGGTTGAAGCTATGTACTTGCCCTGCTAGCTTAGTTACTAAACACATGCTTGGATGCCTTCTTGATTGAATAAGCTTCTATACTCGAATGAAATTTCTTTAATTTTAGCTAGTTAAAACACATTGATGGCTGAAACTGTAAAGTGCTTTGCTTGAGCTAGTTAAAACACATTGAGATGAGGTTGCTTAATATTTAGCAATTTTGAACTCAAAGGAACTTACAAAAGAATTCTCCTTCTCTAACCAAAGGAGCTATAATGTTAAATGAGGACACGAGAAGTAATAAGAAACAAAAAGTAGGACTGTGGAGAATTTGAGATAAGGTTGCTTAATATTTAGCAATTCTGAAAGTAAAAGAACTTAATAAGAATTCTCCTTCATAAACTCCATCTAGCTTAGGATGCAATAGGAATTTTTGATCCTATAACTTTTTTGCCATTCCCAGCAATATAATAACTATCCAAAGAATTAATTTTTGCACTTAAAAGAACTTTAAGACTATTCAATAAAGAAAATATAACTCTAATGACAGTTCTTATGTCTTAATATGAGGGACTTAATTATCCAAATAATTAATTTTTGCACTTATAGTAAACTTCAATTGAAATGTGATTCATAAGCATAGAATTAATTACCAATATTACTATATGCTTTTCTGATTTCATATCCATGTTTTGGACATATTTCATATTGTTAAGTGCCTTCGTTGTTGTCATTCATTATTTTGGTTGATTCTTAAATATTATTGTCCATGTGTCAATGCAGAACAAGGGAAAAAAAACAAAGAGAACAAAATATCATTTGATATGTATGCGAGATGTCTCCTTATTTTTAAGGTGCCTCTTGATAACTTAACATGTTTTTCGTCCTAACATGCTGTCAATTTGACTAGATTTGTTGGGATATTCTGGCAGGTATGTTTACATACTCGTCTGACTTGGCGATTTTGGAGTAATCATGTTGCATCTGTTCCTCAACAACTTTTGTAACCTTTTGGTAACCAATTTTTTTCCTTTACTTGTTCGACCTGTTACATCTGTTCCTCAACTTGTCCATCCTCAGATGTTGTCAGTCTTACAATTTAGATGATTATAAATTTTCTTCTTAATGAAAGATACCTAACATCTATCTATTTTCAGTTTGTAAACTAAAATCTTATTTAATTATTTGCAATTAGGATCTGAGCAACCTCCCAATGGCCATATTGGCATGGTTGTATTAAAGCAGTCTACAAAGGCCACAAGAGTGACCAAAGTGTTTATTTTCCTCTCCAACAATAAATAATCCAAAATATGTGCTTAAACAACAACAATCAACATCAATGCTCCTAAACTGTTTTTCGAGATACTTCTAAAAGTTCACATCACCCAAATCTAAGTATCCCCAAATAAAATTGAACTTAATTGCCTCTAAAAAGACTTAAATTTGTGCATATAATATAAACCCTAAATAAGTTCAAAACAAAATATAAATACCAAGATGGTAAAGATTAAGGTACCTTCGAGTCCAAGCCTTAACCTCTTCAAGCAAACCCTAAACTATACAAATAGCCCAAATCAGTATGTAAGAAACTGGTTCCATATCCGGAGGGTAGGGGAGGGCATAGGGGAGATGGACCAAGGAAGAGAGGTGAAGGAGGGAGAGAGAGAGAGAGAGAGAGAGAGAGAGAGAGACTGGTCTAGTTTAAAGGCCTACGATGGAGAGTGAAGTTACGTATAGGCAACTCTAGAGGAGGGTGAATAGAGTTTGTGTCGATAATAACCAATTAAAAATGTAACTCTGTATCAAGTCCAGTAATCAACTACCAAGAGAGTAAGTAATCAGAGAGTAATACAGAAATAAATAGAGATCAGAAGAGCATATGCAAACACAGCGATTTAACCTGGTTTTTCTCGTGGAGGACTAGTCCAGGCCTGAGAACTCTCACTCAGGATTAAAATCCACTATTTGTGAAATAGGGTACAACCAAGTGCCTTTACTCAGAAGAGAACGCCAACCTCTTACAACTTCACAGAGACGAAACTTGGAATTGTCTAAGTGACTTTTCTTTCATTCTTGCACACAATTTTTAGCTGATATCATACTGAGCACCTTGGGCTAAGGAGAGTTATGGCTTAGGAGATATGGAAGAGTGGGGCTTGGTGTAGTAGAGCTTAGAAAGCTTGAATATTTGAATGTGAGAGATGATTTGAAATGAGAGAATTCAAGCTCTATTTATACTAGTCCGAGGAGGCAGAATTCAGCCAGAATTCTGTCCCAAGAATTCAAAATTTTAAACGTTGGACAACTAGTATCAAGCAGGCCCTAAAAATTAGCATACTAAAAATTAGGAGGCAGAGGTCGGCCCGAATTCGGTTTATACGGGGCCAGAAGATTGGTTTGGTTTGGTGATTATCTTGTTTTGTATGGTGGTGCTTGGAGAGTGAAGTCTAGGTTCAAGATAGCTCAGTACGACTCAATGCACATGTTCCTAGACTCAATCAAATGAAAAGTACAAACTCAGTACAAGTACAATTGCAATGACCAACTTGTTGATGATGTCTGTCTTGAGCTTGATATGTTGTAGAAGATATTCTTGACTTTGAGCTCAATGTGTCGTATTGGATCATGTCAAATATTGTTTTATTAATTCTCTAAATTAGGTTAACTGTGATCTAGTTTGGGTCAACAATATCCTCTATTTTGATAATTAACAAAAAAAATGATATTTGTATGTCGCAACATTCATACCTGGACACATGTTAAAGGGAGTAGTTTGTATTGAGTAGCTCCCCGGTAAATAGATATGTCGGCTCCCCCATAGTTAACTATTTTGGTTATGTCCTGATACAAAAAATCTTTTTCCAGGCGCAACATAATATCCAAGATCATATTATATCCAACAACATTTAAGATCATTATCAACCAAATAACAACAATATATAAGATCATATCAACCAAATATCTATGCTTCTCCCCCTTTGTCATTTAGCAAAATGAATCATAACTCCCCCGTAAAGAGAGATAAATGTGACAAAGTGAGGATAGCAAGCACACAATCCATAACCATAACCAATTATCATAAGAGACAGCTAAGCAGTTTTGATAAACCCAAAGGAAATAACTAGAAGTTCATACATGATAAACTGAAGTCTAAAAACATAGTGCAAAGAGTGCTAAGTCATGAAAATGATAAAAACATAACTAAAGTAAACTTCAGCAGAAGCAGCAGCAGGTAGAAGACCACAACCATCATGGAGCATGGGAACGGGATGGACCGGCTGACTTGGACGACTCGCTAGCAGAGTGATAAGGATCAACAAACGCCGCATTAGGATCCAAATACCACAAGGCCCATGGGTCGTCAATCCGGTAGCCTTCGCGAGAAGGGTCCCGACCCGTAAGAAAGGGTATCGTTGGATGTCGGGCCATATTATACTGGATATCATGTAGAATATTGCTGATAGCGCTCATCTGTAAAGTGGTTCGGTAGTCCAGTTGGGTATAGCGATCGTCTTCCAAACGGAAGCAGTCACGCAACATATCGTGGATGGAGTCGAGGGTGGCAGGAGGCTCATGCTGAGGTGCATCTGAGTCAGAAGTTTCTGCCTCAACTGAAGGAGGAGCAGGGGGAGTCCTACGTGCCTTGGACAGAAAGGAAGGAGCAAGTAAAAACTGACACTCGTCCAAAGAAACGTTGAAAGCACGAAAGATAATAGGAAGATACATCGCATAAACAAGCAATTTTGGCTTCTTCCTTGCACTAATCATCCAATCCATCTTCGTGCGAGGAAAATTGAAGGGGATGGTGAAGTAAAGATAATAAAGGAAGGTAATCTCATGATAAGTAACCTCATCGGTAGATCCTGCTTTCGACAGGATGGAAGAGAAAATGATGCAATAAAGTTCATAAAATGGTTGTGAGAAACTTAGCCCAAAGTTTTCGAGGACGGGTGTTGGGTGCACACATCATATCCTTGAACCCTTCAAGAGTGATATCTCCAACGAATTTGAAAGCACGAGCATCAACAATTTTTTCCCAAGAGTTGGGATCGGAAAGTTCAAGATCAAAATTATCAAACATGATATCGATAACGGCGACCCGAGAGTAAATTTGGTTGTCGTCGTGAGTCATATTGCAATAAAACATTTGTATTACATTAAGGTATATGATTGATTGTTTGGATACAAGTTCATCGAGGCAAAGATCCATGAAGTTCGGATCAAAGTCAAAAAAATATGGTAAAGTTAATCGGGTGTCCCGGCACAACACTTTTGAGCAAAAATCTGAGTACCACTCATTAGATGCTTCTAATGAAACAAAAATTTGCTCATTATAAGTGTTGCCATTGGGAGGTGGAGAAGGATCAAATAATGGGTGAATGGGTTAGACATTTGGAGGAGGAGAAGGAGGGTTTGATGAAGAGGCACCTTCTGTTCTAACCCTCTTTCCTCGATTAAAAAGTCTAGGAACCATATGATAAGTAAAGAAAAAAATAATGAAAGAGTAGATAGAGAACAAGAGTTTATACCTCAAAATAATGAACTAGAATTGAAGAGAATCTCAAAAAACCTTAAAATTTCAAGTTTTGAAGAAGGGAGAGCACCAACAATGGAGTTTCTAGGGTTAGGGTTTGGAAAAATAGGCTTTGGAGTGAGGTTGAAGGTGGTAGCAATGAGGAAAGAGAGTCCAAATTCGTGCATATGAAGAGTAGGGCCGGCTGCACTAGTTAAATCATAGCCCTTGGATCAAATCGAATGAATGGCCAGGAATGGCTGAAGGTTCTGGTACCTAGTACTCAGAGTTCGGCTTGAATTTTGCCATAGGCAGAGTTCGGTCCGAGTTCTATGGGGTTGGTTCTAGAACTTCAAAAGGCTGAAAGAAATTAATAAAAGACATAAAGGATGGTCTTGAATTAATAATTATGAATTATATAAGCCAAAAAATAAATAAAACCTTGCGACAAACTTTTTTAAACAATGATCAGTATAAGCGAATCGCCTCATGTTAGCTGTAGAGGCCGGATCCTAGCTAGCGATAGTCCGAAGACTAGTACACTGTGTCGCTTAGGCTTTTACACCTTGTTGTCAGAAGGGCCGTTTCGACTTGTACCCAAAACAATTTTACCATGTACGATTATGTTTTAACAGTTATTTACGCAGGTACAACTTATATTACGATATTTTCATCCAAAATTTCTAATTCTCAACGAAAAAAATTGAAATGCTCTTCGGCTAGTGGTTTTGTAAAAAAAGTTTGCTAGCTGATGATCAGTGTCAATAAATTCTAATTTAATAGTGCCATGCTTTTTATGATCACGCAGAAAATGATGTCTAATTTCTATATGCTTTGTGTGTGAGTGCCATATTGGGTTTTGGTCAGGTTAATTGTACTAGTGTTTTCACAGAATATTGGTATGTGCTTAAACAATAAATTATAGTCTTTAAGGGTTTGCTTCATCCATAGAATCTGAGCACAGCAACGTCCAGCTGCGACGTATTCAGCTTTCGTTGTGGATAATGCTACAGAGTTCTGCTTCTTGCTAAACCAAGAGACTAAAGTCTTACCTAATAAATGACACGTGCCACTGGTACTCTTTCGGTCGACTTTGCATCCCGCAAAATCGGCATCAGAATATCCGATTAAGTCAAAAGAAGTGGTTTTGGGATACCAAAAGCCCACCGAAACAATCCCTTTAATATATCGAAAGATACGCTTAACCGCGGTCATGTGTAATTCCTTAGGGTTAGCTTGATATCGAGCACACAAGCAAACACTAAACATGATATTGGGACGACTAGCAGTTAAATAAAGTAGACTACCAATCATACCTTGATACTTACGTTGATCAACAGGTTTATCGCTTTCATCAAGTTCTAGTTTTGTTGTAGTAGCCATAGGAGTACTGATTGGTTTGTTGTCAAGATCAAACTTCTTCAACATATCCTTTGTATACTTTGATTGGCAGATAAAGACGCCTTGTGAGTATTATTTGACTAATAGTCCAAGAAAGTAGTTGAGCTCCGCCATCATGCTCATCTCAAACTCATTCTGCATATACTTGGCAAACTCTTAGTACAAGACCTCATTAGTAGACCCAAATATGATGTCATCCACATAAATTTGCACTAAGAGAATGGTGTCATCAAGAGATTTTATAAACAGTATCGTATCAATTTTCTTTTTTGAAAAAACTTTTGTCAAGTAAGAAAGTGTTAAGGCGTTCATACCAAGATCGAGGGGCTTGTTTGAGGCCATAGAGAGCTTTCTTAAGTTTGAACACATGATCGAGAAATTTATGATTTTCAAAACCAGGTGGTTGCTTTACAAACACTTCTTCTTTAATAAAGCCATTAAGAAAAGAACTTTTGACATCTATTTGAAAAAGTTTAAAATTTTGAAAATTTGCAAATACACAAAGCATGCAGATTGATTCAAGTCGTGCAAAGGAGCGTACATCTCATCGTAGTCGATACATTTCTCTGGGTTGTATCCTTGAGCTACGAGACGGGCTTTGTTATGTGTGACTGAACTGTCCTTATTGACTTTGTTACGAAAAACCCATTTAATACTGATGATCGAATGATCAACAGGTTTGGGAACAAGTTCCCAAACTTGATTTCTTTCGAACTAGTTGAGTTTTTCTTGTATTGTCGATATCCAAAATTCATCAGAGAAAGATTCTAAAATATTTTTGGGTAAGCCTTCCAGAGAACTGGTTACAGGTGTTGTATCCACGAATATAGAAGTTGATGGTCTAATGTGTATGTCATCATCGTCATCGGAAAGAGCAGTTGTATTATTAATCTCATCAAAGGTTACATTAGCAGATTCTTCAAAAATCGTAGAGCATTTGTTGAACAATCTATAGCCTTTACTCTTGGCAGTATAACCAAGAAAATACCTTCGTCAGCTTTGGCATCAAATTTGCTTAAGTTGTCTTTGGTATTAAGGATAAAGCAGCAACAACCAAACACTCGAAAATAAGAAATAGTTGGTGTTGTACCAAACCAAAGTTCATAGAGAGTTTTCTTAGAAATAGGTCGAATCAACATCCTATTCAAAACATGGCATGCTGTACTGACAGCTTCAGCCCAAAAGTTTTTTGGAAGAGAAAATTGATTCAACATGACTCTAGCCATATCGCCAAGAGTCCTATTCTTCCGCTCTACGACACCATTTTGTTGGAGAGTTCTAGGACACAAAAATTCATGATTAAAACCATTTGAGTAACAAAACTTTTTGAAATCAGAGTTTTCGAATTTGCCGTCATAATCACTTCGGATTCGAGTAATCATGATACCTTTTTCGTTTTGAATCTTTTTAGTAAAAACTTCAAAAACAAAAATAGTATCACTTGTATTTGTAAGGAAGAAAACCCAAGTAAATCTTGAAAAATCATCAACAATTACAAAAGCGTAGAGTTTTCCACCAAGACTGGCTACTCTACTCGGACCAAATAAATCCATATGAAGCACTTGCAAAGGTCTAGTAGTACTTACATAGTTAATGAATTTAAAGAAGGATTTGGTAGCTTTATTTTTCTCACATTCAGCAAATACCGTATCCTTTTTTAAGATAATGTCAGGTAGTCCTCTTACTAGCTTCTTGGTTGAAAGTCTTGATATGGTATCTATATTTGCATGACCAAGACGCATATACCAAAGAAGTCTTTCATCTTTGTGAGCATAGATGCATCTTCTTGTATTGTTAGTATTTCTAGAAAGATAGAATACATATATATTTTCTCTTATCCCTTCAAAAACGATATCTCCAGATGATCTATCATATATGGAGCATTTAGTTTTGCCAAAGTTAATATCATATCCATGATCAGCAAGATGACTAATGTAAGCAGGTTATGCTTTAACTTGGTCACTAAACAAACATCCTTAATTACTGGAGAAGAAGGATTGCCAATAGTACCGTTACCTATGATATAACCTTTCAAGTTATTTCCGAAGGATACATATCCTTCCCTCTTCATCGATAGTGTTGCGAATAGATTTGTATTTCTAGTCATGTATCACGAGCGCCCACTATCAAGAATCCACTTGCTTCTAGAGGATGAAGGAAGGTCCACCTACACCATGAGTAGATGTGACCTTTGGTACCAAAATCTTTGAGGTTCTGAAAGGTTTGTCTTCGGTACCCATGCATACAGTTTTAAATCAACTAATCTTCTAATTCTACACTTTGGTGAAGTGTGTCCATGTTTACCACAATAGTGACATGTAGCATGTATATTCGTGTTAGGTACAAGATTATAGTGATGTCTATGTGTTTGATGTACTGCATAAGAACGTGTGTGCATAGGAGTATGTCTATGTGTGCCATGTGTATGTGTGGGTGTTCTTTGTACTGCATGTGGATAAGTGTATATAAAAGCATGATTACGAGTAGCATGAGTATGTCTTTCTCTTGTGACGTGTGTTTCTGTGTTGAACAAACTTTTTTTTAGTGTACGTTTTGTGACTGAGAGACTGAGTTTGAGGCTAAACAGCTTATTTCCCTAGTTTAATCTCTAATCTTTTAGAGGTATCGTACATATCATTATACTTGGCAGTTAAAGCATCAATTCTTACATCAGTAATATTATACTTCTTTTTCTCATCTAGAAGTTCTCTATTGAGTGCTATAATATCACATGTTTGTTTCTCAATACGAGATTCGGCATCGTGTAAGCTTAATTTAAGCTTGGATACCTCCTCAGTGTTATCCGTGGGTGGTGTGTCTCTAACATTATCAAGTAAACATGAAAGTCTATGTATCTCAACTTCATGAGTTTTGATCTTATCCTTTGCATGTGTATACTTGCTAAGCAACTTCTTGTGATCTTCAAGCAAGTCACTAAAGACATCACCAGGTTCATCAAATATAAAGTCATCAAGAGGATCATTTGTTACCTTTCCGAACGTTGCCATTAGGCAGACGTTCGCTGTATCTTGGGAAGAGTCCTCTTCTTCTTCTGAGTTGCTGGCTTCGCTCTCGTGCCAAATACTTGGGTTAGAATATTTTTGAGAGGTTGGCCTCTTGTAAGATCTTTCATATCGACTTTCTTTCTCTGCAGTAGGGCAATCTTTCTTGACGTGCCCCATCTTCTTATAGCAGAAACAAATGGGCTCTTCATCGTCTTCTTTGTGTTGTTCATTCTTTCTTTGGTTGAAGCGAAGAAACTTCTTAAAGTTGTGGACCATCAGTGCTTGATCATCACCTTCGGAATCATTGTCTTCGGTATCTTCTGGAGCAGTCTTTCTGCGATGAGATCTTAGTACAATTTCCTTTTCCTTCGGAGCCATTTCTTCAAAGTCTTTGAGATCGAGCTCATGCGTCATCAGCTTGCCTACTTTCTAGAGACATAGTGGTGAGATCATTGCCTTCTATGATCATCGTGGCTTTGGGGTTCCAGATCTTTGTTAGTCCCCTTAGCACCTTGTGTATCTTCTCATGGTTGGAGCAGTCCTTAGCAAGAGAACATAGAGAGTTAACGATGTCGAGGAATCTAGTGAACATCTGTTTGATCGTCTCATTGGTCTTCTTCTTGAAAGCTTCGTACTCCTGTGTCAGACGACTGATTTTTGATTCTTTCACCTGTGTGATTCCTTCATGGGTCACCTCCAGAAGCTTCCATACTTCGTGTGAGGTGGAGCATGTAGAGACCATGTTGAATTCAGTCATGTCTATAGCACGAAAGAGAGCATTAATAGCCCCAACATTTAGACTAGCATTTTTTTTCTTTCGTGGGTTTATCTATGAGATTCCCCTCGACAACAGTTATTGCAAGCTTCTTGTAACCATCAGTGACTATGGTCTATAAATCAAATAAAGAATTTAGGTAGAAACTCATTCTAGTCTTCTAATAGATGTAGTTGGTTCCATCAAATAGTGGTGGCCTATTTGTGGACTGTCCCTCACCATAGTTGGTAAAGATAGGTTGTGTGGTTGCCATGGATCAGCTCTTAGGATGTTAATCTGTTATCAAGAGAATAGAGCTCTGATACCAATTGAAGTTACGTGTAGGCAACTCTAGAGGGGGGTGAATAGAGTTTGTGTCGATAATAACCAATTAAAAATGCAACTCTATATCAAGTCCAGAAATCAACTACCAAGAGAGTAAGCAATCAGAGAGTAATATAAAAATAAATAGAAATTAGAAGAGCATACGCAAACACAGCGATTTAACCTAGTTTCCCTCGTGTAGGACTAGTCCAGGCCTGAGAACTCTCGCTCAGGATTGAAATTCACTATTTGTGAAATAGGGTACAACTACGTGCCTTTACTCAAAAGAGCACGCCAACTTCTTACAACTTCACAGAAGCAAAACTTGGAATTGTCCAAGTGATTTTTCTTTCACTCTTTCATACAACTTCTAGCTGATATCGAACTGAGCACCTTGGGCTAAGGAAAGTTATGGCTTAGGAGATATGGAAGAGTGGGGTTTGGAGTAGTAGAGCTTAGAAAGCTTGAATATTTGAAGATGAGAGATGATTTGAAATGAGAGAATTCAAGCTCTATTTATACTAATCTGAGGAGACAGAATTCGGCCAGAATTCTGTCCCAAGAATTTAAAATTTTGAACGTTGGACAGCTAGTATAAAGCAAGCGCTAAAAATTAGCATCCTAAAAATTAGAAGGCAGTGTTCGACCCGAACTCTGCTTGGGGCAGAGTTCGGCCCGGATTCAGTTTCTATGGGGCCAGAACATACAATGGGCTATGAGAGAATTGGTATGGTTTGGTGATTGTCTTGTTTTGTATGGTGGAGCTTGGAGAGTGGATTCTTGGTTCAAGATAGATCAGTACGACTCAACGTACATGTTCCTAGACTTAATAAAATGAAAAGTACAGACTCAGTACAAGTACAATTACAATGATCAATATGTTGATGACGTTTGTCTTGAGCTTGATATATTGTTAAAGATGTTCTTGACTTTGAGCTCAATGTGTCGTATTGGATCATGTCAAATATTGTTTTATTAATTCTCTAAATTAGGTTGACTGTGATCCAGTTTGGGTCAACAGAGAGATGGTGTACTGACTTAGAATCTGTGATAGGGAGAGGGGATGAGAGCGACGCTAGTAGATAGAACCACACTGGAAAATAAAAGTACATCATAGGCTATCGAAGGAAAGCGAGAGAGAAGGGGTGAGGATGAGACTGGAATGAGAAAGATGAACCCATTGGAGGGATTCCAGCAAAAAGTATGTGATGTGCAGGGAACGCTTATGTGCTCAGACACGTGTGTTCAGTCACTAATAAAGACATTTTATAACTTTTCAAAATATAAATTAAGTCTTTAGCTTTAAAAAAAGTTTAGGAACGTTTTATAAATTTAGAAACACTTAAAAAGTGTTTCAGCTTCTAGGAACATCTACGTACTGTTCCAAAGCCGTAACTGCCAAGTATCTCAAAATATAGCATCTGAATAAACAAGTGATAAAGCATAAAATATGGAATAGGACATAAACTATACGATAGTCATACACGAATGAGAAGAACTAACTACACATGAGCTATAATATACGACGGAATACAAATACCGTAGCTTACAAGTAAACCATAGCTGAGAAAACTCACCTGACCTTGGAGGCCACGAAATAATCAAATAACTCAATCTTAGAGGCCACATGGTTATAAAATAGATAATCCGACCTTAGAGGTCACAGGGTTCCAAAGGAAGATAACCTGACGTTATAGGCTACATGGTAACAAATAACGAAAACTGTAACGTCCCAGTCCCAAAATATGTAGGACTAGAAGATTGTATACATGCCAGGTACATATCGAGAGGACTCCAGTCCAGCTCGAGTATGTATAAGCTGTATTGTTGTTCTAAATCAATTATATCTCAATCCACTAAGTAATGAAAAATATGACTAATCAAGTGCACTAAAGTTGATCAGATTGTAATATACTGATTCTACAATAGATAAATGTATTAGAGTGGATCCCTAATAACACATTTATCATGGACAAGCTAGAAGAAAATAAAACTTGTAAAAGCCTAGGCTACAACAGCATGAGTTAAATATAGGACAAAATAAGAATACAGAAGAGAATAATAATAGCATGGACTAAATATACCTTAAGTCTTGGTGTAGCAACCATCATCCGTCAGTGCTTCATACCTTCATCTAATACCTGGAAAGATCACCAGGTCCTTAGGAGACTAGCAAAACACATAATATACAAGATACATAATATATATATGCCTACTGTACAGTAAATAACATGCAAGAAAAGACTAAAATAACAAGTATAAGAAAGAATAACACATAGGAAAACTCTATAGATGGTAGCATGTCATGAGAATATAATATTAATCATGGCTATAGGTACATGTGATAATAACTGCAGCCCAATAAGGCACTAACATCCCTATAACAGGTTCTCTACTGCAGCCCGGTGATGCACTAACAATAGAGTATATAGCCACGACTAATAAAACACTCTCACCTAAGGTACTAGAGAGTCAAGTCTATCATGTCTAGTCATGTCCAAGTCAAGTACGAATCAAGGCATATCAGGTAAACATGGTACATGACAACATAATAGGATCAGGGTCTACATAAAAAATAGTGATATACTAAATAATACAATAAGAAACGTACATGTATAACAATAAAATAATAAAGACATAAACATGAGAGATTGGTAATCAAATAAGACAGGAAAAATAACACTATAGAAATGCTTGTAAATACTGTAAAGTTCGGTAAGATGTACTAGCCTGGTGTAGCGCGTAGAACCAACAATATCTAATCAATCAATAAGCCACAAAAAGTTCAACCCCTACAAACGACTTCGAATGCTGAAACAAACATCACCAATGTATTTGGCATAAGAAAAATATCTAAGTATGACTAGCCATATGTCTAATTCTAGGTACAGGAGCAAAACGGTAATTTCAAGCCAAAATAGTATACATCGTTGGGCCCACTTTGTACCGAAAAACATGTCAGAGCCGGTGATATCTAACGTCAACAAATTATTTACCTACGAGTCTAGTTTATTGATACAAACTCAACGATATGTTCATATTTGGATTCTGATGAGCCATGCACAAAATTGTTCGTTGAGTCAGATCGCGAGCCTGCCAAAATAGCGTTCCGATCGACCCTTTTAGAATCGAATCAAACTTGGTTCACAGGACAAAAAATGATACGAGTCCAGTAGCAGAAGTTATGTCACAATGTGACGAACGCATACAAAGTAATAAGAGTTTTTGCAAAGGGGCCGATACGGTGTACCTAGACCAATACACCTCGAATTCATTACACACACGCAACCAATTCGAATTATGTTGAAGCCCACACGTCCGCAACATCCATATGCACCTCTCGATGCTCACGGGTTGCGACCAAGTCACCCGGTTTGTCGGAGCACACGCTATATCGACAATTTCTAAAAATATCAATTTTAATACTATTTTTCTATGATTTTTTGGAACTGATTTGTTATGAAAATAATACATAATATTAAAAACTAGTTAATGGGTTTTAATCTAGGTTATATCGGCTAAAACTTTGTTCATGTACATTTTGAAAATATCTAATATCCTGAGAAAAATTGGCCATCCAAAAATAGCGTTATAACTTCTAAATTGTTACATTACATATCCTATATTCAGTGGATTTCTTCGACATTTTTAGAGATTTTTACCAACAACATAGTACAATTAAATAAAATGGTTGACAGGGATTGTAGAGGGTCATGTTGGCTACATATAAAAAAATTTAGTTCATAAAACAAACAACTGGTGAGGGAGAAACCTACCTACGAAGTAGCGTTGGTCGTTGTTGTTGCTATTGTTGTTGGTGTTGTTGCTGCACGGGTTTTGGCCACCGCCGACGGTCTCCAGCATGCGCAGGTGGCCGTGGGCGGTACGTCGGGGATATGGGCTGGTATGTGAGGGTTGGCAAGGGTAGGGCTAGGGTTTTGTTTGATGAATCATTTGTCTCTCTCTCTCTCATTATATACATAGCCCAGGGGTCGGGTTTGTATCTGTGCGGGGCTGGGGGGAATTTCCATCTTACTAGATTTTTGAAAACCTCGTGAGATTTTGGATTATATATATATATATATATATATATATATATATATATATATATATATATATATATTTAGCACAGGGGTCGGGTTTGTATCTGTGTGGGATGGGGGTGGGGGGTGAATGTCCATCTGACTAGATTTCGAAAACCTCGTGAGATTTTGGATCATATATATATATATATATATATATATATATATATATATATATATATATATATATATATATATTTTAAGCAAACATCATTTTATTGAATAAAAAGAGGCTCGTAACGAGCAGTACATGTGCCGGGGTCATAAAACACAAAAAGGACCCTGGAATATGCTAAGTTGAAACTATAAAAGGTTGGGGGGTTAATTGCAAAATTTTGAAAAAATTTCAAAATCTGAACCGGTGTGGGCGCTAGTATATATATATATATATATATATATATATATATATATATATATATATTAAGCAAACATCATTTTATTGAATAAAAAGGGGCTCGTAACGAGCAGTACATGTGCCAGGATCATAAAACACAAAAAGGACCCTGGAATATGCTAAGTTGAAAATATAAAAGTTTGGGGGGTTAATTGCAAAATTTCAAAAAAAAATTCGAAATCTGAACCGGTGTGGGCGCTAGGCCCTGAGGAGGAATGGGCTCACTGCCCTAAGCTCCGGTTGCGCAGCCCGAGGACGCACAACCCGACGGGTTGCAGGCACGCAGCTCGGGGAGTTGTACTGCCAAAGGGGGACGCAAAACGAGGAGCAAGCGTCGGGCCCCCCGCCCAGGCGCGTCTCCCGGAGGCGGTGGGGCACCGACGGAGGAGGCCGGCCTGGAGGGCGTGAGCGGGAGGGTGGGTGGGGGCGGAGTAGGGAAGGGAGTCAGGGGACGAGCGCCGGAGGCCGAGGGTGGCTACGACGGAGAGGGGGTTCCGACGAAGACGAAGTTAGGAGCACAGAGAGGGGGAGAGGGGAGAGAGGGGAGGGGGAGAGGTCCTGCTGACCGCAACGGAGGAGGCCAGCCCGCCGACGGGTGAGGGGCCGCACGACTACTCGGGACGGGGAATCAGACAGGGAGAGGACCTCCGGGGGGAGGAGGACGGAGAGTGGCGGCTACGGCGACTCTGCGCGGGAGGGGGGCTATCGCCGGCGAGGCCAAGGCGTGGCTCAGCGCCAACGGCGTTGCGGCTAGTAGAATGATGAAAGGGAGGGGGAGGGGACGGGGGCGGCGGAGGGAGCGTCGAAGGCCAGAGCGGGTGTCGGGGCATGACAGCGGCACCGCCAGCGGCTCGGCTGTACCGGAGTAGCGACGCCGAGCGTCCAGGGGGAGGCTCGAGACCCGAGAGGGGGTGGGGAGGGACCACCGACGTCGGTGCGAACTCGAGGGGGGGGCGGGAGTAGGGTCCCCCGGGGGATCTGGGGTGGGGAGGAGAAGGAAGGACGGCGGTGAGAGGGGGCGCCGAGAGGAGGGAGAGCCAGGGGCGGAAGCGCCAGGATGGGAGGAGCTTCAGCCGGAGGAGGCGCAACCGACGAAGGGGCGGGCTGGACGGCGGGGGGAGTCAAAGCGACATCGAGCGAGACGATGACCGCGGGGAGCCCTTCCTCGATCGGTGGCGCCGTGCCGACCGTGACGTCGATGCCGGGGAAGAAGGAGTTGGTTGGGGGGAGGTTGGGGGGGAA